>JAJHIY020000391.1:17500-46084 GCA_022114975.2 Lampris megalopsis | reverse complement strand
AGACAGCAGTCACTACCTAGTCGACCTGTCTGCAGACTGTCCTCTCCTCTGACTGGTTATCGAGCACTTGAACACTGGTTTTTTTCAGCCCGTCTCTGCCTGCTCACATTTTAAAATCTTTTAATGTCCATTAGAATCAGACTCCTTCCTTCTGTTATGGACCACGTCTTTGGGGGGACGCTCAACATCATCTGTGCAGATGTAAACAGCATGTATCCAGTGTGTGTGTGTGTGTGTTTGGCGTTAGCTGAGGTAGACTCATTAATAAAACTACCCACTGGACTTGGTTAAAAGTACTATGTACACACTTTTATCCTGTCTCGTATTGATTAAAAGGATAAAGGGGTGTAGATGTAGAGGACGGTGATGGTGGTGTCCATGTACAAAGGATATAAATGGGTGTAGATGTAGAGGACGGTGATGGAGGTGTCCATGTATAAAGGATATAAAGGGGTGTAGATGTAGAGGACGGTGATGGAGGTGTCCATGTATAAAGGATATAAAGGGGTGTAGATGTAGAGGACGGTGATGGAGGTGTCCATGTATAAAGGATATAAATGGGTGTAGATGTAGAGGACGGTGATGGAGGTGTCCATGTATAAAGGATATAAAGGGGTGTAGATGTAGATGTAGGGCGTAGATGTCTGCGGGTGGGAAGCCGGATGTGGGTATGTGTCCTGGTCACACTAGCACCGCCTCTGGTCGGTCGGGGCGCCTGTTCTGGGGGGAGGGGGAGCTGGGGGGAATAGCGTGATCCTCCCACTCGTTATGTCCCCCTGGTGAAACTCCTCACTGTCAGGTGAAAAGAAGCGGCTGGAGACTCCACATGTATCGGAGGAGGCATGTGATAGTCTGCAGCCCTCCCCGGATTGGCAGAGGGGGTGGAGCAGCGACCAGGACGGCTCGGAAGAGTGGGGTAATTGACTGGGTACAATTAGGGAGAAAAGGGGGGGGGGCAAAACATCTTGTTCCAGCATCTCACAAGTCTTCCTAGACAGTTTAGTTGACTAATGCCAACATATTTTCTAGCTATAACGCACTGGACCCCACGTGTATCACCTGGGTCACCTGGGTCATTGATGCCCCCATACGATGTAGACCAGCGGGGACTAACTATGTGCCATGGAGAGCCATGTGTATGCAGGTTTTCATTCCAGCCGGACTCCACACCAGGTGATTTCACCGATACATTCTTCCTCTTTGGTTGAAGCATTGCTAATCAGTGAAATCACCTTGTGTGGAGTCCGGCTAGAATGAAAACCTGCATACACATGGCTCTCCGTGGCACATGGTTAGCCACCCCTGAAGTAGGCAATCCAGAGGGGTTGAAGGTCATGTGGTTTACATTTTTTCCCTCACTTTGACCGTGGGAGTTGGTCTCCTTTTCGCTAGTCATGATGATCAGGTCAAGCAGTTTTACCATCCCAGGGGAAATCCCAACATGTTTTCAGCTCAAAAAAATTGTAATTAAAGACGTACTACCCCTTTAAGAGGCGGAGCCACTGAGCAAATGGTGCAGGTGTTGTGTCATCAGTGACAACTTCATAATGGCTAGATAGTCACTGTTTCCATCCCAGGGGAAATCCCAACATGTTTTCAGCTCAAAATAATGTAATTAAAGACGTACTACCCCTTTAAGAGGCGGAGCCACTGAGTAAATGGTGCAGGTGTTGTGCCATCAGTGACAACTTCATAATGGCTAGATAGTCACTGTTTCCATCCCAGGGGAAATCCCAACATGTTTTCAGCTCAAAAAATTTGTAATTAAAGATGTACTACCCCTTTAAGAGGCGGAGCCACTGAGCAAATGGTGCAGGTGTTGTGTCATCAGTGACAACTTCATAATGGCTAGATAGTCACTGTTTCCATCCCAGGGGAAATCCCAACATGTTTTCAGCTCAAAATAATGTAATTAAAGACGTACTACCCCTTTAAGAGGCGGGGCCACTGAGCAAATGGTGCAGGTGTTGTGTCATCAGTGACAACTTCACAATGGCTAGATAGTCACTGTTTCCATCCCAGGGGAAATCCCAACATGTTTTCAGCTCAAAAAAATTGTAATTAAAGACGTACTACCCCTTTAAGAGGCGGAGCCACTGAGCAAATGGTGCAGGTGTTGTGTCATCAGTGACAACTTCATAATGGCTAGATAGTCACTGTTTCCATCCCAGGGGAAATCCCAACATGTTTTCAGCTCAAAATAATGTAATTAAAGACGTACTACCCCTTTAAGAGGCGGAGCCACTGAGCAAATGGTGCAGGTGTTGTGTCATCAGTGACAACTTCATAATGGCTAGATAGTCACCGTTTCCATCCCAGGGGAAATCCCAACATGTTTTCAGCTCAAAATAATGTAATTAAAGACGTACTACCCCTTTAAGAGGCGGGGCCACTGAGCAAATGGTGCAGGTGTTGTGTCATCAGTGACAACTTCATAATGGCTAGATAGTCACTGTTTGTGCCATCACATTAGGGTGTTCTGGCTTTTCCTGTGTATGTGTGAGGACCCGAACCAAAAGCCAGTAAGGCTGAAAACAACCCTGGCTACGTCGTCCTTGTTCAGCTGTGTGCTGTGTCATCAAACAGCCAAACAGATGGGAGCAGTGATGTAGACATGAACACAGTCTCACAGCTTAGATCCACAGCTCCCAAACTAAGAGGATTCCCAAACGTGGGACTTAGAGGGAGGCTGCAGAAAAATCTTCAGTCTTTTCACCCCCCTACACTCTCGCTCTCTCACTCTCTGCTCTCGCTCTCTCTCTCTCTCTCTCTCTCTCTCTCTCTCAATTCGATTCAGTTCAATTCAATAGGGCTTTATTGGCATGACCATATGCTGTTACACAGTACTGCCGAAGCACAAGGTGGTACAAAGCAGTACAGTACAGTTTATAACATGCAAACAATAATGGAAAAACAAAGTTGCTGCATCGTTAAAAACAAACAACCAACCAACCAATTAAACAATATTTAGTAGTGCAACGTTAATTGAACTTGAAGGACAAAGAAGAGAAGAACAAAAATAGAGAGAAAAGGAAGAAACGTGTGTGTGTGTTGGTATGTTGGTATGTTGGTGTGTGTGTGTGTGTGTGTGTGTGTGTTGGTATGTTGGTGTGTGTGTGTGTGTGTGTGTGTGTGTGTTGGTATGTTGGTGTGTGTGTGTGTGTGTGTGTGTGTGTGTGTGTGTGTGTGTTGGTATGTCTGTGTGTGTGTGTGTGTGTGTGTGTGTGTGTGTGTGTGTGTGTGTGTGTGTCGGTGTGTGGACGGGGTGCTCACTCACTCTCCCTCAGATTGTGACATGCAACAATAAATTTAGCTGCTGTGTTGCAGCTTGTCCTCCCCTCTCCCAGTAAGATGGCTAGTTTGTCCTCCCCTCTCCCAGTAGGTTGGCTAGTTTGTCCTCCCCTCTCCCAGTAGGATGGCTAGTTTGTCCTCCCCTCTCCCAGTAGGATGGCTGGTTTGTCCTCTCCTCTCCCCGTAAGATGGCTAGTTTGTCCTCCCCTCTTCCAGTAGGATGGCTGGTTTGTCCTCCCCTCTCCCAGTAGGATTGCTAGTTTGTCCTCCCCTCTCCCAGTAGGATTGCTAGTTTGTCCTCCCTTCCCCCAGTAGGATGGCTAGTTTGTCCTCCCCTCTCCCAGTAGGATGGCTAGTTTGTCTTCTCCTCTCCCAGTAAGATTGCTAGTTTGTCCTCCCCTCTCCCAGTAGGATGGCTTGTTTGTCCTCCCCTCTCCCAGTAGGATGGCTGGTTTGTCCTCCCCTCTCCCAGTAGGATGGCTAGTTTGTCCTCCCCTCTCCCAGTAGGATGGCTAGTTTGTCTTCTCCTCTCCCAGTAAGATTGCTAGTTTGTCCTCCCCTCTCCCAGTAGGATGGCTGGTTTGTCCTCCCCTCTCCCAGTAGGATGGCTAGTTTGTCCTCCCCTCTCCCAGTAGGATTGCTAGTTTGTCCTCCCCTCTCCCAGTAGGATGGCTAGTTTGTCTTCTCCTCTCCCAGTAAGATGGCTAGTTTGTCCTCCCCTCTCCCAGTAGGATGGCTGGTTTGTCCTCCCCTCTCCCAGTAGGATGGCTAGTTTGTCTTCTCCTCTCCCAGTAAGATTGCTAGTTTGTCCTCCCCTCTCCCAGTAGGATGGCTAGTTTGTCCTCCCCTCTCCCAGTAGGATGGCTAGTTTGTCCTCCCCTCCCCCAGTAGGATGGCTAGTTTGTCCTCCCCTCTCCCAGTAGGATGGCTAGTTTGTCCTCCCCTCCCCCAGTAGGATGGCTAGTTTGTCCTCCCCTCTCCCAGTAGGATGGCTAGTTTGTCCTCCCCTCCCCCAGTAGGATGGCTAGTTTGTCCTCCCCTCTCCCAGTAGGATGGCTAGTTTGTCCTCCCCTCTCCCAGTAGGATGGCTAGTTTGTCCTCCCCTCCCCCAGTAGGATGGCTAGTTTGTCCTCCCCTCTCCCAGTAGGATGGCTAGTTTGTCCTCCCTTCCCCCAGTAGGATGGCTAGTTTGTCCTCCCCTCTCCCAGTAGGATGGCTAGTTTGTCCTCCCCTCTCCCAGTAGGATGGCTAGTTTGTCCTCCCCTCTCCCAGTAGGATGGCTAGTTTGTCCTCCCCTCTCCCAGTACGATGGCTAGTTTGTCCTCCCCTCCCCCAGTAGGATGGCTAGTTTGTCCTCCCCTCTCCCAGTAGGATGGCTAGTTTGTCTTCTCCTCTCCCAGTAAGATTGCTAGTTTGTCCTCCGCTCTCCCAGTAGGATGGCTAGTTTGTCCTCCCCTCTCCCAGTAGGATGGCTAGTTTGTCTTCTCCTCTCCCAGTAAGATTGCTAGTTTGTCCTCCCCTCTCCCAGTAGGATGGCTAGTTTGTCCTCCCCTCCCCCAGTAGGATGGCTAGTTTGTCCTCCCCTCTCCCAGTAGGATGGCTAGTTTGTCCTCCCCTCCCCCAGTAGGATGGCTAGTTTGTCCTCCCCTCCCCCAGTAGGATGGCTAGTTTGTCCTCCCCTCTCCCAGTAGGATGGCTAGTTTGTCCTCCCCTCTCCCAGTAGGATGGCTAGTTTGTCCTCCCCTCTCCCAGTAGGATGGCTAGTTTGTCTTCTCCTCTCCCAGTAAGATTGCTAGTTTGTCCTCCTCTCTCCCAGTAGGATGGCGGGTTTGTCCTCCCCTCTCCCAGTAGGATGGCTAGTTTGTCCTCCCCTCCCCCAGTAGGATGGCTGGTTTGTCCTCCTCTCTGAAGATTGGGTGGATCTGTTCAATTCTTGGGTAGTAATGATTTCTAATTTGGTTCTACTGAGGACAGGTGATGATGAAGTGCAGCTGTCTCCACCTCTCCCATGTCGCAGTGTGAGCACAGCCTCTCTTCTGCCAGCAGCCATGTTTGTCCGTTTCGGCCTTTTTCTACGGCCAGGCCGTGCTCACTGAGTCTGTACTTTGTCAAGGTGATTCTCAGTTTGGTATCTGTCATTGTGTGCAGATATTCTGCCACAGTCTACTGTCTTTTTAGGGCTGGATAGCATTGCATTTTATGTTGGTTTTTAGTTTGTGTGTCCCAATAAGTAATATAATTTAGTTTTTGTTGAGTTATAATTTGATGGATTCCTATGTTCTGGTCCTGAGGCTGTGAAGTGTTAGTGTTTGTTAGTGAGCTGAGCATCAGGACCAGTTGAGTGAGGGGACTGGTTTTGCTCAACTCTTGGTATTGCAAGGCTTTGTAATGGTATGAGTGGGGGTCACAGTTTTTCAAATGTTGCCAGAATTTGGTTGCCCTTTTCTCTATGGATATTGGCCTAATTCTGCCCTGCATGCATTGTTTGTTATTTTCCTCTGGACAAGAGGTTCTTACAGAACTCCGCATGCAGGGTCTCAATTGGATGTTTGTCCCAGTTGCTAAAGTCTGGATTTGTAATTGGACCCCACGCTTCACTGCCATAAAGGGCATTGGGTTCGATTACTGATTGGAGTATTTTCAGCCAGATTCTGATTGGAATGTCTACAAAACTTTGTTGTTTTATGGCATAGAAAGCCCTGCATGCTTCTTCTTTCAGTTCGTTCATGGCCAGGTTAAAATTTCCTGTGTTGCGGATTTTTAGGCCTAAATAACACTGGTCAACGCAATTTTTCTTGCAAGGGGTTTTTCAACGGATTCTAGCTAACTTTTGGGTGCTGAATCCAAATCTGGCATTAGTTTTTGCCTATCACATCAGGTTTTTGAACTATGAAAAATCATTAATTTTGAGAAAACAGCAATTTTACACTCGAAGTTAAAAAAACACTGTTGCATTAGAAGATCGATAGATGCAAAAATTATTACAATGAATAGATAAACACTCAGCCTAGCATGAAATTACTTAGGAAATTAATAGGGGTAATTTTTATCCCCACCAAGATTGCCAGACTAGATGGTCAACTTTTGTAAAATCCTGAATAAGGAGATATAGATAGCACAAAAACTTGATATGATAGAGCAAATCTGAGCTCAGATTTGGATTCAGCAGCCCAAAATTAGCCAAAAACAGTTTCCAAAGTCCATGCAAGAAAAAAAAACTATATTTTTGTAGACCAGTGTAATTATAGTTCTGGGAATGTTCAATGTGGTTTCCTCCTAATGTGAATGTATATTTCATCCCCTGAGATCTGGGTCTTTTTTGAAAAATCATGATTTTGGTCTTTTTCATGTTTACTGCCAGGGCCCAGGTCTGGCAGTACTGCTCCAGCAGGTCCAGGTTCTGCTGTAAGCCCTGTGCAGTAGGAGACAGCAGAACCAGGTCGTCTGCATAGAGCAGGAATTGTATCTCTGAGTCGTGTTGAGTGAGGCCGGCTGCTGCTGATTGGTCTAGAGTTTTTGCCAATTCGTTGATGTAAATGTTGAACAAAGTTGGACTCAAGCAGCATCCCTGTCTCACTCCACGCTCCTGAGAGAGGAAATTTGTTCTTTTATCACCAATTTTAATGCCACACTTATTTTCTGTGTACATTGATTTAATGACGTCATAGGTTTTACCCCTACACCACTTTTTCTCTCTCTCACTCACTCACTCACTCACTCACTCACTCACTCACTCGCACACTCTCTCGTTCTCTCTCTCTCTCTCTGTCTCTCTGTCTCTCTCTCACTCACTCACTCAATTTCAGTTCAGTTCAATTTAATTCAATTCAATAATGCTTTATTGGCATGACTGCATTCATTACAATGTTGCCAAAGCAGGTGATGGTGAAATAGGTTAATAAGGTATTAAATTTGTTTAATTAATTGCTTAATTAAAATAAATGGAAAAGGAATAGGTAGAACTGGTAGAAATATATAATAGTATTTGAACGGTAATTGGAACAGTAATTGACAGTGTTTCGGTCACTCACTGACCCTTAGGCCATGACATGCTGACAAATTTTGTGCCGCAAGGTGTGCCCTTTGGCTCTCTCCTAAAATAAGTGGCCATTGCTCTTTCTCATCCAGGAGTAGAAAATTTAGAATCTGGTTTTCAAATTTCTCCTGGTATTTTTCTCTTATGTTCTGGAATTTCTCACAATTTAGCAGGAAGTGCATCTGTCTTGACCTCACCTGCTGTACAGTGACCACATATTCTTTGCTCTTTTGGTAGCCAAGATTTTTTGTGTGTCTGCCCTTTTCAGTGGCTAGACTGTGGTCACTGAGCCTGTACTTGGTAAGGATGTGTCTCTGCTTACCATCTCTGACAGTGGACAGATAGTCGTACAATTTGTATTCTCTTTTTAGGACCCGATAACATTCTAATTTGTGTTGTAATTTAGTTTCTACGTCCCACTGT
Organism: Lampris megalopsis; assembly: GCA_022114975.2. Lineage (NCBI taxonomy): Eukaryota > Metazoa > Chordata > Actinopteri > Lampriformes > Lampridae > Lampris > Lampris megalopsis. Next base: position 38,334 of record JAJHIY020000391.1, on the reverse strand, counting down.
TCAATGATTTGGTTTACCCTAATCTGTGGTTGGTTAGCAGTGCTAGTCTGAAACTCATCTATGTTAGTGGTTATGGGGTTAGTTAGTTTCAGAACCAGCTGACTGACGGGACTCTTTTTGGGGCTTAGCTCTTGGATTTGGAACGCATTAAATCGCAAAGTTCCATTGGGACTTGATTTAAGGTGCATCTGGAATTTAAGTGATCTTTTTTGAATATTTATTATAGGGAAACGGCCTAATTCTGCCTTGCATGCATTTGTTGGTGTTTTTCTTTGGATGTTTAGCCATTTTTGACAGAATTCTGCATGCAGGGCTTTTATCTGATGTTTGTACCGTCTAGTGTAGTCTTGCTGACTGAGTGGACCCCATACTTCACTTCCATATACTGCAATGGGCAGGATGATACGGTCAAAGATTTTGGACCAGATTTTAATTGGGATGTCGCTCTCGCTCTCGCTCTCGCGCTCGCTCTCACACACACACATATAGCGTGACAGAGGGGTTTGCACGAAGTGTTACCAAACGATGCATAAGTGTGTGAGATGTAAACCAGATTGGGACGATGCCCACATTAGAGTGCATTATATTCCCCGCCGTTCTGTTTTCACACTCATGAAAGATTAAGCCTTTGTAAATATTACATATATTGTCAAATTTCATTAACGTAGTAACTGCTGTTGAATAATTGAGCATGCTTGACGCCTGGTTATCATTGTGTGCAGCACCGGCGCAGCCAACGGGCAGCGAGGCTTTGTCTGATACTGATGCCAGTAGAGGCAGATTTACAGATACGTCAAATGTGGGGGGGGGAGGGGGACACAAGTTGGAGACTCCAACATGTGAATGCTTCTTTTGTCAGTAGGCTCAAAATTAAGACTAGAAGTTGAGTTAAAACTGTAGAAATAAGTAATGGGAAACAATACATGTCCCCTACATATCTTGATACAACATACATGGCATGTCTTGTTGAAAGTCTAAGTCTAAGTAAGGGCATACGAGATAGATAGATAGATGGATAGATAGATAGATAGATAGATAGATAGATAGATAGATAGATAGATAGATAGATAGATAGATAGATAGATAGATAGATAGATAGATAGATAGATAGATAGATAGATAGATAGATAGATAGATCGGTGGACGGACAGATGGACCTGTCTGCAGCTAGACACTAGAAGTCACCCTGAATGGGGATGACAAGGTGACAACAACAGTCTCTGAAAGTCACATCAGTTATATAGGAAAGTGGACAGCTGCTTAGCATTTTGGAATGAAACCCCGTTTGTGTCTCTTTGCTCTGATGATGAATATGATGACGATGCTCTTAAGGCTTGGTCTCCATCCGATGGCCTTGTGTCTGTGGTTTGATCTGTAGCCAGCGGGATGGGATGGGATGGGATGAGATGAGATGAGATGGGATGGGATGAGATGAGATGAGATGAGATGAGATGAGATGAGATGAGATGAGATGAGATGAGATGAGATGAGATGAGATTGGCTTTGCTGTATGTTCAAAACCTCATGCAACCAAACCAAGGGCCTACATCAGGGGTGTCAAACTCCAGGCCTCGAGGGCCGCAGTGTCTGCAGGTATTTGTTGCAACCATGCACTACACCACCTGATCCAGGAGGTGAGCTAATTAGTTAAATCAGGTGGTGTAGTGCACGGTTGCGACAAATACCTGCAGACACTGCGGCCCTCGAGGCCTGGAGCTTGACACCCCTGGCCTACATGGAGGGCAGGTAGCAAGGAAGACATCTGAAGTACTTCAGAGTACTAATCTGAGTCCGTTTGTTTGCCTTTCACCAGTCGTTAAAACTCACCAAACACGGGTGTCCGGGTAGTGTGGCGGTCTATTCTGTTGCCTACCAACACGGGGATCGCCGGTTCGAATCCCTGTGTTACCTCCGGCTTGGTTGCGCGGCCCTACAGACACAATAATTGGCCGTGTCTGCAGGTGGGGAGCCGGATGTGGGTGTGTGTGTCCTGGTCGCTGCACTAGCGCCTCCTCTGGTCGGTCCCTGTTTGAGGGGGAACTGAGGGAGAATAGCGTGATCCTCCCTCATGCTACATCCCCCTGGCGAAACTCCTCACTGTCAGGTGAAAAGAAGGCGGCTGGTGACTCCACATGGATCGGAGGAGGTGTGTGGTAGTCTGCAGCCCTCCCTGGTCAAACCGCTTCTCCTGCTCTCAGGGTCACGGGGATGCTGGAGCCTATCCCAGCAGTCATTGGGCGGCAGGTGGGGCGACACCCTGGACAGGCCGCCAGGCCATCACAGGGCCGAAGTCAAATCGCCGGATGCAGTTCTGACTGGATCCCAGGTGGAGATATGTTGGAATAAATGCTGTGACGTTTCTAAAGCAGCTCAGTTTCAGCTCGTCTTCTGGATTTACTGAGTTGAGGCGGATTTGAACGTCGGTTAATGCCGAGCTCACGTTCGCAAGCGTGGCGTGGTGTTCGGTAAAACGGTCAAAGCGAACTGTAAATCCCAGCCGCTGATGGAGAAGGCGCAGCAGCAGCGGATGGTCGGCGGTACCTTCATCTGGGCAGAGTGATTAAAGCTGATGAAGAGGGTAATTGCCCACCTGACAGTAAAGTCAACCAGCAGAACTGCAGAACAGCCTTTCCTGTCAGACGGCGGCGGCCCGAGATACGGCAGCATCTCTCTTTTCCTTTTTTTCCCTTTTTAATGAAAACTTCTTTCTAAATGACGAAGTTGGAGGAGTGGAACCAGAGATATTCTTTCTCCTTGGTTTTGGAGGTCCATTAATTTGCAAGGGGAGTGGGCGAAACCTCTGGGGACGAGCCTGCGGTGTGTTTGCACGTGCCGCCGTGTGCACGACTGTGTGCATGTGTGTTTGTTTCTGTGTGTGTGTGTGTTTGTGTGAGGTATTGTGTGTGTGTGTGTGTGTGTGTGTGCACGTCGGTGAAGCTCGGCTGAGGACGCCGGAGCCAATCACCAGGAGAGAATTTAGCGGCTCTCTGCTTCCTGCTCCAGTGGGCAGATAAGATTATAGCATTTAGATGCAGGAGCAGTCTTCTCTTCTCTCCTCCCACCAACCAGAACCACTGTGGGGAACTAAAACTCCAGTCACAACAAGAATAGCCAGCAAAAACTCTTATCCCGGACCCATCAACTTATTGATTAAATTATTGATTAAATTATTGATTACATTATTGTAGTATTTGAAAAAAAACAAATCAACTAGCTGCTCATACTAGTTGACCCAGGTCTCCACTGAACACGTGACAAAGGTGGGCATTCACACGGATGTATACCACAAGGTGGCGCTAAACCCGTCGCCCATCCGAAAAGGGTCTCTCTCATTGTGTTGTTGCAAAGCTCTGGGAACTTGACGTAACACTTGACACCCGAAACAGATATCAAGTGTTCATTTTCTGGCGTGGCGATCTACTCGGTTGCTTACCAACACGGAAATCGCCGGTTCGAATCCCCGTGTTGCATCTGGCCTTGTTGGGCGTCCCTACAGACACAACTGGCCGTGTCTACGGGTGGGAAGCCGGATGTGGGTATGTGTCCTGGCCGCTGCACTAGCGCCTCCTCTGCTCGGCCAAGGCATCTGTTCGGGGGGGGGGGAGTGGGAACTGGGGGGGGAATGGCGTGATCCTCCCGCGCGCTACGTCCCCCCGGCGAAACTGGGGACGCTGGAGCCTATCCCAGCAGTCACCGGGCGGCAGGCGGGGAGACACCCTGGACAGGCCGCCGGGCCATCAGAGGGCCAACACGCACACATTCACACCGAGGGACAAGTTAGTAGGGCCGAGTCACCTGACCTGCATGTCTTTGGACTGCGGGAGGAAACTGGAGCCCCGGAGGAAACCCCACGCAGACACGGGGAGAACATGCAAACTCCACACAGAGGACGACCCGGGATGACCCCCCCCCCAAGGTTGGACTACCCCGGGGCTCGAACCCAGGACCTTCTTGCTGTGAGGCCACCGCGCTAACCCCTGCGCCACCGTGCCGCCCACCTCAACACCAAATAAGGTCACATCCAGTCGTTAATTCATAGACCAGAGCTACATTCAACCTGACGGTCTCCCTTGTCAGATGCCAGACTCCAGGGGCGACACACCGTCAGCATGCGACTCCCAACTACAGTTGAAAACTGCTGCAGGCTACAACCTGAAATGATCCACCTCCTTGATATAGTCTTAATTCCATCAGCCGTGGGCCGGGCCATAATCTTATTATCTGTGGTTAAGGAGGAGGTGTGTGTGTGTGGGGGGGGTGGGGGGTGGGGGGGTGTTGGCAGCGATGGGGATCTCCACAGGGGCAGATTACCTCTGAATTATCTACTCAGAATAGGACATTATCACCTATCACAAACCAGGGGTGTCAATTGATCCAATCAGACCGCCGTCCGATTGGATTATGGAGAAGCCGTGATGGAGGTGCTGCGGTCGAAGGCCGCGTGACGATGGAGCTCGCTCGCTCGCCGCACCGCCCCGCTTCACCGTGTCGTGGCTGGCCGCATTAAGGACATGCGCGAGGCAAGGAGAAAGGAGGGTTGTCCTTTGTACAGTGGGCGTTTTGGGGCTCTCGGGGGTCTGTGAAGGCCAGTCTTGGGTGTCGTTTAAAGTTGTCAGCGGTGGTGTGTCTTCGTCTGTTAACGGCATGGTGCGCTTTCTCAGTTCTTTATCTGTAGGATACACGTGACAGCCTTTTCAAGTCAACGTGTTGTTTCACCCGTGGTTTCTTTATTAGGAGTGGTTGAATTTTATCTGCTGGATGTGAATCACACATTCGGCTGGTGTGTTGGTAGTTATGAGATGGACTGGTAGTTATGAGATGGACTGGTAGTTATGAGATGGACTGGTAGTTATGAGATGGACTGGTAGTTATCAGATGGACTGGTAGTTATGAGATGGACTGGCAGGTATGAGGTGGACTGGTAGTTATCAGATGGACTGGTAGTTATGAGATGGTCTGGCAGGTATGAGGTGGACTGGTAGTTATCAGATGGACTGGCAGGTATGAGATGGTCTGGCAGGTATGAGGTGGACGGGTAGTTATGAGATGGACTGGCAGGTATGAGATGGACTGGCAGGTATGAGGTGGTCTGGTAGGTATGAGATGGTCTGGTAGTTATGAGGTGGTCTGGTAGTTATGAGATGGACTGGCAGGTATGAGATGGACTGGCAGGTATGAGATGGACTGGCAGGTATGAGATGGACTGGTAGTTATGAGGTGGACTGGCAGGTATGAGGTGGACTGGTAGTTATGAGGTGGACTGGCAGGTATGAGATGGACTGGTAGTTATGAGGTGGACTGGTAGTTATGAGGTGGACTGGCAGGTATGAGGTGGACTGGCAGGTATGAGATGGACTGGTAGTTATGAGGTGGACTGGTAGTTATGAGATGGACTGGCAGGTATGAGATGGACTGGCAGGTATGAGGTGGACTGGCAGGTATGAGGTGGACTGGCAGGTATGAGGTGGACTGGCAGGTATGAGATGGACTGGTAGTTATGAGGTGGACTGGTAGTTATGAGGTGGACTGGCAGGTATGAGATGGTCTGGCAGGTATGAGATGGTCTGGCAGGTATGAGATGGACTGGTAGTTATGAGGTGGACTGGCAGGTATGAGATGGTCTGGCAGGTATGAGATGGTCTGGCAGGTATGAGATGGACTGGTAGTTATGAGGTGGACTGGTAGTTATGAGGTGGACTGGCAGGTATGAGATGGACTGGTAGTTATGAGTTGGACTGGTAGTTATGAGGTGGACTGGCAGGTATGTGATGGACTGGCAGGTATGTGATGGACTGGTAGTTATGAGGTGGACTGGCAGGTATGAGGTGGACTGGCAGGTATGAGGTGGACTGGTAATTATGAGGTGGACTGGTAGTTATGAGGTGGACTGGTAGTTATGAGGTGGACTGGCAGGTATGAGATGGACTGGCAGGTATGAGGTGGACTGGCAGGTATGAGGTGGACTGGCAGGTATGAGGTGGACTGGCAGGTATGAGATGGACTGGTAGTTATGAGGTGGACTGGTAGTTATGAGGTGGACTGGCAGGTATGAGATGGTCTGGCAGGTATGAGATGGTCTGGCAGGTATGAGATGGACTGGTAGTTATGAGGTGGACTGGTAGTTATGAGGTGGACTGGCAGGTATGAGATGGACTGGTAGTTATGAGTTGGACTGGTAGTTATGAGGTGGACTGGCAGGTATGTGATGGACTGGCAGGTATGAGATGGACTGGCAGGTATGAGGTGGACTGGTAGTTATCAGATGGACTGGTAGTTATGAGATGGACTGGCAGGTATGAGGTGGACTGGTAGTTATCAGATGGACTGGTAGTTATGAGATGGTCTGGCAGGTATGAGGTGGACTGGTAGTTATCAGATGGACTGGCAGGTATGAGATGGTCTGGCAGGTATGAGGTGGACGGGTAGTTATGAGATGGACTGGCAGGTATGAGATGGACTGGCAGGTATGAGGTGGTCTGGTAGGTATGAGATGGTCTGGTAGTTATGAGGTGGTCTGGTAGTTATGAGATGGACTGGCAGGTATGAGATGGACTGGCAGGTATGAGATGGACTGGCAGGTATGAGATGGACTGGTAGTTATGAGGTGGACTGGCAGGTATGAGGTGGACTGGTAGTTATGAGGTGGACTGGCAGGTATGAGATGGACTGGTAGTTATGAGGTGGACTGGTAGTTATGAGGTGGACTGGCAGGTATGAGGTGGACTGGCAGGTATGAGATGGACTGGTAGTTATGAGGTGGACTGGTAGTTATGAGATGGACTGGCAGGTATGAGATGGACTGGCAGGTATGAGGTGGACTGGCAGGTATGAGGTGGACTGGCAGGTATGAGGTGGACTGGCAGGTATGAGATGGACTGGTAGTTATGAGGTGGACTGGTAGTTATGAGGTGGACTGGCAGGTATGAGATGGTCTGGCAGGTATGAGATGGTCTGGCAGGTATGAGATGGACTGGTAGTTATGAGGTGGACTGGCAGGTATGAGATGGTCTGGCAGGTATGAGATGGTCTGGCAGGTATGAGATGGACTGGTAGTTATGAGGTGGACTGGTAGTTATGAGGTGGACTGGCAGGTATGAGATGGACTGGTAGTTATGAGTTGGACTGGTAGTTATGAGGTGGACTGGCAGGTATGTGATGGACTGGCAGGTATGTGATGGACTGGTAGTTATGAGGTGGACTGGCAGGTATGAGGTGGACTGGCAGGTATGAGGTGGACTGGTAATTATGAGGTGGACTGGTAGTTATGAGGTGGACTGGTAGTTATGAGGTGGACTGGCAGGTATGAGGTGGACTGGTAGTTATGAGGTGGACTGGCAGGTATGAGGTGGACTGGCAGGTATGAGGTGGACTGGTAGTTATGAGGTGGACTGGCAGGTATGAGGTGGACTGGCCACTTCAGAGCGTTGTTATTGAATGACATTGAAAACAGTGTAACACACCTCTTACATGCACACTGACACACATGCATATGTGCAGTACACCCACCCAAAAGATCACACACAAAACCTCCCTCTCCCTCTCTCCCTCTCTCTCTCTTTCGCTCTGTCTCTCGCTGCTCCTCAGTCACTCACTCTGTCTGTCTGTCTGTCCTTCTCTCTGTGTCTCTCGCTTACTCGTTCACTCACTCACTCTCTCACTCTCTCTGTCTGTCTGTCTCTGTCTTTCTCTCTCTGTCTCTCGCTGCTCACTCACTCACTCACTCACTGTCTGTCTGTCTCTCTCTCTGTGTCTCGCTGCTCACTCACTCACACTCTCTCTGTCTTTCTCTCTCTCTGTGTCTCGCTGCTCACTCACTCACTCGCTGTCTGTCTGTCTCTCTCTCTCTCTCTGTGTCTCTCACTTACTCGTTCGCTCACTCGCTCTCTCTCTTGCTCTTTCGCTCTGTCTCTCTCGCTCACTCACTCTCTCTGTCTGTCTCTCTCTTTCTCTCTTTCTGTCTCTCGCTGCTCACTCACTCACTCACTCACTCTCTCTGTCTCTCGCTCTCTCTGTCTCTCGCTCTCTCTGTCTCTCACTCTCTCTGTCTCTCGCTCTCTCTGTCTCTCGCTCTCTCTGTCTCTCGCTCTCTCTGTCTCTCGCTCTCTCTGTCTCTCGCTCTCTCTGTCTCTCGCTGCTCACTCACTCACTCACTCTCTTGTCTGTCTGTCTGTCTGTCTTGCCCTCTCTCTGTCTCTCTCGCTCACTCGCCCTCTCTCGCTCTTTCGCTCTGTCTCTCTCACTCACTCTCTCTGTCTCTCTCTCTGTCTCTTGCTGCTCACTCACTCACTCTCTTGTCTGTCTGTCTGTCTGTCTGTCTTGCCCTCTCTCTGTCTCTCTCGCTCGCTCACTCTCTCTCTCGCTCGCTTGCTCACTCACTCTCTCTCTTTTTCTCTCTCTGCCTCTCTCGCTTGCTTGCTCTCTCTCTCTCTCTCTCTCTCTCTCTCTCTCTCTCTCTCTCTCTCTCTCTCTCTCTCTCGTGACTAATAATGATGAGAGGAAAACTGTTAATCCAGACCTGCTCCTCTCGGAATACCTTCCTGTGGGTGATTAAAAAGCCTTCTGTGTCGGGGAAATAAACATCCCCGGCCATCTACCCCTGTGATTACGACTGCCATTTTGAGTTTTTGTAATCGTTTCTCTCTCTCCCCCCTCCCTTTTCCTCCTCTCTCCTATTGATTTATCTGGCCTGTCCTCTCACTTCTCATGTAGGGTTATGTACCTTACTATCTCCTGCCTCTGCATGCCGCCATCCATTTCCCTTCTCTTTCATCCATGAGCAGTGTCTGGGCACCTTCCTATTCCAACCCCTGATTGCATCGTGGCTTTTCTCAGCCTTGTTGAGGTGGTCTGCCTCAAACCGACTTGATTCCTGTTTAGCTGAGCAAGACGGACTACATATACATGAATGAGAGGGAGGACAGCGGAATGGTGAGGATGCAAGGAGTAGGCGTGACGAAGGTGTATGAGTTTAAATAGTTGGGGTCAACTGTCCAAAGTAATGGGGAGTGCAGAAGAGAGGTGAAGAAGAGGGTGCAGGCAGGGTGGAGTGGGTGGAGAAGAGTGTCCGGAGGGATTTGTGACAGAAAGGTATCAGCAAGAGTTAAAGGGAAGGTTTACAAGATGGTTGTGAGACCAGCTATGTTGTATGGTTTGGAGACAGTGGCACTGATGAAAAGACAGGAGGTGGAGCTGGAGGTGGCAGAGATGAAGATGATAAGATTTTCACTGGGAGTGATGAAGAAGGACAGGATTAGGAACGAGTATATCAGAGGGACAGCTCAAGTTGGACGGTTTGGAGACAAAGCAAGAGAGGCAAGACTGAGATGGTTTGGACATGTGTGGAGGAGAGATGCTGGGTTTATTGGGAGAAGGATGCTGAATATGGAGCTGCCAGGGAAGAGGAGAAGAGGAAGGCCAAAGAGGAGGTTTATGGATGTGGTGAGGGAGGACATGCAGGTGGCTGGTGTGACAGAGGAAGATGCAGAGGACAGGAAGAGATGGAAACAGATGATCCGCTGTGGTGCCCCGTAAAGGGAGCAGCCAAAAGTAGTAGTAGTAGTAGTAGTAGTAGTAGTAGTAGTAGATATTGCATTGTAATGCTTTTTGTAGTAGTAGTAGTTAGAAGAAGTTGCGGTTTGAATAGAAGTCGTATTTTTAGAAGGGACATTATTTTCATTACATCCATTTTTGGCAATATTGTATTACCACTGATGTATGATTTTATCAGTGCGTGTTTCCAAACAAGGGTGTGTTTAAATATTTGATACGTTCACTAATCGCCCTGCCGGCCTCATTTTGTCCAAGGCTTGCAGCTACAGTGAAGATTGTTGGAGATACTGGTAACGGCTTCGGTGTTTGACCACTTAAAAATGCACGAACCCGTTTGGAATGAAACAGGGCCATGATGGAATACAAATCATGGTGTTAGAAGCAGCCGCATTCAGCCCATTTTATGTTTCGAAGAACAAATATTCAGAATGCAAATACTTTATAAATTTTGAGGAGAATACCTGAAGAACACTTTCCTCCTAATCAGTATTGGCATCTCAGGTGGGACGATGTGTTCAGGTTTCACTAGCCGGCAAGTTGGATTTCATGCCGACATTAAAACGCCTTGCCTGATATTGTGTAGGTCCCCCGCATGCTGCAGAAACAGCTCTGACCCGTCGAGGCATGGACTCCACAAGACCTCTGAAGGTGTCCGCTGGTATCTGGTACCAAGACGTTGGCAGCAGACCCTTTAAGTCCTATAAGTTGCGAGGTGGGGCCTCCATGGATGGGACTTGTTTTTCCAGCAAATCCCACGGATGCAATAATCGAGGGTACTCGATCAAAGGTGTACTGCGGATATAAATCTTAAATAAAATACTACGGAAGAAATTCTCCAAATTTATTTGGCGACCCAAATAAAATCCTGTGACCCACCAGGGGGTTGCGACCCAGTCTCTGGGAATGACTGCTTTAAGTCCTGTAAGTTGCGAGGTGGGGCCTCTCAGGATGGGACTTGTTTTTCCGGCACGTCCCACAGATGCTCGATCAGATTGAGATCTGGGGAAGTTGGAGACCAAGGCGACACCTTGAACTCTTTCGTCATGTTCCTCGAACCATTCCTGAAAAGTTTTTGCAGTGTGGCACGGTGCATTATCCTGCTGAAACAGGCCACCACCATCAGGGAATACCGTTCCCATGAAGGGGTGTACCTGGTCTGCAACAGTGTGTAGGTAGGTGGTACCTGTCAGAGTAACATCCACATGAATGGCAGGACCCAAGGATTTCCCAGAAGAACACTGCCCAGAGCATCACACTGCATCTGTCGGCTCGCTTTCTCCCCATAGTGCATCCTGGTGCCATCACTTCCCCAGGTAAACAACAAACATACACCCGGCTGTCCACATGATGTAAAAGAAAACATGATTCATCAGACCAGGCCACCTTCTTCCACTGCTCCATGGTCCCAGTTCTGACCCTCGCATGCCCAGTGTCTTGGGTACCCCGACCGGTGTGCAGCTACACAGCCCCATACACAGCAAGCTGCGATGCACTTGTGTTCTGACACCTGTCTGTCGTAGCCGGCGTTGACATTTTCAGCAATTCGAGCTACAGCAGCTCTTCAGTGGGATCAGACTAGACGGGCTAGCCGTTGCTCCCCATGTGCATCAATGAGCCTCGAGCACCCATGACTCTGTTGCCGGTTCACCGGTTGTCCTTCCTTGGACCACTTTAGTGGGTACTGACCACTGCATACCAGGAACACTCCACAAGACCTGCCGTTTCGGAGATGCTCTGACCCAGTCGTCTAGCCATCACAACTTGGCCCTTGTCAAAGTCGCTCAGATCCTTAGGCTTGCCCATTTTTCCTACTTCCAACACGTCATCTTCAAGATCTGACTGTTCTCTTGCTACCTAATATACCGCACCCCTTGACAGGGGCCATTGTAACGAGATAATCAATGTTATTCACTTACCTGTCAGTGGTTTTAATGTGTTGGCTTACCCATCAAAATATCTCTTCACAAAAACCAGTTTTCAAATAATACTCCCTCAAATATTTCAGACCTCTTTTTGGGAGAAATATTAGGTTACAGATTCTCAGCATCATTAATCCATCCATTATCCGAACCACTTATCCTGCTCTCAGGGTCGCGGGGAAGTGAAACAAAATTGTGAAATTGTGTATCGCAATACCACTGCAATACAATGAACAATAACATAAATACCATCTGTACGTATGTCTATATATTGTCCAGCCCTACCGTTTACCCTCCATTCAACGCTAGCCAGTTTTCTGAAAGAACATTTAACAGCTACACAGTTTCCATCAAAAGATCAACTTGACCTGGCAGCGTGGATCAATTCCGGTCCCTTCCGGCGGCCCCACATCTTCCATGTTGTAGACTGGTGCGAAAAAAACAGCTTGTCTGACATTAATGGGCCTTAATTGAGAACACGGTGTGCTTATACTAACTAGCCATTCTATACCTCCTGTCTTTTTACCCATGTAAAGAGGAAAACAGTGTGTGTGTGGGGGGGGGGTTTCTGTGGAAATGTCAGTGGTAGTGCTGAGTAGCCCATAGGAGCGGTGTTGCAGAACTGACAGAAATAGAAACAAAGGTCAATGTGGCATAAAATTGACATCAAATCGCTGAACGCGGGAACTGTAATGAGCTAACCTTTCACGGGGGCACGCATATCTTCTGCGCTGTGGTTTTGAGTAAAATTATGCAAAGAATTATGGATGGAATATTAATGTTTGGGAGATTTGTTTAAAACCGACCAAGGACCGGACTGTGTATGGTCAGTGTTCAAAACACTGGTCAGCTGGTTACAGGGATAGTCGGTGGAAGTGTCTATAATGTGAGTTTCCGGATATTAAATGATCCTCTGCAATTTCCTGTAGTGGTCGCAGCAATATTTGTTGTTGAGGTGTGCTGAATTAGCATACCACATCACATGGTTAAGCTATGGTCGAGTAAAAACAAAGAGGTTGTAGGTGCAGTTGCAAGAGCAACACTTCCCACTCACATCTCGGGATGTTGGATTTGAAGGAGAAGTTCATGTAATTGGAAGTCTACCTGTTCTAAGTCTCTGTTAACTCCTCTTTCATCCGTTCCTCTCTGCGGATGTCTCTCGTTTCTCGAAGAACGGATTGAGGCAGCTGGTGGCCCGTCTCGAGGTCCAAGATATTGCGCGAATGATGTGTGACAGAGCGAACACAGCCATGAAGTTTTGCAGCTGAGTGCCATTTGCCCTTGTTTTGGGGCCTGATCTCAGGTATCCACGTGGCAAAGTACAAATTGTGCCTTTGCGCCAAGAACACAGCAGGCAGGTTCAGCGTCGTCCTTGACGCCATCCAGTATAGCAGGAGCGGTTTGAACCTGGCAACTTGTAACTGTAATGCTTTCGGTCTTAGTTAAATCAAAAAGTGATATCCTCCTTCGAGATATCCGCTCACGAGCTCGCCTGGCATGACGGGGCCTCCGCCCGGCTACAACCACTGCTGCCACGATCACCGGGGAGTCTGGGTATCGGCGACCACCACCTCTCCGACGACGCTAATCATGTGGAGGGAGCGCTGCCGTTTCTGCACCGAGGCCCATTTGCACAGAAAGGGGCCGATTTTGCAGCAAGTGTGCGCACGTTACCTCGTGTAAATACATGCAAATAGCGCCGGAGCGCCGTTAGGGGTGCCTTTCACCCTTCGAGGGTGCTTTTGAAATTACACAGCTTCTTTTGCTCTCGTTTGTGCAGGTGTAGCGGCCGCAAAAAAGCCGCACAATCCTTGTTGTGAACTCGCCGGTGAGTGTTTTGTCAGAGGGGTTGTTGTATGGGGGGCCTTTAACTGCACTCTCCCTCGTGCCTCTCAGCGCTCGGGCAACCAATTGTGTCACTTCGGTGACTCTGTTGGTCACCTGATCCAGCGGCCCAATCCGGTCAAACACGATCACTCAGTCAGTCAGTTCAAAATGGTCACTCGCTCAGGGACATGCGCGTTTGCAGGGCTGGCCCGCCGGCCGGTCCAGCCAACGAGAAGGCCAGCGGCGTGTAAATCCGAGGCGCGATGTGACTTCCACGTGTCCTGAGTTGTGGTTACGTCATGTTTCCTGTCATAATTGCTGACCTGTGTGTGCATGCTCGGTACGTTCGCACACCTGCAGAAAAACAATGGCCTTTGAAAGCTTCCTGATCTGGACTCCCAATCCCGTGGCCCTCTGTGACAAGTGGGGCATCAAAAAGTAGGCAGGGATCACATCTGGCAGCCAGATAGCCGTTCTCGGATACCTCTGCTAATCATTATTTATACTGTGTGTGTGTGTGTGTGTGTGTGTGTATATATATATATGTATACAAACACACATATAAACAAACCGCTTATCCTGCTCTCGGGGTCGCGGGGATGCTGGAGCCTATCCCAGCACCCACTGGTCAGCAGGAGGGGAGACACCCTAGACAGGCCAACAAGGCCATCACAGGGCCTCTCTGAGCAAAAGCGTTGTGATGCTAGCAGACAGCTTAGCAGGGATGTACATGCACAGAAAAAAGAAACGCTTCACCGGTGAAGGTTGCTGTACGGTGTCGCTATTTTATCAGGCAGCCGTTGCAGTCAGTTTCCATAACACTGCTGCCAGCTCCTCTGCCACGTGCAGTCCCTCTGATCGGGTCTCCGTCCAGCCTGGCCCAGTCAGTCGGTGGTTTGCATCCTGCCGGACGTACCGATGTCCCCGCTCTGATGTAGACAGAAGTGATCCAGAAAACCCAACTTTTCGCTACATCCTGTCACAGTGATGAATCGTCTACCGCACCACAGCGATCTTGATATCCTGCTCAGCCCGCTGAGTTATAAGAGGCTGCTGCTGCTGGTGTTATCGCCACTGGGTCCTGCTGTTTATTTATTTACCCCCCCCCCAAAACTGTATCCAGCCAATTACTCCACCCTTCCAAGCTGTCCCGCTCGCTGCTCCACCGCCTCTGCCGATCCGGGGAGGGCTGCAGAGTTTCGCCAGGGGGACATAGCGTGTGGGAGGATCACGCTACCCCCCCTCCTCCTCCCCCAAACAGGCGCCTCGACCGACCAGAGGAGGCGCTAGTGCAGCGACCAGGACACCCGCAGACACGGCCAATTGTGCGTGTAACACGGGGATTCGAACTGGCGATCCCCGTGTCGGTGGGCAACGGAATAGACCGCTACGCCACCCGGGCGCCCCCATGTGTATTTTTTCACACGTTATATGTTGTGGGTGATCCGATGGTATAAATAATGGATGCCGGTAAACATTCATCTCAGCGACGTGAAAAGCACGATTTCAATGGCAGACATGCTGAGTTGTGTGCAAACGCCATGTGTGGCACCCCAGCTATTACACAACTCAGGCACCCTCAACACTGTTACATCACGGCACACAAGTATTATGAGGGTAATTGGGCCAAATCGTGCTATTATTGCTGCAGGTTAAGTATGATTTCTTCCTTCTTTGTGACACCACCAGGGCCCCCGTGTTGCTGCTGCAAGTCCAGCCATGCATTATTATGACGTGTGTTGTCAATAAGAACATACACAGAGGAGATGGCCAGCCACAACATGGACTCCATACTGGTCTTTCCAAACGGTTCTACTGAGTCACTGTGCATTGTGGGTAGTCAAGATGGAGGGTCGTGTATGGAAATGAGCTCCCATTAGCTCCTCTTCACATTTGGGCTGATCTCTCTCTGCCTCTCTCTCTCTCTCTCTCTCTCTCTCTCTCTCTCTCTCTCTCTCTCTCTCTCTCTCTCTCTCTCTCGCTCTCTCTCTCTCTCTCTCTCTCTCTCTCTCTCCTCGCTCTCTCTCTCTCTCTCTTTCTCTCTGCCTCTCTCTCCTCCCTCTCTCTCCTCTCTCTCTCTCTCTCTCTCTCTCTCGCTCTCTCTCTCTCTCTCTCTCTCTCTCTCTCTCAATTCAATTGAATTCAATTCAATTCAATATGTGCTTTATTGGCATGACATACATTTGTGTACATATTACCAAAGCATGTAAAACAACAACAACACAAAACAACAATGATTATAATAATAACAACAACAATGATTATAATAATAACAGCAACAACAACAAAGATTATGATATTAAACAACAATAGTAGCAATAGGTGCCATCTCTCTCTCTCTCTCTCACTGAGTGGATGGGGGCATGACTGACTGAGCGGAGTGAGTGACTTTCAAGCTTTTTTCTATCTGTGTCTTTTTAGTAAATGTCGTTAATAGTGTGTATTGTAGGGTTTGTTTGGTGTGTATATAGGGAGTTTTTAGGGGGGTTGTGTGTGTGTGTGTGTGTTTGTAGTCTGCCAGTGTTTGCTGGTCGGCGTGCTAGTCGCCGGCATGGATCTGTCCAAACTGACCAGGAGGCACGGCATTCAGGTCGTGCCGGCCTTCCCTTGTTCAGTGGAGGACTGGTCTCTGGCCGTGGGGCAGGTCGTGGGTCATCCAGGCAGCGTTAAGTCCGCTGCTTGGATGACCAACGCGGTGGTGGGGAACGGGATCGTGGTGAACGACACGTTCGATGGACGGTGCTCCTCCGTTCAGTAGAGATGAAATGTTGACACGGGAGTTATCTCGACATGGAGAAATGGTCTCCCAAATAAGGAACGTCTTCTGGGGCTGCAAGTCTCCTCATCTGAAACATGTGGTGTCACACAGAAGGCAGCTAGCTGCACATGATCCTGAACAACAGGAGTGAGGAGCTGAACTTACCCTTCAAACTAAGATTGGATGACTATGACTATGTTGTTTTTGTAACATCCGACAGTGTGAGATGTTTTAACTGTGGTGGAGAGCGACATCTCATCAGAGCATGTCCGGAAAAAACTCTACTACATCAGGACAGAGTGGTTCTAACAAGGCACCTGCTGGAAGAGGGGAAACTGAGCAGCAGAACCAGAATGAGATGGGGTCAATGAGACAAGACGGCCAGGAAAGTGTGGTGGGACAGAGGGAGGAAGGCAAAGTACAGCAAGATGGTCAGCTTAGTGAGGGAGGACGGGAGGAGACAGGTGAAGTACAGCAAGACGGTCAGGTTAGTGAGGGAGGACGGGAGGAGACAGGTGAAGTACAGCAAGACAGTCAGGTTAGTGAGGGAGGACGGGAGGAGACAGGTGAAGTACAGCAAGACAGTCAGGTTAGTGAGGGAGGATGGGAGGAGACAGGTGAAGTACAGCAAGACAGTCAAGTGGCTGGGAAAGAACAGGGGGTGACAGGTAAAGTGCAACAGGACGGTCAGGTGGGTGAGAAAGGACAGGGGGAGGGAGGTGAGGGACAGGTGGCTGCGAAACCAAAGGAAGATGGTGTAAGTGAATGTGTTGCAGAGTATGTAGTGTTGAGAGGAAGTGAAAGTGGGATGAAAGATGAGGCCCTAAGAAAGACACAGCTGAAAAGGAAATCTAAAAGTCACAGTGGAAATTCACAGCCAAAGAAAGGGATAGCAAGTAAGACCAGAGGAACGAGAGTAGCAAAACATAGATGCAGAGTCTGGATCCAGTATGGAGGAGGACTCTGCTACTGATGGGGGGGGGGGGTTGAATCTTCTGACTGTGATGTGGCTGCTAGCCGTAGAACCAAAAGAGCTTACGGCGTTAGTAATATCAAACTGTTCTTACAGAAAACTGAGAACTTGAAGGGAGTAAAAATTGAGGATTACTTCTGTGACAAAGAGCTGTTCGCTAACTCTGCGAGGCTACAGGTGACCAGTAGAGGGAGAGGAGGTTTCACTGACCAGGAGGTGTATAGACCGAAGAAAATTTTGCAAAGAATCAGACTAGAGTTAAATAATGGAGACGATGATGAATAAGATCTTACACCCTGAATGTAAGTCAGCGTTGTTGTTACGCGCTTTAATATTTTTTTTTGCAAAGAGTCACTTTACATCAGTACGGTGACATTAAACGGGGCAAGAGATGTAACAAAAAAGTCTCCAGTGTACGAGCCGATGAGACTCACTGATGTGATGTTTGCACAGGAGACTCGCAGTGATAGTTTTAATGAGTCTGACTGGAAGAGAGAATGGGTCACGAGAGCACAACGAGTGGGGGAGTGGGCTTTCTGTTCTCAAAGAACTTTGCACCAGTGTCGTTTGAGGTAGAGCAGATGGCGGAGGGCAGACTGGTGGTAGTGAGGGCAACTTTTGAACATTTTGATGTCGTTTTTATGAATGTGTGTGCGCCTACAGTAGGACCCGACAGAGTACGCTTTTTACAAGTTCTAACCACCGTTTTAAGTAAAGTAAATGTTGGGGATTTTTTTATTTTTAGGAGGAGATTTTAATTGTACCGGAAATGATTGTGTTGACAGAAATCATTCAGAACCTCACAGTGCATCACAATGTGCACTGAGACAACTACTGGAAACACAAGATTTAGTAGATGTGTGGAGAAGGATGAATGGTGATAAAAGACAATATACTTGGGCTCGCACTAGGGAGAATTAAACATCTTTAGCTATGTTAGACCGTTTTTATTGTTTTAAACATCATTTTAACATGTTTAAAGGATGCAGAATGGTGCCTGCTGATTTTACTGATCACTATCTGGTCACATGTAATGTCTTAATTGCAAATTTCAAGCCTAAAAGTGCATATTGGCATTTTAACACAGCGTTCTTATGTGATGCTAATTTTAAGGATGTGTTTAAAAAATTTTGGGAGAGGTTCTAAGAGCAGAAAAGAAGATTTTACATCTTTGAGACAGTGGTGGGATTGTGGGAAAATAGAAATAAAACAGCTCTGTCAGCAGTACACTCTCAATGTCACACGGGACATTATCAGATCTATGCGAGATCTATAGACTGAAATTGTGGAACTGCAGTTTAGCAGAATCCACCGGAAATAGAGATCATACTGAAGATCTCAAGTCTAAAAGATCTGCTGTTACAGACCTAATAGGCACTAAGGCTCAGGGACGCTGGTCCGGTCATGTTTTCAGAGTGCAGCGCTGATGGACGCACCGACCAAGTGTTTCTTTGGCTTGGAGGAGATGAACGGGCAAAGCAAGTGTATTCATGCTCTGCGTTCTGCTACAGGACAGGAACTCAGCGACTCTAATGCAATATTGAAGTGAGCAGTGTGTTTTTACTCTGAGCTTTACAGCAGTGAGTATGGAGAAGACAAAGAACTGTTTAGATACTTCTGCGAAAATTTGCTCAAAGTCCCAGAAGAAATCAATGCTGAATTGGGAGAACCACGGGTTCTTCAAGAACTTTTCACAGCCCTGCAGGGCAAGGAAGGGGGAAAGACCCCTGGCATGGATGGTATTCCAGTGGATTTTTATACAGAGTTCTGGAGGGAGAAGGGTGAAGGTCTTTTAACAGTTTTTAATGAGAGTTTTGAGGACATGTCGCTAAAGCTAAGCTGCAGGAGAACGGTAATTATTCTATTACCAAAGAAAGGAGATCTACAGGAGGTTAAAAACCAGCATCCCGTGTCTCTTCTCTGTGCAGATTATAAAATCCTTTCCAAAGCACTGGCAAACAGACTGAGAGAGGTGATGGACTCAGTAGTTCACCAAGATCAGACGTACTGTGTGCCTGGTAGGTCCATTCTAGACAATGTGTCCTTAATTCGAGATATTTTGGAAATCTCTAGTTCTTTGGGCTTTGACACTGATTTCATTTCTCTGGACCAGGAAAAAGGTTTTGACCGGGTTGAGCACCGTTACCTCTGGAAAACTTTGGAGAATTTTGGTCTCAGCCCAAGACTTATAGCTATGATCAAGGTTTTGTACCAGGAAATTGAGAATGTACTGAAAATTGATGGAGGTCTAAGTGCCCCTTTTAAAGTGCGTAGGGGGGTGAGACAGGGCTGTTCCCTCTCAGGGATGTTGTATTCTTTGTCTATTGAACCCATGTTATGTAAAGTAAGGGGTAGTAGAAGGTCTATTTTTAAAGGATTTTAACAAAAGACCTTTTATCAGCTTATGCGGATGATATCATTATTTTTGTGAAGAACCTTGAAGAGCTCAAAAAACTGGAGGGAATTGTGAAAGATTTTGGAGCTATATCAGCTGCAAAGGTCAATTGGAAAAAGAGCGAAACACTGGCAGTGGGGAGTTGGAGGAGGGGGTACCCACTCTGCCAGGGGGGTTGACATGGAAGAAGGATGGTTTCAAATATCTGGGGGTGTACCTTGGCAATGAGACCATAGTCCAGAAGAACTGGGTAGGCATAGTAGAGAGAATAGAAGGAATGTTAAACAAATGGAAATGGCTGAAGCCACAAATGTCCTTTAGAGGCAGGGCGCTAGTCATTAACAACCTGATAGCTTCTGTTCTGTGGCGTAGGTTGGCCTGCATGGAGCCACCTAAAGGCCTAATACAAAAAAATACAAGCTATCTTAGTGGATTTTTTCTGGGACAAGTTACATTGGGTGCCCCAGAGTGTGTTGTTCCTACCCAAAGAGGAGGGAGGACAAGGTCTAATACACATAGAAAGCAGAATAGCTACTTTCAGATTACAGTTTGTACAGAGATATCTTACAGGTCTACAAGATGTTGTTTGGAGGGATTTGACAAGCAGCATCCTGAGGAGGACAGCTGGTCTGGATTTAGACACTGCATTGTTTTTAACGGATTTAAGTTTTTTAAAACTATATGAATTACCTCCTTTTATCAAGCGCTTTTTAAGACATGGAATTTATTTAAATGGAAGAGGCTGGAGCCTACAAGCTCTTTGCACTGGCTATTGGAAGAGCCTCTTATTAATGGTGCCAGAATGGATGTTCAGGACAGCACAACACCGGGTCTCACCAGCATACTATGCACAACTGGAGTGGTCACTCTGAGGAGAATAGTGGATGTAGCTGGCCCTGGACTGACTGACACCCAGGCTGTGGCTTCGCTTCTCTGGCAGAGATCTATTCGACGGACCAGGAACATTTTAAATATGTGGATTGAGAGACTGACAGAGGAGGAGTTAATGATGCTGCAGGAGTGCAGTGGTGGAGTGGACACTCCTGATGGTAATGATCCTTTTCCAGAGCTGAGGTTTTGTTTTTTGTTTTTTTTCCAAATCTGGATGGATTCTCAGGACCCCTATTAAACGTAATGGACTGCAAATATGTGAACTTGTACACAATTAAAGGAAAAACTGTATATAATTGTTGCATGGACGCTCTGAACAAATGTAAACTGGGTGGGAGAGTTGACACAGTGTGGAGACAAGAACCAGATGTGGGCAGTGGGGTGAAACCAGTCTGGAGGGTTTTATATAAACCACCTCTAAAGAAAAAAGACTGGTGATTTACAATGGAGAATTCTCCATGGTGCCATAGTTTTATCTCTGTGAATAGTTTTATCTCTGTGATCAATCCCACAGTTTCAAGC
>JAJHIY020000391.1:0-12500 GCA_022114975.2 Lampris megalopsis | reverse complement strand
GGCCCTGAGAGCAGGATAAGCGGTTTGGATAATGGATGGATGCATGGATGCATGGATGGATGGATGGATGCATGGATGGATGGATGGATGGATGCATGGATGGATGGATGGATGGATGGATGGATGGCTGGATGGATGCATGGATGGATGGATGCATGGATGGATGGATGGATGCATGGATGCATGGATGGATGGATGGATGGATGGATGGATGGATGGATGGATGGATGGATGGATGGATGGATGGATGCATGGATAGATGCATGGATGCATGGATGGATGGATGCATGCATGCATGGATGGATGCATGGATAGATGATGGATGGATGGATGGATGGATGCATGGATGGATGGATGCATGGATGGATGCATGGATGGATGGATGGATGGATGGATGCATGCATGCATGGATGGATGGATGGATGGATGGATGGATGGATGGATGGATGGATGGATGCATTGATGGATGCATGGATGCATGGATGGATGCATGGATGGACAAAGAGAGCGGCACAAAGAAGATGTCAACAACAACAGAGGCCGCTTAGCGTCGTGCCGCCAGAAACGCGCTTAATTTGTAATACCCCTGCAACACCCGATGCACATCGGCCTCACATTATGTTTTGCAAAGTCATTCCGCTGTTTGCATATTTCATTCCGGAAAGGGCTCGCGCGCCGGATCGGGATGCATTATTCATCCGAGTGTGGCTTCAATTACAGTCGTTGCAGCCCGTCTTCCGATAAACTTTTGATAACGCGGGCGCTACTCCGGGCCGCGCTCACACGTGCGGATAAACTTGTTTTCTTCAGACCTCGCGCCCCCCCTTCGCCCCCCCCCCAGCCCCACACACAGCGTTTGTGTGCAAGAAGCCGGTGCTAACCTGCTGGAAACACGCCGGCGCCCAAATGAATCTGGCACCGCTGATGTGTGCAGCGGCACCGGCTGGGCCTTCCTGACACAGACGAGGGCCCCTGTGTTGCATTATTTAAGGATAACTGCCAACTCTTACACAAAACAGTTTTTCATTTCAGAATGTTATATGGGGGGGGGGGATTCGGAGAGCATATTAGGGATGCTGTTTCATTTCCGAACTCCCCGGGTTCGTCGAGCCGAGCCGCTTCACAGACGACTGCCGTAAAAAAAAAATGGCGTTTTCAAGCTCCCCTGCAGTTTTGTCTTGTTCTCTCCGCTCGGTTCGCTTCTCTTCTTGTGTGCGTGTAAGAGACAACACACACACCAAACACGCATCAGAACACTGCTATGCACACACGCGCACACATACACACAAATGTATAGTCCAACTGCACATATCTACACACACGGTTTTGTTCTTTAATACCTCAGTCGCCTGCACCACAGTGAACACTGTGTTGAGTCTTGCTGAGTATATGGGGGTATTAGCTGAGTATGTGGGGGTATTAGCTGAGTATATGGGGGTATTAGCTGTGTTGAGTATATGGGGGTATTAGCTGAGTATATGGGGGTATTAGCTGTGTTGAGTCTTGGAGGTATTAGCTGTGTTGAGTATATGGGGGTATTAGTTGAGTATATGGGGGTATTAGCTGTGTTGAGTCTTGGAGGTATTAGCTGTGTTGAGTATATGGGGGTATTAGTTGAGTATATGGGGGTATTAGCTGTGTTGAGTCTTGGAGGTATTAGCTGTGTTGAGTATATGGGGGTATTAGCTGTGTTGAGTATATGGGGGTATTAGCTGTGTTGAGTATATGGGGGTATTAGCTGTGTTGAGTATATGGGGATATTAGTTGATTATATGGGGGTATTAGCTGTGTTGAGTCTTGGAGGTATTAGCTGTGTTGAGTATATGGGGGTATTAGCTGTGTTGAGTATATGGAGGTATTAGCTGTGTTGAGTATGTGAGGGTATTAGCTGTGTTGAGTATGGGGGTATTAGCTGTGTTGAGTATATGGGGGTATTAGCTGTGTTGAGTATATGGGGGTATTAGCTGTGTTGAGTATATGGGGGTATTAGCTGTGTTGAGTATATGGGGGTATTAGCTGAGTATATGAGGGTATTAGCTGTGTTGAGTCTTGGGGGTATTAGCTGTGTTGAGTATATGGGGGTATTAGCTGTGTTGAGTATATGGAGGTATTAGCTGTGTTGAGTCTTGGGGGTATTAGCTGTGTTGCGTATATGGGGGTATTAGCTGTGTTGAGTATATGGGGGTACTAGCTGTGTTGAGTATATGGGGGTATTAGCTGTGTTGAGTATATGGAGGTATTAGCTGTGTTGAGTCTTGGGGGTATTAGCTGTGTTGCGTATATGGGGGTATTAGCTGTGTTGAGTCTTGGGGGTATTAGCTGTGTTGAGTATATGGGGGTACTAGCTGTGTTGAGTATATGGGGGTATTAGCTGTGTTGAGTATATGGGGGTATTAGTTGTGTTGAGTATATGTGGGTATTAGCTGTGTTGAGTATATGGGGGTACTAGCTGTGTTGAGTATATGGGGTATTAGCTGTGTTGAGTCTTGGGGGTATTAGCTGAGTATATGGGGGTATTAGCTGTGTTGAGTATATGGGGGTATTAGCTGTGTTGAGTATGGGGGTATTAGCTGTGTTAAGTATATGGGGGTATTAGGTGTGTTGAGTATATGAGGGTATTAGCTGTGTTGAGTATATGGAGGTCTTAGCCGAGTATATGGAGGTATTAGCTGTGTTGAGTCTTGGGGGTATTAGCTGTGTTGAGTATATGGGGGTATTAGCTGTGTTGAGTCTTGGGGGTATTAGCTGAGTATATGGGGGTATTAGCTGTGTTGAGTAGATGGGGGTATTAGCTGTGTTGAGTATATGGGGGTATTAGCTGTGTTGAGTATATGGGGGTATTAGCTGTGTTGAGTATGGGGGTATTAGCTGTGTTGAGTGTATGGGGGTATTAGCTGTGTTGAGTATGGGGGTATTAGCTGTGTTGAGTATATGGGGGTATTAGCTGTGTTGAGTATATGGGGGTATTAGCTGTGTTGAGTATATGGGGGTATTAGCTGTGTTGAGTATATGGGGGTATTAGCTGTGTTGAGTATATGGGGGTACTAGCTGTGTTGAGTATATGGGGGTATTAGCTGTGTTGAGTATATGAGGGTATTAGCTGTGTTGAGTATATGGGGGTATTAGCTGTGTTGAGTATATGGGGGTACTAGCTGTGTTGAGTATATGGGGGTATTAGCTGTGTTGAGTATATGGGGGTACTAGCGGAGCTGCCGAATTTACAATGTAAAGCATCGCGTGCCCTTGTCAACTCCCGGAGACGCTCCGACAGACCATAATGACCTGGCTGCGGTCCAAGACAAAGCGACACACGGGAAGACAAGACGGCTGGAAGGTCGGCAGTGGTCTTCCTCTCCCTTTTTTCCTCACTGTCTGTCTCCGCCTTCCCCCCTCCGTCACCCGTCAGCCGAGGCACGTCCTCCTCTCCCTGTAATTCGAAAATCTGACATCAACTTTGGAGGAGACATGAAGTTTTCTCAAGCGCAATTCCCGAGGGGGACACCAAGAGTAGTGCTGTAACCAGGGGCGAAATATTGGGGAGGGGGTATATATCAAATTTTTCCCAGGACGGGGGGGGGGTCGTGTCCCCCCCCCCGGGATTTCCACCTATGCAGTCTGGCAAATTGGCTCCTTGATTTGCTTACCTGCCAACTGACACCCGGATGTTGGTGGTAAGTTATCAGTTTTCCCACGGGCTGGATGGAGTGAATGGTTTATCTTGACGATAACGGGAAATACAAATTGACTTTTTTTTACCTTGTTATCTCATTTTCCCAGGCATATTATGCACTTTTCTTTATTGTTGATATACTTTATTGATCCCCGTGGGGACATTCTTCTCTGCGTTTAGTCCATCCTAGCTGTGTAGCTAGGAGCAGTGGGCAGCCGGCGTGCAGCGCCCGCGGACCAACTCCAGTTCGTCTCGCCGTGCCTTGCTCAGGGGCACAGACAGGAGTATTAACCCTAACGCGCGTGTCTTTCTGATGGTGGGGGAAACCGGAGCACCCGGAGAAAACCCACCGTAGACACGGGGAGAACATGCAAACTCCACACAGAGGACGACCTGGGATGACCCCCCCCCCAAAAGGAACCCAGGACCTTCTTGCTGGGAGGCGACAGCGCTAACCACCGCGCCACCGTACCGCCCAAGTTTGCCCTATTTGACAACTTATGCAACAAAACGTATTTTACATCAAAATCTAGTCACCTTAACTTCCTGTAACACAACCGAGTTTTTGTGATTGCGTCATCAAGTCAGGGGAGCATAACTCCATTGTTGGCGACAGGAAGTTGTTGGAGGTGAGCTAGGGTCTGCCGTGGTAGACTGAAGGCTAACATTAGCATACGGTTGGTTCTGTGTCGCTTCAGTCCTCCATGTTTGTTACGGCACACCCACCGTTGCGCAACCTGATCAAGTTCAGTATCGTCTGCAGCACATGCCGGAAGCGCCAGCTGATGCCCGTCCGATTTGAACACCACTGTAGCTCAGCACTGCTCTGCAAGACCAAGAAGCAAACTTGTCCCACTGAACACACAAGCCTGAAGTAGCGTCAAGGCCTGGGAATCAAACCGTGTTGTGAGATTCAACAGCTCAACAGGTAGACCTGCATGGACTTGAGGCGAGACGCCGCCGGTTTGGGCCCTGTGACGGCCTCGCTGGCGGCCTGTCCAGGGTGATAGGCTCCAGCATCCCCGCGACCCTGAGAGCAGGATAAGTGGTTTGGATGATGGATAAGTGGTTTGGATGATGGATGGATGGATGTGTTTATTGGGGTTTTCATGGTACTGTACAGTACAGAAAACAGAAACCCATGTATAAAATAAAAAACAAATTAGGAACAAAGGACAAGAAAAGGAAACGGCATATTTAAGGAAAAGAATGAATTACACTGCTGCATGACCAGCACAACACGTCGTCACTCCATGAGAGGTGGGTGGCACACTGTGTGTTTTGTTGCTGGTCAGGTTCAGCGTCCTACTGAGCAAGGTGGTCCAGAAATGGCTGCCATTATATCAGACAATGTATGACTGGCCATCATGCCATATAGAAGTCTCTCCATATGTAATATACCAGTGAGCTCAGTTAACCAGGTCTAAACTGAGGGAGGCACAGAAGCTGAGCCTTAGAATGACTTTCTTTGTGATTGCCACTCCATTAGTGCTTTGCACGGAGAAACTGGTTTAGTAGAGAAAACCCAAATAGTGCAATCTCTGGATCAGGTTCAAACACACAGCCGTACTGTAACAGTGTACAACCATGGATGTGTAGACTTGCTAGCCCGCAGGTCGGATCCTTTAGTTGACTGGTTAGCGTAGTGGTGCAGGGGACCCAGATTCGATCCCCGCCTCCCAGACAGCATCCGGATGTGGGCCACTTCAGACAATGATGCGGCACTGATGGTCTTCTGGCCCTGACAAAATGGATGTGAGCCTGAAGTGGCCCACATGTATAATAGCAAATATGGCCCAAATATGCCAAATCAAATGTGGGCGTTTTTTGGCAAAGATGCAGTGCTCTGGGCAACATGTAGTCTGGATGTGACCCTGAAGTGGCCCGTGTGGTAAATGGTGAATATGGCCCAAATATCACAAATCAAATGTGGGCCACCTTTGGCAAATATGTGGCACATGCGGTATTGCTATGGCTTGGTTCTGGCCCAGGTCTGGCAAACAGGAGCGGACCGCTCAAGTGCCGTCATTCCAAGCAGTATGTGGGCCGGATGAAAGTGTCAGTGTGGGACGGGTCGGGGCCAAAGCAACTTTGCTATCTGGGTAGGTTCGATTCCCGCCTGCTCCCTGAATTCGCACTACAGTACATGTCAGAGAACCACTTGAGTATGTCACACCAAATATGATAGAGTTTTGGGCATGTCCAGAAGAGATGGGTCAGAGAGCCTTCTGCAGATTTACATCGATCACACGTGCTTTTATACTGAAGGACATATGCCTTAAGGGAGGCATCGCCTTGCTCTAGCAGTAATACCTAGTGGTGTAAGAGTAGCAGTACTAAGCATCCTCGCGAGAGTATCGGCGTGTCAGTGTGGCATGATGAACGCCGGACAGACGTAAAGACCACTGGGCTCCTCTCAGACCACCAAGTTGGGCTGATCGTAGAGCGCATTGGTCGGCAATCTGTCTTTAATCCCTCAGTGCCTTATCTCTTCTTTAATCCTTGTATCTGTTTGTTGCCCACTCCGTCCACCCTCCTCCTCCTCCTCCCTCCACTTGTTTTCTCTCTCACCCCACTTTGCACACAACACACACGCGCACGCACACGCACACACAGACACACAAGGTTACAAAGGTCGGCAGGCACTACTTGAAGCCATAATTGAATTTCTTTTGACCATGTCTTGTCATCATTAAAAGTGGTGTATTTGGAGTGGGTAGAGGAGCTCCAGTCATTAGCGGGGGTCTCCGGCAGGCAAGCCGAGGTCAGTACGACATCAGCGAGGCCCTATTTGCTGAATTATTACCCGGCGAAGAGCTTGCCCTCCCCGCTCCGCTGCAGAGTTTTTAAGTTCGTGACATTTATGCCAGAGCCGAGTCTGACATGTGAAAAATGTAAATGTGGCCCTTTCCCGCTCAAAAAGCCTCCTTCTCTTTCCCTTTATCCTCCCTTCCAGAGCAGAATGATTAATGGCGGCCTGTGAGTGAGGTCTTGGGGTGAAACACGCGTCACAAACATGCATGCAAGTTTGCGCATGCCTATGTATCCGCGAGGCTGTCCCCCACCAGACAAACCAAGCAGCTTATTACGACCTATCGTCACGTTTTACGCCACTTCCTCGCGGCCCTCCGCAATGACAACACGTGACCTTCCCGCTAACAATAGGCGATCTCCTTCTGACGTCCACGCTAGCTGACTCGCTAACTTGGGGCTAACGTTGAGTTAGCTCTTATAACGTCATTCATACACAGTAAAATCCTGAGGGGTTAATTTAACTCTCGAGAGAGTAAAGGTGGACCCAAAAGAATCCATTTGTACACTCTCAGAGTTAAATCAACAGTGTTGGTGAACATGCTGCCTGCCAACAGCAATCTTAGTTACCACACTAGACGGCGAAACGACACAAAAACGCGCCGACTTACATTTTCTATTGTTCTCAAATTGTTTTAAAAACCCACAATGCACAGCGGCGGGAAGCGTCTGTGGCATAACTCCTGCCGACGGTAGGGGGCGCTAATTTAGGAACCGCTCCTGTGGGTCGTATTAGAGCAGTGTTTCTCAAAGAACCGCCCCTGGTTGTGGTGATTCGCAAAGCCAACGCTGCTTTCCGTCGCTGCCCGATCTGAGTCAACCGTGCGCACGGTTGACTCAGATCGGGCAGCGACAATTGCCACGTTTACATGGAACCCAATATTCCGATTATAATCGGTTTAAAGCAGTGTTTCTCAACCGGGGGTCCGCGGACCCCTAGTGGTCCGTGGTGTAATTGCAAGGGGTCCGTGAAAATAAAATATCTTTAAAAAAAAAGATCCTATGACATTTATAGAAATAGGATTATTTTACTCAAATGTGACTGAGACCTTTATCTACCTAAACTATAAAGGGTAACAGGACTTTTTTCTCTAATTACATCTGTTTCACAAGTGTAATTTATTGTATTTTAATAAGAGATCTCGCTCCCGTTTGCATTGTTAAAAGTTACTGCACACATATTCTGTTTTGTTACATATATCTGAAAGTTACTGCATAAGAATTCTGTTTTGTTAACTATATCTAAGTTACAACTGAAAGCTCTTATTTTTGCCCCAAAGAGTGAATAAATGCTATAATGCAATTTAAAATGCAGTTTCTACTGTTTCTATCAAATTGCAACCCCCCTCCCCCAAGATCAGGTGGAGGGGTCCTCAGGGTAGATCAAAAATACGCAGGGGGTCCAGGACCCCAAAAAGGTTGAGAACCACTGCATTAGAGGACACAACCTATGTAGTCGTATGGGTTGGAGGACTTGTTGTTACTCCACAGTCACACAACTTACACATGCACACATGTGCATAGTCACGTGCACAGGTGCAATTATCGGGCAAATGCAACTCAAGGCGCATCTTTTACTCACCCACGTCTGCATTCAGCCTTACAGGTCAAACTGTTATTTGAGATAGTCCCATCTCTCTCTCTCTCTCTCTCTCTCTCTCTCTCTCTCTCTCTCTCTCTCTCTCTCTCTCTCTCTCTCTCTCTCTCTCTCTCTCTCTCTCTCTCTCTCCCTTACCACAGCCAAACCCACAACCCTCTAGATTCCACATGCTCTCAATATATTCTGTTTTCAACAACCCTGCCTATTGACTAGAACACCCCAGTGCCCAAGGGCATGTTACGCTACACTTCCTTTCACTCACTCACTTACTCACACACACACACACACACACACACACACACACACACACACACACACACACACACACACACACACACACACACACCCCTAATCTCAGCTCTCGCCCTGGTTCTCCGCTGCCACTCAGCGGTACTCTGTGGCCAGGGAGTTGCTTTTGGCAGCGCGTGGTACTTGTAAGTGTTTGGTCTAATCCAATAACAGGACCGTCCGTGTTTAAACCGAGGGAGTGTGGAAGTCGTCAGCGTGCCACGCTGCAGAACGAGGCCAGCCGCCGGCCTCAAGCCACACGAGGTGCGGATGTGTCCGTCCGACCTGTCCGGCACACGTTAAGCTGACTTTGCTAAAATCGCAAAGACATAAAATGCGAATTCGTTGCGTTTTCATCCCATCTGTTCCAGTGATAAATACCCCGGATGTGGCTTCACGTGTCTTACGTCACGTCAGGAATCGGGGACATTCATTCGTCATTTCATTCCCTGCACCTGAAATGAAATGAAATATCATTCGCCCCCCAGCCCACAGCAGTGCAACGCAAAGACAAACACACAGATCCAGACAACAAAATCACAAATATCCACCATATCCACAAAAAAATAATAATTTCACTGTCCAAGAGAGCGAACGCCAGGATGACTGTCAGAACCCCCGGTCTGCATGGGCTAGCCTAGCAGTTAGCTTAGCCTGCTCCGCTTCCGCGTCCTGTCAAACCGCCCTCGGTGTTTCCTCCTCGTGTGCAGTTCCGGGCAGGGCCGTGGTCCTTGGGCCCACCGGACGCAGCAGACCAGGCTCTCCCAAGACACCTTCGACACACCTCCCCGCACTCCACACGACGACACTAAAAATACAGTCAAGGCTAAGCGAGGCCGCCGCCAGACCGCCCACGGTGTTATCGGAACTGCCGGTCTGCATGGGCTAGCAGTTAGCTTAGCTTGCCCCGCTTCTGCGTCCTGTCAGACCGCCCTCGGTGTTATCGGAACTGCCGGTCTGCATGGGCTAGCAGTTAGCTTAGCTTGCCCCGCTTCCGCGTCCTGTCAGACCGCCCTCGGTGTTTCCTCTTCGAGTGCAGCTGCAGGCAGGGCCGTGATCCCTGGACCCACAGGACGCAGCAGACCAAGCTCTCCCAGCCATCAAACAAAGACACAAACTTAGACGTGGACAAAGAGACTGCACGGATGGTGCTGGGTGAGGCCGCCGCAAACGTAAGTTCACGCCGCCATCTCCCCACACCAGTACTGGGTGAGGCCGCTGCAAACGTGAATTCGCGCCGCCATATGTCCAAACTTTGATTCTGCCGAGAAAGATGGCTCAGTTAAGATTAAGGAACAGGGTATCATTTGATTAAATTTCTTTCACGTTTCATTTTTGAATCGGTAAATTCGTTTCCACTGCCCATATAGTGCATAAACTATTTATCGGCAAAAGCAGAAACCACCTCAAGCGCGCTTAAAATCTTTTGCAATACTGCGGATGTCTTAAAGAATTTTGCTGTTTCCATCCAGCTCATCCAATGCAACACTTCATGATGTGCACATCTGGGGAACATTTGGTACGGCTCAGTTACAACATCGGCAACTGTTGTGTGGGCCAGACGTGGCCCAAATATCATAAGCCGGGCCTGACTTGGGTTACAGCACGTACTATGTGGGCCAGATGTGGCCCAAATGTAATGATGTGGGCCTGACTTGGGTTACAGCACATACTGTGTGGGCCAGATGTGGCCCAAATGTAATGAAGTGGGCCTGACTTGGGTTACAGCACATACTGTGTGGGCCAGATGTGGCCCAAATATAATGAAGTGGGCCTGACTTGGGTTACAGCACATACTGTGTGGGCCAGATGTGGCCCAAATGTAATGATGTGGGCCTGACTTGGGTTACAGCACATACTATGTGGGCCAGATGTGGCCCAAATGTAATGAAGCGGGCTTGGCTTGGGTTACAGCACATACTATGTGGGCCAGATGTGGCCCAAATGTAATGAAGCGGGCTTGGCTTGGGTTACAGCACATACTTTGTGGGCCAGATGTGGCCCAAATGTAATGAAGCGGGCCTGACTTGGGTTACAGCACATACTATGTGGGCCAGATGTGGCCCAAATGTAATGAAGCGGGCTTGGCTTGGGTTACAGCACATACTATGTGGGCCAGATGTGGCCCAAATGTAATGAAGCGGGCCTGACTTGGGTTACAGTACATACTATGTGGGCTAGATGTGGCCCAAATGTAATGAAGCGGGCTTGGCTTGGGTTACAGCACATACTGTGTGGGCCAGATGTGGCCCAAATGTAATGAAGTGGGCCTGACTTGGGTTACAGCACATACTATGTGGGCCAGATGTGGCCCAAATGTAATGAAGCGGGCTTGGCTTGGGTTACAGCACATACTATGTGGGCTAGATGTGGCCCAAATGTAATGAAGCGGGCTTGACTTGGGTTACAGCACATACTATGTGGGCCAGATGTGGCCCAAGTGTGGCAGACTCGAGGCAGCCACACTCACCCTGACTCAACGCCGTCATTCAAGGCCAAATGTGGATCGTAAGATCACTGCAGATGTGGGCCGTATTTGGGCCAAAGAGTCCTTGCCATCTGGGTGGCAAGGGGAGGTGATTAGGTGATTTTGATATCGAGCCTGAATGAATACTGTTTCTGCGATGTCAGAATGAGCAGACGTCGAGGTTGTTCATTTCAGCATGCAGGTGAATGGTGATGGGACAGACGACGGCGTCTCTACTCAGCCATCCATACGTGAAAGTGAACGCAAAGCAAAGATTTTTGAAGTCCAACGATTACACGAGCTGCATTTCTATTTGAGTGTTTTTAAACTGTGCTGAGCTATCGCCGAAATTCAAGAGAAGTGAAACAATGGGGACGGGTTGACAAGTGGTTACCGCTTGCTGCTGGAGAACAAACAAATTCCAGCGCTTCTCTCCAGTTTGATCTCTTCACCGAAACGTCTGCTTTTCATCCTCAAACGAGTACACAAACATGAATGGGATATTTGAGGTTTTAATCACGACTTCCACATTTGCTCAAAATAGCTCGACGGTAGAAGAGGCCACGGTTACCTGCCACAAGAAAGCTCCAGAGCCAAAAACTGTCGACTGCTTTCAAGTCCGCTACGACTTGTCTTGTCTTCACAGTTCAGTTTGCGTATTAGGAGCCGTTTCTCTTGACGCGCTAGGTGTCAAGAACATAACCCAAGCTAGCCATGGCAGTGTACCCCTTTGACCTTAAATAGGGTTTATTTAGGTTTCTAGGGGTGACCTGACAGGCGACCTAGTTGAGGTGAGGAGGTTGACCTTAAAACGGTCATGCTAAGAAGGTTATCTTCTTCTTCTTCTTCTTTTTTTTTTGGCTTCCCTCCCCCCCCCCCTCTTTTTCTCCCCAATTGTACTTTTCCAATTACCCTACTTATCAAGCCGTCCCAATCTCTGCTCCACTGCCTCTTCTGGTCCGGGGGGCCTCCAGACTACCACGTGCCTCCTCCGATACATGTGGAGTTGCCAGCCGCTTCTTTTCACCTGACAGTGAGGAGTTTCACCAGGGGGACGTAGCGCGTGGGAGGATCACGCTATTCCCCCCAGTCCCCCCCCCCCTGAACAGGTGCCCCAACCGACCAGATGAGGCGCTAGTGCAGCAACCAGGACACATTCCCACATCCGGCTTCCCACCCGCAGACACGGCCAATTGTGTCTGTAGGGATGCCCGACCAAGCCGGAGGTAACATGGGGATTCGAACTGGTGATCCCCGTGTTGGTAGACAACAGAATAGACCGCTACGCTACACTCACTCACTCACTCACTCACTCACTCACTCACTCACTCACTCTCTCTCTCTCTCTCTCTCTCTCTCTCTCTCTCTCTCTCTCTCTCTCTCTCTCTCTGTTTGCCACACACTCTCTCTCTCTCTCTCTCTCTCTCTCTGCCACTCACTCTCCCTCTCTCTCTCTCTCTCTCTCTCTCTCTCTCTCTCTCTCTCTCTCTCTCTCTCTGTTTGCCACACACTCTCTCTCTGTCTCTCTCTCTCTCTCTCTCTCTGTCTCTCTCTCTCTGTCTCTCTCTGTCTCTCTCCTTCTCTCTCTCCTCTCTCTCTCTCTCTCTCTCTCTCTCTCTCTCTCTGCCACACACTCTCTCTCTCTCTCTCTCGCTCTCCGCTCT
>JAJHIY020000394.1:2500-46130 GCA_022114975.2 Lampris megalopsis | reverse complement strand
CACGACACGACGATGTTGAGAGAGAGAGAGAGAGGGAGCAAGAGAGAGAGAGAGAGAGAAGAGAGAGAGAGAGAGGAAGAGAGGAAGAGAGCGAGAGAGAGCAAGAGAGAGCAAGAAAGAGTGAGAGAGAGAGAGAGAGAGAGGGAGACAGAGAGAGAGAGAGAAAGAGGGAGAGAGAGAGAGAGAGGGAGCAAGAGAGAGAGCGAGAGAGCGAGAGAGAGAGAGAGGAAGAGAGGAAGAGAGCGAGAGAGAGCAAGAGAGAGCAAGAAAGAGTGAGAGAGAGAGAGAGAGAGAGAGAGAGAGAGGGAGAGAGAGAGAGAGAGAGAGACAGAGGGCGAGGGAGAGAGAGAGAGAGACAGACAGAGGGAGAGAGAGAGAGACAGAGGGAGAGAGAGAGAGAGGAAGAGAGAGAGAGGAAGAGAGAGACAGAGGGAGAGAGAGACAGAGGGAGAGAGAGAGAGAGACAGACAGAGGGAGAGAGAGAGAGAGAGAGACGGAGATAGAGAGAGAGAGAGAGACAGAGGGAGAGAGAGAGAGAGACAGACAGAGGGAGAGAGAGAGAGACAGAGGGAGAGAGAGAGAGAGGAAGAGAGAGAGAGGAAGAGAGAGAGCGAGAGAGAGAGGAAGAGAGAGACAGAGGGAGAGAGAGACAGAGGGAGAGAGAGAGAGAGAGACACACACAGAGGGAGAGAGAGACAGAGGGAGAGAGAGAGAGAGACACACACAGAGGGAGAGAGAGACAGAGGGAGAGAGAGCAAGAGAGAGAGAGAGAGAGAGAGAGGGAGAGAGAGCAAGAGAGAGAGAGAGGGAGGGGGGGGGGAAGTGGCAGATATTGAGTGGAGAAGCTGTGTGAATGTGATATGTAAACTTCCAGGTCCCCTGGGAAGAGCTCTCCGAGCATGGCAAACACACAACACACCGGCTGGAAAGTCACCCCGCACGCACAACCCGTCTTGTACTCGGAGACAGACGTGGGAAGGGAGTGGGTTGTTGCCTCAGTACAAACAGTTCAAATGACACTCTCACACACACAAATATGCAAGTACGCACAGTTCAAATGACCCCCCCCCCCGTGGGTGGGTGGGTGTGTGCGTGCTGATAACCCCCGCCCTGCCGCCGGGCGGGCTCTGGCGTGGCTGCAGGCCTCTGAGTGATACATCTCCCACCATTTAGGAAATGGGGCAGGGTTTTATTCATTACAATTCATCATCAAAGTATCATCATGATGATCATGATCGTAATGATGATCGCCTTTATTATTCTCATTATCATAATCACAATCTCCACTGTAATGGCCGTCATTTATTTGCTTTTTATGGCCCATTCCGAGACGCTGACATACATTGTTAACGGTGACGGGGGTTTGATTCAAGGTCTCGCTTTGTCTCCTTCGCGGCCACCCAGGTAGGGCAGGTCGGTGGTAGTTCACCGGGCCACCCAGAGCCCCGTGTGGGCGTGGCCGCGTCCGGGCCAGAGGTCGGCGTGGGAGAAGGACGGCGGAGCCGGCAACACGGGCGGAGCTGGCGGGCTAGCTTGTGCAGGGTGGATTTGTGACGGAGAAAGAGAGCGAGAGAGACAAAGTAAAGGCAGAGCAGTGGAGGGGCAGAGGGGGTCTTAACTCTGCCATGTCCTCCTGCGCCGGAGGTTAATAGCCTGAGCGGCCATGTTGGGCCCTAGGGGTGACACATCGCAGACAGATGCCGGGACTGCGGAGGGTGACAAGGTACCGGGGCCCCCGCGGGTCAATCTGCTCCATCGGTCACACATGACACTATCGACCTTCCCCGTATGCTCCCGACCACGGAGCATCGCTGTCCTCCAGCCCCGTCCGTCTGTCTGGCGTTCTGTCACGGGAGGCACAGCGGCGTGTTTGCAAACATCCGGATTAACTTTCTCGCCGCGCTCAGACAGGCCGGCAGCAGGCTGACACGGAGGGCAAACGCACACTCGGAGAACACAAATGCTGACACCCCCGACTCGCAGCCCCCAGACTCTGTCCTTACCAACCCAATAAGTTATGGTGGTGTCTGTCGGGGGACAACACGGCGTCCCCGCCTGACCGCATGGCTCCCGCAGGCTCCACCCTGACTGCCCGGATGTGAAACCGCTGCATTTCAGCCAGGACATAATTACCTCTGCATTACCATAGCAGGCCACCTTCAGCGGCGGTTTCCCGTCCTGACAGCCGCTGCCGCGCTGAGGCTGGGGTGGGGGTGGGGGTGGGGGCGGGGGTGGACGGCGATGCTAACCGCAGTGTTGCGAACAAGAGGATGGCTGTCAACGGCAGCGGAGCGTCCAGCTTCCTGTTCACCCACTTCTCTAAAAGATCCCCTCGCCGTCACTTGCAAATCACCTGCAAAGTGCTCAACTCAGCACCCCACCCCACCCGCACCCCACCCCACCCCACCCGCACATCTCCACCTCCTTTTGGAGTGGCACGACAAGAGCGTAATTGAAACTATCTGATTGGAATACTGCCAAGCAGGTAGATTACATCCGATTAAATGGGGGGGGGGGTCTTGGCACAGAGAGAATGTTAATGCCTTCCTTTAGCATACCCCCCCTCCTCCTCCCAGCCCCCCCCCCCACCGGTTCTTGATTGTTTGTTTTCATTTTCCAAAGAAGCTGCAAACACGTCCCTTCTGTCACCTGCAAGTGCCGGAGGCTAGAGGGGGGAGGTGTGAGCCATCCCTCCGTCGCCTCCCTCCCTCCCTCCTCCCTTCTCCTCCTCTCCTGGTATTCACATACCCTAGATAACACAGACGTTCTCCTTTAATGGTGGCATACATATCAGCCCAGCGCCGCCTCTGAAAGCTGCACCCTGGTGGGGTCTCAACCTCTTAAACATAGCTCATGAGCAAGATCACAGAGAGCATATGTGTGTGTGTGTGTGTGTGTGTGTGTGCATGAATTAACACACATGAGCCGGTGTTTGTGTGAGTGTACATATCTGTGTGTGCATCCTTATGTGTGTGTGTGTGTGTGTGTGCGTTATCACTTCCCCCCAGAATAGCCTTTAGAAAGCCTCCATGCGGCTGCCAGGCTGGGAGTGAGTGCTGCCCTCACGCCACCGCCTTAATTTTGTATCTGAGAAGAGAATGATGACTCATGGAATTCCACCAAACCTCCCACTATTTGAACGAGACCAGATAACGAGCAGTTTTTTCTTCTTTTGTCTTTTTTTTTTCCGAGCGGTGCTCTCTGGCAGCCCTCTGCTACCCTCATCTCTGAGGATTTGGGGAAAAGTTGGGGGCGACTCTCTCCACAAGTTGGCCGCTTTCATGTCGGCTTGTTTGAACGTGGCAAGCGAGTGAGGTCCCAGTGGCCCAGCTCTGGACAACAGCACCTTCCTCTGACTGGAAACTCAGACAGAGAGACCACGGAGGGAGAAAACCAGAAGCCCTGCCTCATTAAAACACACACACACACACACACACACACACTCTCTCTGCCTCTTGGTCTCTTGGTCTCTGCAGGGAATCCACACAGAATCCATACATTTGACTGAAATCATCTCTCGACTCTTTTTAAATCTTTAAGTTGAGAAGATGGGCAGAGCGAAGCGCTGTGGCAGCAGAGAGGAGCTGTGCAGAGTGCAGCGGTGCGAGGGGAACCGGAGAGGGTCGCGGCGGGCCGGGATCTGCTCCCCCGATCTGCGCCTCCTGCGAGGCGCCTGAATCAAAGGCACATGGGCCCGTGTGTGGCACCCACAGCAAACAGGCTGGGCCTGTCATTCAAACTGGGGAGTGCAGCAGCAGCAGCAGCGGGTGACGTGACACCAGCGGCCCCGGGGACAAGAGCCTCTGTTTACAGCCCACTAATCTCCTCCCTCTCTCCTCGGAGAGGGAGGAACAGGGCGAGGAGAAAAGAAGACGCAGCAAACAGGCGAGAAACGAGACAGGATGATAGGAGGGGGGAGAAAGTGGAGGTTGACAGAGAGCGATAGAGAGAGGGGGACAGAGATAGGAAAACAGAGAGAGACTAAAGATGGGGAGCACAGAGAGATGGGGAAGGGGAGTTGGAGGGACGGCACGACAGGGAGGTCACCCGAAGGAAAGCAGGTTGTGCCCTCATCTCTCCATGGCCACCATAGGCCAGGCTTTCTTCACAGCGGGCGGACAGATGAAATGAAATCAAATGCAAAATGGAGAGAGAGAGAGAACAGGATAGAGACAGAGGGAGAAAAAGGCGAGGGGGGGGCAGTGTGTGTGTGTGTGTGTGTGTGGGGAGGGGGTTGGAGGGGTGAGGAGCCTCCTGCCAAGTCTCTCTTCACTTAAACCCTCTTTCTCGGTGTCCATTACCAGTAAGTGTGAGGCATGGCCCGGTAGCAGCAGCGGCAGACTGTCACATAAATCTTCAAATCAAACATTACTACATTAGCGAGCAATGATAACACACCATGCACGCAGGCAGAGCCGCCGCCGCCGCCGCCGCCAAGCTAGCGCCTTGCATGCACGCAGGGATCCAGCCCCCTCCAGAGCATCATGGCGGGGCGGCACAGCACTGGTTCCAACCTTTTTTGAGTACTGTACCCCAAAGCACTTCAAGCCAACCTAAAGTACCTCCTACTACGCAATCAACTGTGGTGATCACCAGGATATATCATTAATGCATAGACTTTATACATACATATGCAGTAGTTTATTTAGTCTATATAGCATTAATTTAATTATACCTTTCTATAAAAAAATAAGACTCAATCTCCCCAGTTACCGTGACACTTTAATCATATTCAGTCATAACTAATCATATCACTTATAGTAGCCATTGTTTACAGACTTTAAAACAAAGTAAGGCTCGAACTCACCAATTAATGTGCCACTCAATGGCACACTTGAGCCTGTTTGTCACTCATCAGTTTTGTGAGTCTGGGGGAGATGGTTGCAGCAGCGGTGAGCAGGTTGTTCTCCACGTTGAGCCCGGTCCTGTGTTTGGTTCTGATGTGGGTCGTGGTGGAGAACGTCACCTCACACGGGTGTGTGGGTCCAAAGGGCAACAGTTCATTCAGGGCGTGTTGCCCCGAGTCAGGATACTCCTTCTGCACAACACACCAGAAGTGAATCAGCGGTGTGCTTGAGTACCCCATCTTCAGGCTCCTTCCTATCTGAGGACACATCTATGAGCTTCTCTTGCAGTCTGTCGGGGATGCTGCTGCTCATGTCCGTCACAAATGGATTACGCACCCGGTCCAGTTCGGAAGACTTGTTGACCATATCAGGAAGTAGGAGTTGAACTCATTCCTCAGCCTGGATAAATGTGTGTGTACTATGTTCACAAGTGTAGCTCTGTCACGTTCACCAGTGGCAATGTGTGCGTCCAGCTGCAGGAAACCACTTGTGTCCCTGCCTTCACATCTGCTCTGCCAGAGCTTGATCTTCTCCATGAATCCACAGACTTTGCCATACAAGCTAAGAACGTGTGTGTCTTTACCTTGAGGAGAGAGACTCAGCTGGTTGAGTTTGCTGAAAATATCGGAGAGGTGTCCCGGCCGAGCTACCCAGTCAGCGTTGTCCAACATAGCCACCACAAGGGGGCGCGTGTGCTCCGACAGACATTCCCTCACCTCACTGAGTAGCTCGAGCAGCCGCTCAGGACAGCCACCGGACATGGGTGTGAGGTGGTGCTGTTCATGTTCTGACCCACCGTCTTGACAGTGACTGGACCAGTCTATGATTCAAAGGCCCGGACTGTATGAAGTGGATCACGTTTCCGGCATCATTCAAAACGTGGTGTGAGTCTGGATCATTCTCTTGCTAGCTGATGCTTCTCGGTGAATCATGCGGTGCATCCATGTACATGAGGGTTGACCTTTTGATGTGGGCCATCAAACCTTCACCCTGCCGCTCAGCGCCGCCCGTGCTCACATGAGAGCAGGACTTCCAGTCCAGCTTGTGTTGAGAGAACAAATGGCCAGTAACGTTAAAAACGTCATGTCCGGTCGTTCTCCCCGCGAGGTTCTAGCAAAACAGAACGTGCCCGTTCCCCGCTGACTCATCCAGCTGCAAAGCGAACGTACCCGACTCTTTCAATTCCTCCACCACTTGGTCAGTAATGTCAGTTCCCACGTCGTCGATCCCACGGCACACAGGATGATTTGACAACGGCACTTTGGTCAGGACATCAGCCGCTTTCTTATCGATCCTTGTCTCTGCGGAATGGCGGCAGCAGCAGGCAAGACGAGCTCTTCGGCTGTGCTAAAGCCTTTCCTGATCTAGCCACGAGTAGCGACACAGCTTATGATGCCTCCGACGCCTTGGTTGAGACCGATGCCACTTTCTTTAGTTTTTCTTGGCTTCTCTTAAATTCAGCCAGGTTGTGATGGAAACTCGGCGGGTTAACCCACACAGGAGAGATGGGTAGTACCGAGGTGGCGGTGTCAACGGGACGGGTTCATGCTATTGATGGAAAGCAC
Source organism: Lampris megalopsis (assembly GCA_022114975.2). Lineage (NCBI taxonomy): Eukaryota > Metazoa > Chordata > Actinopteri > Lampriformes > Lampridae > Lampris > Lampris megalopsis. Next base: position 39,718 of record JAJHIY020000394.1, on the reverse strand, counting down.
GTGGCCACAGAGGAAAAACGCTGGCTGCGGCAGCTCTGTAGTTGGGGCAGTAAACCCAGAGAGCACATATCATTCACCAGACTGACGATGCTTTACCGTCGCCCTTTCCTTCTTCTTCTGAACGGGTTCTCCCGATTCGGCAGTATCAGCTGTGCTCTTGTTGCTGCATGAACCCGCTCGACTCAGCCATTGATCCATGACGCTACTGAAACTCTGAAAGAGGCTCGACGTTCTGCTAGCTAGCAAGACAACAAGCTAGCAAGACAACAAGCTAACAAGACAACAAGCTAGCAAGAAAAACAGCGCGCGGCCAGTATGCGCTCGCGAGCGGAGTGACGACTGACCAAGTCCGGCGGGAAACTGTCGCGCATTACAAAACAGTATAGCCAATAATAATACAGCCAGCAAACTATTACTTCATTTGAATTGTTCCAATGTTGGTTACATTATTACAGATTATACATTATTTGGTTAGTTTTCCTGTACATATTTTAAACGTTTTTCTCTCTCTCATCTTTTCACATACCCCCTGGGGACCACCCACGTACCACTAGGGGGACGCGTACCCCCGGGTGGGAAACACTGCGGTACAGTATTTGCAAGGCTGGAAAGAGACGAGTTATTAACAGGGTTCTTTTTTTACGAGCGACCCAGATCTCTCAGGAGGGCCATGGCCTCCCTGTGACAGGTGCTTTCATGGAGTAGAAGAAGGAAGGTCTGAAGTCTTCTTCTTCTTTTCCTTCTCCTCTGGAAGCAGTATCAGTCAGGCTTTCTAGAGAGTTCTGAGTTAAACCCTCCGCTAAAGGTAAACCCCAGGTCCAGGTTTATTTCACGGATGAGTATGAATACACAAGTGTGAAACGTATAATTTATAACTTTTAGTTTTACCTGCTTCCAACTAGGGCTGTCAAATTTTTACATAATCGCCTGATCGTTCTGATTTGACCTGACCGACATCATTTGCATAATCGTCAGAATAGTCTCCATTCATTTGTATACAAACAGCTGGATGAAACTAACAGAAGTGTCATATTTCCATCAGTATCTCCACGTTGTTTTCCACCGTCTGCTGTCTGACTGGCGCTCTTTTAATGACGTCATCTTGTTGCGCCCCTGGCACATGAGCGGCGAATTAGCACCAACAAGCTGTTTATGTTGAGACGCTTATTCCACAATATTGGACGAGTGCATTTGGACGAGCATGCGTTGACATCAACATCACGGACATGGCTGCAAAGCCAAACACCACATTCTGGTTTTAAGCCAAATGAAAAAGCACCTCCTCCAAGGCCATTTGTTGGATTTGCAGCAAAAAGGTGTCGGTCAAAAGCGCTACTACCACAAATTTAAAAAACCATCTACAGATCCACCACCCCACCCAATTCCCCGAACGTGGCAAGACAGACGGCTCAGAAAACAGGGTAACTGGCCAAGTACAATTGAGGAGAAAATGAGGGGGAAACAACCCCCCCCCCAAAAAAAAGACAATTAAATCGTTAATTGTGATTATCTTTACGACAATCATCAACTAAAATTTCATGATCGTGACAGCCCTACTTCCAACCGGCGGAGCGCCTGGGTGGGGGTGGGTTTCCTGCTGGGGACCCCCGATATAAGGTGCTTTGGACAAAAGTGTCAACCAGGTGGCTACTACAGAAAACGGTAAAGGCCTTTGCTTTTGTTTAATAAATTCCAGTTAAACAAAGTGAAAAAGTTGGGGGAGTTTATTTTTGGGGCAGGTCAAGGACAGCATCAGCCCCTACAGGGATAAAGTGGCTGTTGCTGTCATGAGGCCAAATGCATCGTGGGGGAAGATTTGTCGTCCTTTCAGAAAACCTAAATAATTTATGTCAACCGCCTTTCAAATGTCATCTGCAGCAAAGAAATAAAAACCCTTCAGCTTTGCATGTTTTTCGTAACAGCCCCCAAATGTCTCTTCTATCATGAGTGTTCTCTCAGTCAGGCTGCCTCATTTAAATCCAATCACCCACTCTGGATGCTGGCCTTTATTTACTATTACATCTCAAGGTGCCCAGCTCTTCTCTTCTGCTGCTGCTCAATAAGGAGCAGTTTTATAATAATATTTACCCAGTGCACCACGGGATGACTGGATGATCCTTAGTAAACATCATTTCCTCAACAAGACGAAGAGGAAAATAAATTAGATCACATATGAGAATCAGTCGCTACAAAACAATGACTTAAACCTGACAGGCAATTGTACTTGGCCAATCACCCCACTCTTCCGAGCCGTCCCGGTCCCTGTTCCACCCCCTCTGCTGATCCGGGGAGGGCTGCAGACTACCACGTGCCTCCTCCCATACATGTGGAGTCACCAGCCGCTTCTTTTCACCTGACAGTGAGGAGTTTCACCAGGGGGATGTAGCACGTGGGAGGATCACGCTATTCCCCCCCCCCAAAACAGGCACCCTGACTGACCAGAGGAGGCGCTAGTGCAGCGACCAGGACACATACCCACATCCGGCTTCCCACCCACAGACACTTGTGGGTGCCGATTTCGAACTGGCGATCCCCGTGTTGGTAGGCAACGGAATAGACCGCTACGATGCTCGGGACGCCCACAATCACCTTGTAAAGTGAAGCCATAGGCCGATACGTTCCCCTCTGGGAAAGTTTTCTCACGCTGAGCATATTTCAAGGGTATAGTTTTGTGATCAGACTCCCATTTTCTTTACATTATAACAGCATATTTCCTTTGAATATTTCCAGCACTCATTAAACCTTTGACCGTGTTCAGAATTCATTTCATTACAATATTCATTCGCTGCAGTGTCCACAGAACATGTGGTGTGCAAATCTCTGAAATGGATCGAATATAAAAGTACGACCCTTAATTCAAATGTAAACCAAAAGGATGGCCCCACGACCAAAATACAAAACACAGGATTGGAGGCTGCTGCCACTCCCAAATTGATTGACAGGTCTCTTAATACCCGCACCAACACGAAACGACAGCTAAATCTGAGTCTGACAGCTTTTCTGGTGATGTGACACTTTTGTGTACGCCGGTAATGTTTGTTAATATCTGAGTAAAACTGGCTCATATTTTCAGTTATGATTGGTTGAGATAGACACACAATGCTTATTACAGAGTTCCCACTCTTTTCTAGAGGTCGTTTTCCAGGACTTTTTCAGTGATGATCTAGCTGGTGCGACAGACAGGGATGGCGCCATACACTAATATGTCCCTCTGTGTGGAGGTCTGATTTAAAAGACGTGCGGTGTCTGGCTATAACTGATCTATGAAATCACCTCTCACATGCTTAGAAACTATGACAAATTGATCCTGGAATAATGCAGGTCAGAAATATGGGAAATATTCATTTTGGGGAGCGTCGATAGATGGCCTAGTAGTTAATCCTAAACTAAAGGACAATGGGAGAATAATTTTCCAGGACATTTTAGTTTTTCTCTCACTTTCGATGTCTTTTCCACGACTGGAAAATTGGTCAGCTATTTTCCAGGTTTTCCAGGATGTGTGGGAACCCTGTATTATCTATATTAGTTAAAACTCACACTCTTCAATTATGTATGTAAACATACCTCAATTTTACATGGTGAAAGAAATCACCGCGTAGGCCTTTAAGTATGGATAATAGGTTCCTTTACGTGTGCTAACCCTTGATTAAGCATAACATAGCACCATTAACCCAAGCGGTATGGAAAGGGCTGCTTTTTGTCAATTTGCTTAAAAGGAGGGACGACGGCCCCTCAAATCGCCCCTAAGTATAAGCCAATATGTAATTCAAACGTGATGAAAAAGCAACGCTCACTGGTGCACAGTGTGATATCTCAAGTGTCCTGTGTGACTATACCAGCCTGACCACGTAACAGCGGTCTGACGATAAGCTGGCTGCGAGTGGTGCCGCCGTCATGGCGGGACACTGACCGGTGCGGTCGTGGTGGCTGTGATGGCGGGCGTGCTGCTGTCTGTGCCCGCCGGCTCGCTGTGCGTCTGTGTGGGCGTGTAGAGGGTCATGGCGTGCTCGGGGACCCTGCTTGGCCCGGTGTAGTCCTGCGTGGGAAGAGGGTGGGGTGCCGCGAACTCGGCGGGGATGCCATTCTGTGGGGGAGGCGGGTACTGGGCTGGAGTGTAGGGCTGGGCCATCGCTTCCGGGGGGTTGCTGGCCTCTTGGTTACCCTGTTGGAAACACAAAGCAGACGCCGCCGTCAGATCTACCGCTCCCCGGGCTGGCTGTGTGGAGGACTCAACTTACATTGTTAGACGGGTGGGGCGCAGCCGGCATGAAAGAGACGTCAGTTTCCCAGGGAGCTTCAGAGGCGAAAGTGGGGGGACGGAGGGAGGGAGGGGGGCGCGGCGCGGTTGTCCTGCAAACTAAGTGAGTCAGGGAAACAGCTTTCATATCACATTTCAGCTCACATCTCGGCACTCCTTGATCTTTGCTAATGAACACAGTTTACATTGGAGGGGCAAGAGCGAGGGGGGGAATCTCAATTGCCCTCGTGGCAAACGTGCAAGAGGAAAGATCAATTAATTGATACAAGTTTGATTCGGGGCCTTTGATTCTGACGACAGGTCTGTTAAACTAAGAGCCGCTTCCTCCCCACGTTCCTCTGCTTTTAACACCGACCGGTGTCCCACTTCAAATGCTTCCCAGTGCCTCGCCGTCTATCTCCCCCCCTCCCCCCCACTCCAACAACTCTCACTCCTCCATTTGCATCCTTACGCACCCTTATTTGTCCCTCTCTCCTTCCGACTTAAGTGATAGATGGCTCTTTGCAACCTGGCAGTTTTACAATCGCTCTCTCTCTCGCTCTCATACGAACGCTCGGGATGATGAGTTGCAGAAATAATGGACCTTTCCTGGCTGGTGAGCATTGTTAAGCCCAGAAATGGCTGGACTACGGAGGTGCATGTTTTATTGGTCTAATAGTGCTCGGCTCTGGGAGTCCAGACTAACGAGCGGGGCGATGAGATCAGTGCGGCCAGGGCAGATACCACACGCGCACTTTATATTAACACAACAACGGCAAAAAGGTGAGACAATAACGGCAAAATCCAATAACAGCCGCTGCAAATACCCTCAATCAAATTTAAAGATACAGCTCATGAGAACTCACGGCGCGACTCCTCTGATAAAGAAAGGGAAGGGGAGAGAGGGAGAGAGGGAGGGAGAGAGGGAGGGAGAGAAAAAGCACACAACTGGGGTAAAATAAGGACTTTATGGCTGAAGGAAAACAATAACAGTAAACACAGAGAAGTTTGCGTCTTCCTTTGCAAACCGGCAGGGGAAGGGCAGACAGGAGATAAATGCGGTTTATTCCCTCGCTTCTCTCCTGTGCCGTAGTGTTCGGCCTCCTCTGCGGGCCTCCACAGAGAGGGACTGTTTAGACGGGAGGAGGCCCCGCTCTTAATGACGGCACTGAGCGGCGCGCAAGTGGAAATAATAGCGCTCTCACGTGTCGGCAAACAAACCTCGGTCCACGCCGCGCTCTGCCAATTAAGGAAATGCTCCATTATCTAAATGAAAAAAGAAAAAAAAAGGGGGGGGGGGGATCAGTGTCTTAAGCGAAGAGGAGGATTGACCAGCCACCGCAGAAACCTCCGGACCCCCGCGTCTCCTGCTGGTTGCAGAAAGGGACCCTCGCTCGCTGGCTGGCTGCCTGCCTTCGACACTTCCCTGCCTCTCTCTCTGTGTTTCTATCTATACAATATTTCCATGACGCGCCGTCTCTTTCCCAGTCCCATCCTCCCTCCCCCTCCTCCTCCTCTCGCGCTTTCCTTTTCATCCTCATCTCCCCCCCACCCCCCCCACCCCACCCCCCATCCCTCTTTATGCTGAAACTTTTTTTTTTTAATCTCTACCCCTGTGCTCCACTTTCCCTCTCCCTCCAGTCATGGTATTATATAACACACTTGCATCGCGGGGCATCATAATTCAAGGCAACTCTTGATGTCGGCAATTTTAAAATTTAAGCTCCTATTTCAAGGAGGACGGTGATAGTTACCTCCAAAAAAAAAAACCGAGGAGAAGAAAAAAGCACTCCTTCTGGTGAGGCTGCTATCAGACACCACAGCCTCCTTAACAATCCTGGCCACGTGATCTGCCGTGAGAACATCAGCACTTAGCAGAGTCCAGGTCAGACCAGGTCAGACCAAGAGTTCAGCCACCACAGGAAACCTCAGACGCCCGTGCTTTGTTGCACATAGAACACCGTTTTTGTCATTGCTAAGTCAAAAGATTGAGTTATACTTTTTTTTTTACCCCCCCCTTTTTCTCCCCAATTGTATCTGGCCAATTACCCCACTCCCCCGAGCCGTCCCGGTCTCTGCTCCACCCCCCCTGCCGATCTGGGGAGACTACCACATGCCTCCTCCCATACATGTGGAGTCACCAGCCGCTTCTTTTCACCTGACAGTGAGGAGTTTCACCAGGGGGACGTAGCACGTGGGAGGATCACGCTATTCCCCCCAGCCCCCCCCCCGAACAGGCGCCCCAACCGACCAGAGGAGGCGCTAGTGCAGCGACCAGGACACATACCCACATCCGGCTTCCCACCCACAGACACGGCCAATTGTGCCTGTAGGGATGCCCGAACCAGATGGAGGTAACACGGGGATTCGAACCGGCGATCCCCGTGTTGGTAAGGCAACGAAATACACCGCCACACCACCCGGACGCTCTCCCAAACTTTTTCATGCCGTGACTCACCTGGGGAGATACTTTTCAGCAAGGGGCCCACCAAATATTTTGTGCAATAAAATAAGAAATAGATTCTCATTAGCTGTCCACAAGCAGGAAGATGAACAAACATCTCTATAATGCTCATCAAATGCATTGTGGTCCTTCCCTTATGGTCTTTTTGTCTTCAACCATGGCCTGCTAACGATCAAATGAAGCAGACGAGGCATTTCAGAATTATAAATTATTTCAGTGATATTTTGGAGTGCAACTGCAATGTTTTTTTTTACTTATTTTTTAATTTTCTAATTCTGTTCCCATACAAAATCATCCTGGTTCCACTAGTTTGAAAGGGCAGCGAGGCAAAAAGGCGAGGAGGCGGAGAGCACAGGGCTCATTAGTGAAACACAAAGTAAAACCGGCTCTTGTGTGATCTTCCCTCTTCCTCTGATGTATGTGACAAACGAGTTATCCAACTGGAAATGAACTAGGAGAGCGGGAGAGCGAGAGAAAGGCCAATGCAAATCAAAAGAGCCACGGCTGCCCCGCTAAGACCACACGGCATCCTCCCTGGCACTGACACCCCATCATCGAGACCGTCCATGGCACCTAATGATAAACCCCTGCGTACATGACAAACCAGTCAGGCAGCACAGCACATTTCCCATTCTGCTAAAATGAACACAAGACAAGCGAACATAGCTGTTCATTATCTTTACGGTGGAGGACTACAAGTGGTTGGTCGGTATGTCGGGGATTGTGGAGAGCAGATCCCCACCTGCAGGCCTGTTTATGTGAAGAGAGAGAGAAGGTCCCTCCTCGGTGCTTAAACACCCTCTCATGTGGTCTGCTGCTATGAGCCGCCTAAACCCCATCTCAATAGACGGGACCTGGAGGAATAAAGGAAACTAGAGAGAACAGCAAGCCTGTATCGATCCACTAACCCTCACTCTCCATCTCTCTCTTACTCCCACCATACTCCCTCCATTCCTCCCTCCCTCCCTGCCTCCCTCCTCCAATTCCCTCTACCCCTATTACCAAAGAGCACAATAAAAAACACTCACTCTAATCTTAAGCACTCTCCTGGTGTAAAATTGGATTGGAGACCCCTTACTTAAGGAAATCACTTTTAGAGCAGAGTTTTTTTGTTTTTTTTGTTTTGTTTTCACAGCCAACATCGGGGAACTTGTGTTTTACAGACAAAAGAGAGTAGAGAGGTTTAAGAGTGCCCACTGGCAAAGGCCGGTCCTGAGAGAAACTGACGACTCAACTCAAACGCCACTGGAGAGAATGAGGGAGGGGTATAGTGTGTATATATATATATATATATATATATATATATATATATATATATATAGAGAGAGAGAGAGAGAGATGTTAGCTGGTGCTAACCCCGTATATTCCATCTCGGCAGCTCGGGCTGTTTGGCCGCTCGCCAGAGATCTGTGATCCCCTTTAGTGGCACCGGGAGGGACAGCGTTGAACGGCCAAGAGCAGACGAGCCGTGCAAATAACAGGAGCTGTTAGGTAACTCATATCGGCAGAGTGCTGTCCTGAGTCACACGCACTGGAGGGGTCAAAGAGCGATGCTAAGGCACAAATACTGAGGGCAACTAATTGCGTTTCACCGAATCCAGAGGGAAATCACTCAAATGGGAGAGGGCTGATCAATCTCTGTGATAGGAGCTGTGATGGAGCGGTTTTATGGCTTCTGCTCAGCTACAGGCAACTTGGATCATTTGTCAGCTTTGGAAGGAACTTCACAGATCCCTGGCATACAGAGTCATACTGTATGGATCTTTAAAACTAAAAGATGACTGCTGTAAAAGTTCCTTCTACAGATTCTGCAGAAACAAAATAAAAACAATCGAGCTTAAAAAAAATGGCACAAATAGTTTGATGTTGACTGCGAGTGTTATGTCATATGCATGCAGTGTTATATCATTCATTCATTCACTGCGGGTACCGGGAACGTGCTTCGTGAGCTTACAGAGGACAAATATCTGTAAGTGAATCCTCGAGTGCTTTTCAGTGGCAGAAAATAGTTCTTGCCTTGTCCAAAGGATCCCAGAGTGCATTTCTTGGAGGGAACTAAGAAGCATGCTCATTTGGCTTTAATGACTGCCTGGCAATGACACTAGCAAACTTGTGACAAATCCCACTGGGCTGCTGCTGTGCGTGGGCCCTGGGCTGAGCTGTGTTACATATCTCTGTTAGCCTCCTCTCTCCTTTTGGGTTTGTGCAGCAAATCAGTTGATGCAACTCAAACGAAACATGCAGAGTGGATTCAACCAGCTGCAGTAAAAAGCCTCTTGTTGTTCTAAACCCCGCTACTGACACTCAGTTAATTGTAGCCCCGTGCGCAGACAGGCAGGCAGGCAGAAAGACAGCCTGCGATGATTTCCACGGGCAACTAGCATTCATTTTGTCTTTAAGGAGCACATAAATAAAGGCTGTCTAGCCGGGTCCAATTTAATTAGACGAGCCACATGATTTTACTCCAACTCCCTGCGTTAGCACTCACCAGAGGCTGCGGCATGTGTTAATTATGACCACATGCCATATAGCAGATCCAAGGTGAGTCGGAGAAATGAGGCTCAGACGAAAAAGGTGTAAACAACGACAACAACGACAAAAAGCGCATGATGTTGAGTTCATTGTGACGACACAAGTATCTGATGCAGCCATCACTCCCCACGTAGTCAGCCAATAACGGGACGAGAGAGCAGGGAGAAGTCGAGGAGCAGACAAACTTTATCGATACGGACTCGCAATGCCCTGAAAAGAACCCCCCCCCCCAAACAACCACATCCAAACTGCATACCTATTCCAGAGCACCCCTGCCTAATTCCTCAAATGTACCTCCCAAATAGATTCCAACTCCTCCTCACCTCTAGACGGGTCCATCCTTTCAAATTGGCAGCGAGGTTGTGTTACTGTTTTCTTCCACATTTTCCTTCCCTGCAAACCGTGTTGCCACTTTCCCACCTCGTTTGAGGAAGAATCAGTTCAGGAAAATAAACACTTGGTGTCTATGCTCTTCGTCCAAGTAATTTAGATGTTGTGCACGCAGCCCCCCACCTGGCCCACCCCCCCCATCTCGCTTTTACCCAAGAGGCCTAATTGTTTTCACATGTCATATACGTTTCATCCTCTCTAACGCAATTTTTCCTCGTTATTGGGCGCACTTATTTGCCATGCGGCCTCGGACAGCGATATCAGAAAGGGAGTTCATTTCCCCTAATCCCTTGCTGATTTCTTCATTACTTTACAGCGTCACTGACACAGAGAGTTGCAAAAAAAAGAGAGAGAGAAAGGGACTGCCCTTAGTGGGCTGCGACTGTGAGCGATACCTCAGAGACGCCGGAGCGCCACTTAATAAACAGAGCAGACACAAAATCACTTTGAACTCCCGTGACATGTAATGAACCTGTCTGTCTTCACGTGGCCCTCCGCCATGGCTCGGCCCGGGCCCCCGGGTGACGCACAGCCGACAAGGAGGGAGTCTACACGCCCCTTTAAAAAAGCCATCATTCACACATGAACAGACTCTCACATTTTGACAACAACAGAAAAGAGAAGATAATTGTCTGTCTTAGCATCGTGCCCTTTTTTTGTGTAGTTGTTGGTGTTGTTGCTTAGCAGATGTTTTGCTTTACTCCGGATTTGGTTTTGAAATTTGGATTAATTTGTGGGACCTGTGTGGTTTTGTTTAGATTCATTCCTGACTAAATAAACAGAGACTTTATCCAATGCACATCAGAGGTTTATCTTAACACTATATGTCCAGCTCTATTTCCTCTCAACTTTTCTGGAAAGTTATCTTATAGATAGGCCCAACATGACATTGATATTGTAAAAAAAGAAAAAAAAAAGCTGTTAAGTGGGGAGACTTTTGGTTTCCGAGATGACTATCGGTGACTGAGAGAAACAGCTGTGTGAGCTGAGAGCCGATAGCGTGGATCAGGGTTGTTCCTTAACTCGGGCCACGCTCGTGTAACTCAGCTCTGTACTCTGGACTGCTCTTCACACTACAAATTAGTCTTTTGAAATTCAATAGGGGTTGAAAATGCCAACATTTGTTTTGGAATCAGCTGATTGTCATGTTAATTTGATCTCCTTTGTGTGGGTTATGATAAAGGGTCCAGAGGCCCACCTGGGGACAGAGATGCCATTGCTTAAACATGCAGGACTCGCGACGTGACATTCCTTGACCGCTGTGACAATGGCAAACATATGCAAATGAAGGAGAGTGACACTCTTATTACGACCCTTTCACAGAGACTGCAACAGCCCCCCCCCCACACACACACACACTGTACCCGAGAGAGGGAGCGAGAGAGAGAGAGAGAGAGAGAGAGAGAGAGAGAGAGAGCGAGAGAGAGAGCGAGAGAGAGCGAGAGAGAGGGAGCGAGAGAGGGAGCGAGAGAGAGAGAGAGAGAGAGAGAGAGAGAGAGAGAGCGAGAGAGAGAGAGAGGAGAGAGAGAGAGAGAGAGAGAGAGGAGAGAGAGAGCGAGATGAGAGCGAGAGAGAGGAGAGAGAGAGAGAGAGAGAGAGAGAGAGTGAGCGAGAGAGGGAGCAAGAGAGAGAGCGAGAGAGAGAGAGAGAGAGGAGCGAGAGAGAGTGCGAGAGAGAGAGACGAGAGGAGAGGAGAGGAGCGAGAGAGAGAGAGAGAGAGAGAGAGAGAGAGAGAGAGAGAGAGAGAGAGAGAGAGCGAGAGAGAGCGAGAGCGAGAGAGAGAGAGAGAGAGAGAGAGAGAGAGCGAGCGAGAGAGAGCGAGTTACAAGGAAAAGACAGACGACGATCTCAATCTGGGAGGCGAGCAGGTGAAAAGGCAGCCGTTTATATCGTCTGCTCCTTTCTTCTTGATCTCCTGCTCTCTCTCCACTCTGCCTTTGTAGTCTGTCTCTGCAGTTCCCTTTCTCTTTACTCCTCTTTTGTGGGTGTGTGGGGGGTGAGGGGGGTCTTTGCTCTACATCGGAGGGCACGGGGAAGGGAGGGACCGGTTTACATGGGCGGGACACTTTGAAGTGAAAATGCCGACTACTCCCCGCTGTAGCCAAAGCTCATCTAATCAGGGGCTGATTCCAGTTATTAAGATTTGCGAGATAACTTTGATTCATCACAGTCCATCTACCCCGATCGGTTAATCACTGTCGTGCTAAGCTCTTTTTTAGTCATCCTTTTGTTTCCACTCCCTCTGGCGCCTGCGGAGAGAGTGAATAAGAGAGAGACAGATAAGGGGAGAGAGACAGACCGGGACAGAGACCGAGAGAGAGAGCGAGAGAGAGAGACACACACACACAGGAACAGAGATGGAGAGAGAGAGAGAGAGAGGGGATATTAACAATATTAATGACCCGTGATTCTCGTCTCCTTAATGAGAAGGGTTATTAACTGTGATTATCTGTGATGAAATGGTGGTAATTCTTGAAAGCTTGGGAAAACTTGTACGATCGCTTGTCTGCTGATTTGCTCCTGTGATGTTTTAAGATGGGAAGAGAGGTGAGAATGGTGCAGAATTAGAGTGTAGGGCGCGAGGGAGGAAACAACAGAGAGCGAGAGGAAAAGCCTGGAGGATAAAGGGGTGGGGGTGGGGTGGTGTACGGGGTGGGGGGGGGGATGCTCGCAGCAGGAGGCTAGGAGGGGATTCTAGGACAGTTCCGCCAAGGCAAACCGTCCCAGTGCAGCGTTTCAGATACGTAAATCTGAGCTTCTGTGCTGCCGATGGCTGCAATAACGGCGGCTAACCGACGGGGAGACACATCCACACTCACAGCTCTCTCCCTAAAAACACAAAAAAACAAACTAAAAAACCAAACAACTATTTCATCACAACCCCTGTCCTCCAAAATTCTCTCCCTTCTCTGGGAGACTAATAAGAAGGGGTGCACGCACACACACACAAGCACGAAGGCAGACACACACAAAAACAGCAGCCCATCTGCTGGGTTGACATTGCTGAATGGCTGTTTAAACGCCTATACCGCTCTGCCAGATTCCTGATGCAGCAGTCCTTCCCTTTTCCTCGTCCAATTACAGGGAAGTTGTGCGTTTCTGGAGTCCCTGTCAGCTCCATACGATCCCCTGTAAACTTGGGGTGGGGCGGGACAGGGGGTGGGCTGGTGTGTGTGTGGGGGGGGTACTCGGTCTGTCTGGTGAATCATTGATGTGCAGTAGGACTGTTTCATTGTAGATGGGTTAGCAGCAGACAGATAACAATCCTGAATTATGCATGCTTGCCCCTCGTGAGGAGGGGGTGTGGATCGGGACGAGCCGTGGCTCTTGCCTCCTCTCCCACTTATCTCTCTCTCTGTCCCTGGGGGAAAACTGGGAAGAGAGAGAGCGAGAGAGAGAGAGAGGGGGGAGAGATGGAATGAGAGAGGGGAGACCATGTGTGCTACCTGACTATTTTTTTTTCTTTTTACACGTCTCTCTTTAACTCATTTAACTCCTCAACCTGCCACCGCCCGGGTCAGGCAGCTGCAGAAAACCCAGCGTGTTAACGAGCCCATAATGAAGGTGCGTAGATGAAACAACCCCGCCACTTCAGTGGTTATGAGGCCTGCTGTGTGGTAATAATGTTAACAAGTTAAGTGGCGGGTCTGTCCGGTGTTCAGCAGCTGTTCTTTCCAAAACAGTCCCTGGAAATTTAAGCTACACCGCACTAGTTACTGCTGCCATTTTGAAACTGTGGTTGTGGGGGCGTCCGGGTGGCATAGCGGTCTATCCCGGTGCCTACCAGCACGGGGATCACCGGTTCGAATCCCCGTGTTGCCTCCGGCTTGGTTGGGCGTCCCTACAGACACAATTGGCCGTGTCTGCGGGTGGGAAGCCGGATGTGGGTATGTGTCCTGGTCGCTGCACTAGCGCCTCCTCTGGTTGGTAGGGGCGCCTGTTTGGGGGGAGGGGGAGCTGGGGGGAATAGCGTGATCCTCCCATGTGCTACTTCCCCCTGGGGAAACTCCTCACTGTCAGGTGAAAAGAAGCGGCTGGTGACTCCACATGTATGGAGGAGGCATGTGGTAGTCTGCAGCCCTCCCTGGATCAGCGGAGGGGGTGGAGCAGAGACCGGGACGGCTCGGAAGAGGGGGTGGAGCAGAGACCGGGACGGCTCAGAAGAGGGGGTGGAGCAGAGACCAGGACGGCTCAGCAGAGGGGGTGCAGCAGAGACCGGGACGGATCAGCAGAGGGGGTGCAGCAGAGACCGGGACGGATCAGCAGAGGGGGTGGAGCAGAGACCAGGACGGCTCAGCAGAGGGGGTGGAGCAGAGACCGGGACGGCTCAGCAGAGGGGGGTGATTGGCCGGGTACAATTGGGGAGAAAAAGAGGGAAAAAAGAATAAATGTGCGGTTGCATTGCAAATAGAGTTGACGGGCTCGTTTCAGACGGCGGCCGGCTCTGACATGCCAGCACAGCTTTCCGAGCGCAGAAATTGGATTGTTTTCATTGCCGACCTGTGGAGCAAGGTAGTGTGGGAAAAGCAACAGCCCCAAAAGCCTTTATTAGATTCAATCGGTCTATCATAAACAAAACCTTACTAAACACGGAAAAAAAGAAAAAAGGAAAGAAAAAACCCCTGCTCTGCTTAGTGGAGGCAACCCAGCACCTCCTGGCCACACTCCATTTATTTTCTCCAATTAAATCCCTTTAATTGGATTGAGGGCTGGCACCTGGTTTACACTCTGTCAACCACGCAATCCACAATAATTGATGCCAGAGCCACGGTGCGCGGCTGTGTGGGAAGCCTGGTGAAGGAGGAGGAGGAGGAGGTATCTGGAGCACGTCTCCCTGTTCCACAAGTTCACTGTGATCAATTTATCAATGGTTTGCCTCGCTCCCCGCCGGGGTCCACGCCGGGGTCCACGCCGGGGTCCACGCCAGGGTCCACGCCGGGGTCCACGCCGGGGTCCACGCCAGGGTCCACGCCGGGGTCCACGCCGGGGTCCACGCCGGGGTCCACGCCGGGGTCCACGCCAGGGTCCACGCCGGGGTCCACGCCGCACCACTCGGGTAGCAAATGTCTTCTCACATTGGAGGGCAGACATCCGAACATGCAGCCAGACACACACACACACGCATCACGTGCATGTATGTGCACAGAAGCAGGTGGAAACACACACACACACACACACACACACACACACACACACACACACACACACAAGATGTGTGTGTGCCCTCATACAGGAACGTTCAAACAAAAATGCTAATGCCCGGCATTTACATATGTAGTTGCAAGCTCACAAACAGGCATGCACACATGTGAATATGCACACCAACAAAACTTGGATCCACTCTTGAATACAAATGCCCACACAGAACACAAATGGCGCGCGCCCACACACAGAAATGTACAGAGCTACAAATCCCAGAAATGCATCAACGTTCGCTGACAGCACCTTTAAGAGACTGAGAGAGACACCCTGTTCCTGAATGCTTAACTCCACATCCATACAAATGCAGAGAGGCAGGGAGTGAGAGAGGGTGAGAGGATGAGAGAGAGAGGGAGAGAAAGGGGAGGGTGGGAGAGGCCAAGGGAGAGACCCAACACAGTAAATAAAAATACAATTTCCTCCAGTGACATGCCCATTCTGTTGGAAGCCTGACTCTAATTATTCTAAGCACTTTGAGGGATGGCGTTCCCCTGCATTAATCTACACATCGCAGCAGCCCATCCACAGCCAGCGCCCTTACAACCACGGACGCTCTCTGCAACCCGCCCGCCCGCCCGGCCGGGAACCCGGGGGGAGAAATTGACTTTGTGCAGCACAGGGGGGTGAAGCGCTCCTCCGGGTGCGTCTATCTCTAAATCTCACCACGCGTAATACTGTACCACAAGTCTCCCCCCCCCCCATCTCACATACACCTGACGCGTACCCAAAATAAGAGCAAGTTTGAAAGGGAATGTACGCGGCGCCGCAGCGCTCGAAATAGGTCTGTAAATTCTCCTTACGGGAAGGAGGGATGTGTAAGGACGTGAGTAAGGGATGTGCCCGTAGCTCATCGGGAGCCCAGATGAATCGATACATCACCAGAGACCATCGATCAATCAATGACCCTATCGATACCTACCAGACCAGACTCCCTCCCCCGGGCAACAGGCCATCTGTGGTCAGAACGTGTCAGGCAGACGGGCTTCGAACACAACAGGCCTGTCCACTCGTGCCCAGCCCAAGACTGATGTAATGCGATGTGCATTTACTACGTTAACGCCAGCTGTAATAATGATACACAGCTGACCTCAGGTTTATGCCTCAAGATAACAAGACAATCAGCACAAACATCGAATCCACACACACACACACACACACACACACATATATATATATATATATAAAATCCAGTTAGTCAAGTAAATTCTCTATGAGACAGTACTAACTGCATTATTTTGCTCCTTATTTGTTGAGCACTTTCCCTACCGTTGAGTGTTTCTTTTAAGTTTTATATATATATATATATATATATATATATAGTTTTATATATATATATATATATATAACGTGAAAGACAGAGAGCGCGAGAGAGAGAGAGAGAGAGAGAGAGAGAGAGAGAAAATACGGAACCTGCATATATGATGACATCTATGTATTGAATATGTGATGTAATGTGTATTGAATATGTGATGTAATGTGTATTGAATATGTGATGTAATGTGTATTGAATATGTGATGTAATGTGTATTGAATATGTGATGTAATGTGTATTTAATATGTGATGTAATGTGTATTGAATATGTGATGTAATGTGTATTTAATATGTGATGTAATGCCTGAATCTTCTGCAAACTGCTTTAGCAACAACATATTTTTTGTTCATGCCAATAAAGCTATTTGAATTTGAGAGAGAGCGAGAGAGAGAGAGAGCGAGAGCGCGATAGCCTCCAACTTCATGTAAAAGATCACACTGCCGTGGAAGTAACATTCCTCATTGAGAAGCTATATTCACTTTTACGTTTAGTGGAGTGCAACGTCTCTTCTTCATAAACATCAGCACCTCCCAGTGCCAAAAGAAAGTTATGGAGGGGAGCAGAGAGAGAGAGAGAGAGAGAGAGAGAGAGAGAGAGAGAGAGAGAGAGAGATAGAATTTTATCTTTCTTAATTAATTAGCGCCCACTTCTAAGTGAAAAGTTTGGATGTGTGCTGCCTCCAGCTTCTCTCTCACCACCAGTGGCATCATGGGTATGTGTGGCCACTGGGGGATGATGAAGTGTCTCCATTTTCGGGTGAATTGCAGGACAATTTGCAACATGAATAATATTCTCTAAACAAACTGAGGAACAGCATTACAGCATCAGGAGGTGCTGCTAGCTCACATGCATGCTGCAGAACCGACCGGCAGGCAGACCTCGAAAAGGAACTGGCAGAGCTAAGGAACACTGCTCATATACGACGGTTTGGGGGAAAAGTCCTCCTATAGATTCTCATGCGGTTCGTAAGTCGTCTCTGTAACTACCCAGTACTGACGGTCTAGCAGTGAGTGCCAAAAACTCACTAAGACCAGTTTTCAGTTTCCTGTCTGTGGTCAGCTGAGGCAGCCTGAAGTCTGGAGCCAGAGTTCGTGGCTGGAGGTTTCCCTCAGAAAGTCGCAACACCGCCGGTGAATTTCTAGTGCGGGTAGGTCGATTTATTTGCCGCTAAGTTAACACCTCAAATCCACACAACCTCGAGCAAGGCACTTATCACTTACTGAACTGTTTCAGTGGCCACCAGTGGAGAAGTGCAACCGTACCGGACAGCTCCGTGTTTTACCTGCAGGAGTTGTGCGAGTGCATGCTGGGTACTGCTGAAGATGAGCCTGCTCACTCAGCAAACCTGTCTTCCATCTATATACTGAACAAAAGGACTCAATGAATAAACAAGCACCCAGACGAAGGAATAAACATAATCGCCTGCGCTTTTTATTCTGGGGGGGGGGGACTACGGTTCGAGTCCTGAGTGGAGGGAATCTGTAAATCTAGCGGATAACACACTACATTTCACAGAGCATCATGGGGATGAAAAGAAAACAGACGCCTTCAACATTATCCAGGCTGCTGGTGAAGAATCTGAGACTGTTGGAGGGAAACCGTCACGACTTTATATATTATTTCTCTATTTATATACATGTTGCTGGGATAACTCTTATATATTATTTCTCTATATCTCTCTATTTATATACATGTTGCTGGGATAACTCTTATATATTATTTCTCTATATCTCTCTATTTATATACATGTTGCTGGGATAACTCTTATATATTATTTCTCTATATCTCTCTATTTATATACATGTTGCTGGGATAACTCATATATTATTTCTCTATATCTCTCTATTTATATACATGTTGCTGGGATAACTCATATATTATTTCTCTATATCTCTCTATTTATATACATGTTGCAGGGATAACGCTTATATATTATTTCTCTATATCTCTCTATTAATATACATGTTGCAGGGATAACTCTTATATAATATTTCTCTATATCTCTCTATTTATATACATGTTGCAGGGATAACTCTTATATATTATTTCTCTATATCTTTCTATTTATATACATGTTGCAGGGATAACTCTTATATAATATTTCTCTATATCTTTCTATTTATATACATGTTGCAGGGATAATTCTTATATATTATTTCTCTATATCTCTCTATTTATATACATGTTGCAGGGATAACTCTTATATAATATTTCTCTATATCTCTCTATTTATATACATGTTGCAGGGATAACTCTTATATATTATTTCCCTATATCTCTCTATTTATATACATGTTGCAGGCATAACTCTTATATAATATTTCTCTATATCTCTCTATTTATATACATGTTGCAGGCATAACTCTTATATATTATTTCTCTATATCTCTCTATTTATATACATGTTGCAGGGATAACTCTTATATATTATTTCTCTATATCTCTCTATTTATATACATGTTGCAGGGATAACTCTTATATAATATTTCTCTATATCTCTCTATTTATATACATGTTGCTGGGATAACTCTTATATATTATTTCTCTATATCTCTCTGTTTATATACATGTTGCAGGGATAACTCTTATATATTATTTCTCTATATCTCTCTATTTATATACATGTTGCAGGGATAACTCTTATATAATATTTCTCTATATCTCTCTATTTATATACATGTTGCTGGGATAACTCTTATATATTATTTCTCTATATCTCTCTATTTATATACATGTTGCTGGGATAACTCTTATATAATATTTCTCTATATCTCTCTATTTATATACATGTTGCAGGGATAACTCTTATATAATATTTCTCTATATCTCTCTATTTATATACATGTTGCAGGGATAACTCTTTATAATATTTCTCTATATCTCTCTATTTATATATATGTTGCTGGGATAACTCTTATATATTATTTCTCTATAACTCTCTATTTATATAGATGTTGCAGGGATAACTCTCCATTAGCAGCCACAACACTGTGTCTGAAAGGCCGCCGACAGTGTGTCCACCTGTAATGTTGCTGACGGAGAACTTGTGAATCGAAAAGCCTCCGTCCTGGTCTGCAGACAGGCTGCGCTGTGTAAAACAAGGCCTATAACAGCACTACATATACATCTCTAGTAGACCACCTTGCTACATACAGCTGTGTAATGCTGCGAATTTGTTCACATTTTCTTCTGCAGTAATGTTGTTGGTGAAGGTCAGAAAATCCATCAGACGGTCCTGCTCGTCCCGGTGCAAGGTAGCAATAATGGTGTCAAAGTCACAAATGGGGGATTATTTTCAGCCATGTGACAAGAATAAGAACTATCACTAATATACACAGAGAGTCTGTCTAAAAGAGGGAATGAACAGAAACGTCAACAAAGCGTAGCCTCCGGGACGAGCTCGACAGCTCCATCCCTCCAGCTACACGCGCTCGTGGTTTGTATTTTCCACGTGCCGCGGCCGAGGCCAACAGATGGGGGCCTCAGGATGCATCAGGAAGAGCTGCGATGTGTTTGCCTGCACGTCTACCTTGATGCCCCCCCCCCTTTTCTCCCCAATTGTACTCGGCAAATTACCCCACTCTTCTGAGCCATCCCGGTCGCTGCCCCACCCCCTCCGCTGATCCGGGGAGGGCTGCAGACTACCACGTCTCCTCCCATACAAGTGGAGTCACCAGCCGCTTCTTTTCACCTGACGGTGAGGGGTTTCACCAGGGGGATGTAGCACGTGGGAGAATCACACTATTCCCCCCAGTTTCCCCCCCTGAACAGGCTTCCAGACTGACCAGAGGAGGCGCTAGTGCAGCGACCAGGACACATACCCACATCCGGCTTCTCACCTGCACACACAGCCAATTGTGTCTGTAGAGACGCCTGACCAAGCCGGAGGTAACATGGGGATTCGAACCGCCGATCCCTGTGTTGGTAGGCAACGGAATAGACCGCTACACTACCTGGATGCCTTTGTGTGCTGAAAACTGTGTTTGTGGAGCTGACAAAACACAGAAACAGATTGCCACGGGTCACATGGTAGAGCGCTTAGTCGTTAGCGCTTGCTAATTGGAGTTTTCTGTCTGGGTTGGGCTGGCGGACTCCATGTTGTCTCAAACATGGAGGGGTGGGCCGACAACCCAGCCCCCCACCCCCTGAAGCCTCCCTCCTCCCAAATCATTTCTTACACTGTCACACCTTGATGCCCTTCTCCCCTCCTCTGAGGAGGAGGAGGGAGGGAGGAGGGGGGTTAGGGAAGGAGTGTGATCTCCCTCCACCACAGCTGGTTAATAGGAAAAGTCTCTGCCTCCTCAGTGCGCCATTCATCATGTCAAATGGTAATATCTTTAAAGGTCAGGCCGAGTCATAAAGAAAAAAGAGCCTTGGCTAAACTTTCCCAGGGATTTCAAGAGGTCTAATCACCAATCACCAAATCTGAAGAGTCTTTTTTTTGATTGGCTTTTGATGGCCTTCTTTCAAAAGTGATTGATTACTTTAAAAGGGATTACGCTCGCCCTCCCGGTGAAAACCAGCCAGCCCCTGGGTTTCACCACATCGCAGCGCAGAAGAAGAGAGGATGGGTAAAAACAAACCCAAAACAAAACTGACCAGCGCAAAAGAAAAAGAAAAAGAACCACTTTGAAATACAGACGCGAGGAACCGAACACGAGGAAACACGGCCACGGTGCGGTTTATCTGTCTGACTTCGAGGTGAAAACAAACAGAAGGGTGTAAAAAAACAGTGTAAAAAAGAGTATAAAAAAGGGAAGAGAAGAAAGGCGAGAGAGGAATAAAGGGGAGGCAGAGGAGCTAAAGACTGCTGCTGTCTGACAAGTGTCACACTCGCGCTTCGATCCAGCCTTCCTCCCGCGCTAATGACTGTCAACACGACAAGCAGGGCCGTCTGAAGGGGAGAAAATTACTCGCTGAAAAGCAATTGACTGACCCCCATCATTTCTCAGGGAACCAGTGACCTGTGAATATTTCATTATGGGGAAAGTCGTGCGGCCCATACAAATGGGGGGGTGGTGGTGGGGGTGGTATTGGGCGGGGGGTGGGGTGGGGGGTTGATGTGTCGAAGCCCAGCCATCCCCCTGGCTCAGCCCCCCGAAAAATGAGGCAACCTTGAGGGCACGCCCGGCTCTCTCTCTCTCTCTCTCTCTCGTCTGTCCGCCCTGCCTCGCAGCCCTCCTCGCCGCTCCCTACAAGGCACAGCCTGCCATATTCTGGTCCGGCGACGAGGAATCACAAGTGCAGATAGGAAACACGAGGCCGGAGCTACTGCTGGGAGAGACAGCGTTCAACACAGCCGTGGTGAGAACCAGAGTCGGTGTATGTGGAGAGCATTGGGGGGGGGGGGCAGAAATACGATGATTCTTCGGTTTAGTGGGATGACACAAATCTGACAGGGAAAGAAAAGAGGTGGGGGAACAAAGACAGGATACGAGAAAGGGAGTGCGAATTTATGAAACTGAAGAATTGAAGACAAAATGGTAGAGGGGGAAAAAACCCAAAACAAAGAAAAAACGCATTGTTTATAGCTCACAGGTCAGACTGGGCTGTTCTTTCACCCTCGGCACGATATTCGTCTTACACGAAACACGTCAGAGGCCTCTGAATCAAGAGGGCAGGAAGAGAAAGAGAGGACGAGAAAGATGAAAGAAAATCAATCCCTCGGCAAGCTTGATTGATCGGTGGAGTTTTGGACAATTTCATCAGGAGACTCCACTAACCAGAGATGACACGACCCATATTGGAGGGAGAATGCATTGTGGAGATTGATACCCGCATCAGAAGCATCAGGTTGGATAAACGCCGGCTCTGGCAGTAAATACACCGGGCCCGCGTGGCCCCTCCACTGACGACTTAATGCCAGAAAAATCCCCACAACCCACACTTTACTTTTCAAACTTTGACTGGACTGGATAATTGAGACAATTAGGAGCACCTTAATCCGTGGAAGATCTTCAAAAGGGGGAAAAAAGCAACAGTCAAGGTTTGACTTTGGTCTTAAGGAGATAAATAAAGAGCTCGGAGACGGTCTGTTTATACACCCGCGGAGGGAAAGAGCTGCAGGATTACTCCGGATCTCAGCGCAGAAGCCGGTGCTACATATTAACTTCTACTCCTGATAGTTTAAGAAAAAGTTTTGAAACCGTCATTTTCTGGGTTGTACCACCCCTTAAAACATTATTTGCAACGGATCACTATTCGCCCCATTTTTGAACAAATGTCTGCCTCCCCAGCTAACAAGGACACTGTGGCGACAGTTTCCGAGATACGCGCCGAAATAAATTCACCCGGTGTTCTGCAGAGGCCCGCTGAGCAGCTCTGTGTTGGTTAAATATCTACGAGAGGTGTGATTGGCGTGTTAAATATCTACCAGGGGGCTGAATGGCGTGTACCTTCCCGGCTAAAATTGGGCAAAAAGTGAAAAGCATCTAAATCTCTTAGCCGAAAAGCTAAATAGCCGCTATTACATAACAAAAACAGTTGAAATGTTCTTGAGTTGTGTATGTCAGACCGGTCACGTTGTTTGACGATACATAATTATGTAATAACCAAGACAACACCTTGGTCTAAAAGTGGGCAGCATTTAGGCTGATGCGTTCTGAGCTAGACAAAGCTAACATGCAGCCGCCACGCTGAACTCGGGTCTGGTGCTCAGTGGGAAGGACCGGGTACTGGCAGCAATGATAACGACTTATTTATTTATTTTACACACACTTTTGACATTTTCTTTATCCCCATTATTCTGGAGCAAGCTTCACAGACAAGGGACAAAAGGGCATCAATTAGCGCGACGTACTGTAACCTTAAGTTTCATCACATCCACCTCGGCGAGGAGCGAGTCCCTGCTCCCCGCTGTATATGTCAAACCAATGGAGGGGGGAAACAGACAGGGTGAGCTAGGGGGAGGTGCAGAGGGGCAGAGGGAATACTGCTGATCGAGCAGATCAGGCAAGAAAGCATGAAATACTACATTACAGCGGGAAAAGGACAAATGCAGCCACCAGGGCCTGATCATGTAAGCCTGACAGGGATGCAAGGGGCTGGAAGAAATGGAGGGTCACACGGGCCAGATGACTGATTGGGGGATGCTGGGCAAAGGGACAATTTCTGAGGCTGCTAAATATTTCAGCAGGTTGTGCAATGGAGGGCGAGCGGCCTTCCTCCGAAACACACCACAACAGAGAGGCACCTGTACTAAAACATCCCGCAGAAGCACACACAGTATGCTCAGGCAGCTCGAGTGTCCTCCCATGTCTAGCCTGTCTCTGTCTGTCTCTCTCTCTCTCTCTCGGCCACTCACACACACACACACACACACACACACACACAGATGTTGTACTTGGGGGGGGGGGTTCTTGCACTGTGTGTCTCGTACGTTACGCCCCTCTCTTGCAGTCCACAGATACTGTTGAAAGAACCGGCTCTTGGCCAGGAAAACTGGTTCTAGAGCGGCACCAACTATTTACTGGGCTAGAAGAAAGAACCGCTTACGTCAGGGGCTGTGGGTGGGATTATCGTGACCAACAAGACCAATAGGGGACGCAC
The DNA here is from genome assembly GCA_022114975.2 of Lampris megalopsis. NCBI lineage: Eukaryota > Metazoa > Chordata > Actinopteri > Lampriformes > Lampridae > Lampris > Lampris megalopsis. The sequence continues at coordinate 16,035 of JAJHIY020000394.1, read as the reverse complement.
TACTCAGCTGCAACAATCAGTTCCGCTGGATAATGCATGCACCCCTTAACACTCAGTATCGACACTTCAAATCAAAGTTTGATAGGAACCAAATGGTTTTATCAGCACATACTTTATTTGATCGGCTCTGAGAGTGAATCTGACGCCCCGCATTCATTTTTCTGCGTTTAAAAACCTCATTTTAGTACAACTACCTGAAATCCAATGCTTAAAAACACATCGACAAAGAACCCCGAAGAGTTCGCCCGACGGAATATTGAGAAATTGATCAAGGAAGCCTTGTAAGTTCAGACTGACCACCCCAGAATCCCAGCCTCTGTTGATGTGTGATGGACATTTGTGTTATGATATTTAAACACACCGTCCATCAACCGGGAAATAAAAGCCTCCGAGACCGGTTTCCTGAGAGATCCACACAGCTCACATCGGGGTCTGTGAACGTGACTGGCCAGCTGGTTGCTGGTTTGTGGAGCTTCTCAACTTCAAAAACATTTGAGCAGCCTCCCGGGTGGCGTGGCGGTCTATTCTCTTGCCTGCCACCATGGGGAAGGCGGTTCGAATCCCCGTGTTACCTCCATCTTGGTCACACATCATTACATCGTGAATGTAACGATGAAATAGCATGCACAGGTCGAAACCTACACAGCTGACTTCCCGCCTCATCCTGCCGGGGAAGCAGAGACGTGCACGGTGACATGATGGCGTGGCTCCCTCGCCAGCCGAGCCCGTGGAAAGGCAGACCGAAGGTTCGCAAGCTGAACCGGCACGAGCACCGGCCCAGAGCTAGAACTAGGGTCACGTTGGTGGAAAGCGGGTAACAAACACACACACACACACACACACATACAGACTAGGGCTGGGCAATAGTGACAAAGCCAAATATGATATGTTTGACTGAATACCGTGATGTCAATAATCGATGATGATATCTAAGTGGGTAATACGGCTGTGATGACCAAGCAGGTAAAAACATTCCTCCATTTCACTCAACTCAAACAGCCAAAAATGTTCAGGAGATTATATACATCACTTTACTGCAATGCAGCCGTCAAGGTCAGCGAATGACAGTTTTTAAGTTACATCACCATATTACCACAACCAAAAGCCCGCACGATATCTAGTCTCATATCAGGATATTGATATTATATTGATATATATGACCCCCCCCCCCACACACACACACACAACGCTCTCCTTCTTTTGCCTTTACTTGATCACAGGCTCGTTTCCTACTGTCCTGCAGGCAGCAGTCGCCTTTAGTGAGGATCAAACTTAAAACTCAGGTCTGTACTTATAAGCAGCAGAGGAGACGTGACCGTGACTGCCAGTGACATTTGCAGTGATCCGCATTTCACACTTTTTAATGCAACAAAGAAGAAAAGGCTCTCCTCCTCAGTCCCCGTCTCGTATCTGGTTTTAAGGGGGAAGCCTTAAAGAGCATGCATGATTTTTATTTCTCTTTTGCCCCCAGTGTGCCCGTGACAGGAGGAGTTATAAAAAGAAAGAAAGAAAGGAAAGAAAAAACAGGCTCATCTCCAGCTCCTCAGACTGGCATGGGTCCAGATGAGGAGTGCAGCGCTCCATTGATACAGCACCAGCGCTGGTGTGACATTGCACATGGAACCCGTCCATGCATCGCTGGCTAAACATCACTTGCACTTGCCAACAAAACCCCATCCAACACCAACCCTTTGTTGACTACCCAGAGAGGCCCGGCTTTTTCTTTCATTATCATTTTATTTTGGTCCACCACCAGAGGTAACTAGTCAAAACATCTAGAGAGAAAGACAAAAAGAGAACAGGAGAGAGAGACAGAGAGAGAGACAGAGAGAGAGAGAGAGAGAGAGAGAGAGAGAGAGAGAGAGAGAGAGAGAGAGAGAGAGACAGAGAGCTTTCATCTGTTCCAGAACTGTTCTGCTGAAAGGCCCGTCGCTGTGCTTGGCAGCTGTTTCCAGTGGCCCTTGAAGTGAGGTCACAACCAGATGTGTTCTCCCTCCCTATACAGCAGGCTAGCCGGGAGACAAGCAGGTGTGTGATGGATAATGTTGCACCTTCTATTTACCTGACGGGGGACTGACGGGCAAACACAGATGAGCCCAATTCCCCTTCGCCTACTTCTTGAAGTTCCTTTGAGCGGGCAGTTTAACCTCGCCTCACGAAGCTGGCTTAAACCTCTCGGGCTCAGCTCCATTCGCTACAAGATTAGTCCGGCCACGACCCGTTGAGGATTGATAGACCTCGGCAGCTGGATACCGAGCTTGGATGATGGTGACGACGAGCAACGGCGTATCTTTCGAACGACAGCGTCGGCTGCCCCAGGAGTAGTTAGAACCGACGCTGCCACAGAATTAGTTTTATCAACGACATAACATGAACATGATTACATGTGTGCCAGCGGTACTGGCGTTTGCTGCGAGCAGACCAGCGCATTTGGAAATGCAGCACTCCGGTTCTACGTCATGGGGTTTGCGGCTCTGACTGATTAAAGGCTAATCCAATCTCCTGCAGAGTAATTTTGGTCTATGCCTATTGGTGACGCCCCGAACACAAACTAATTTCTTTTGAGCCTTGTCGGACCACAAATTTTGTTGCATTTGTGGTCTGGCTTTGCGAGGCAACGTTTAACCACCGATCCCTCTAGTAAAGCGAGGCAGCGGCCAGCAGTGGAAGATTGGGGCTGTACTGGCCAGCTCCCAGGTGCTGGGAGGCTCTCAGCGATGGGGGTATCTCTTTCTCATCCACTGTTTTACATTATTGCATGTCTGCAGTAAAGTACATTAAAGTCCAGGCACAGAATTGAACCTCACCCATTATGCCTTTCATCATTGTTAAGGTGAGAAGACGTGTGCATGTGTGTGTGTGTGTGGGTGTCTGTGTGTGAGCGCTGAGGTAACAGCTATGAGGACTACATTAGGGCATCCTCAAAGGGCAATCTGCATCTCGGGGTGGATAGGACAGGGGCGAAGAAGGGCTTCAGGTGGGCTGGAGGGAGTTTCTTGGCGGGGTCTCATTTATTAAGCACCTCCAGGACAGGCCCCCCTCCCCCTCCCACCTCTTTCTCTTGCCACGTAAAAGCTGCCTAGCATGGAGAACCCAATCTGCCTGATAACCCGTTCCTCTTTGAGCATGAACCGGCGGTTTCTGGTGCACCGTGTTCATGGCAAATTAGTGCATGTAATGAGCTGGAATCCACTCCTCAACACCACCATTAAAAGGGGCCCTGGGGTTCTGGGTAGACTCGGTGACAAAAAGGACCATAGGATTAATGTGTGTGTGCGTGTGTGTGTGTGTATTTGTGTGTTAAAACAGCAAGACCGGTGCCCTGGATCAGTGCCGTCCATTGTCTCTTGAACTCTTGACCCACTTCCCATATACATCTTATACATTGCCCTGTCGCACGTCCTCATCCCAGAGCCATTCACCCATTTTGAAACAATCTAATGGCCACAATGACTTCTTGGACTGGATTCAATAGGTACCCAGAGAGGGGGGGAAACCTGCCGGGATTGGCTTAAATGATGAAAGCTATTGTGCTCAGAAAGAATCAATCAGTGCTTTTCAGTGTAACTCGATTCAATTCACAAAGGGGGCCTAGGAGGCAATCTTAAAATGGAAATGCTGTTTTGCTTAGGGTGGGTGGGTGGCGAGGGGAGGAAACGTGTATGAGGGATAGTTTGCATGGCGAGACATCATCTCGGAAGGACGGTACACTTTTCAGTCGTGTTGACACAGATCTTACGAGGCATTATGGCTTTGTGCTGAGCGCATGAAAACCATGCTTAAAGTGGATTATCATTTTCAGACCGGCCAAATAATTACGCTGATGTGGCCAGGGTCTTGTGGATTGCACACACCCCTCTCTCTTTAAATCCCCTATTCACATTAAAGCTTCTGGGCTTCTGAAAGTTCCACCACAGTCCTGCTACGGACACACGAGCTCATCTTAAAAGACTCGCTAGTTCAACGGATCCTACAGCTCTTGTTTCCTGGACACACCCCGAGAGAGGACAAAATGGCCACAGCAACTCTTTTCGAGGGAAACTAAGAAGTGTTTGATGAATCCCAGCGTAGCCGGAGCACACAGAACCCTTACAGGTCTCCTAACTTGGGTGCCGAGTTACGCACGGTTGCATAAGGCTACCGCGTTCCCTAAATAGCAGGTAAACCACCATGCTGTTATTTAATCATCACAGAGCTGCAAATTACAACATTCAACTGTCTTTGATAAAAACCAGGCTACAGGGCAGCGGTGGGAACTTGAATCGCAGAAATAACTGCTATCTTTGTACTTTGAACTACAGCAGCACATTTTCCCGGATAATAGCGCGAACACTATTATTACATTAAATGCAGAGCATTATACCAGAGGTTCATTCATTCATTCCACATGACTGAGTCCATTAACAGTGCGGCACTACAAATGCCTTGTGTTGTGACTGCATTAAATGCACGCGCTGAATTCATTCTAGGTTTGCATGATATAGGTGAATGCTAAAACTAAACCAGATGTCAGTGAACTTTGGAACAGATCGCTCAAATGATCTATTAGTTATTATCTATTAACATCTAATGATATACACAACCCCCCCCCCCCCAAACATTTACACAATAACATCCATCCATTATCCAAACTGCTTATCCTGCTCTCAGGGTCACAGGGATGCTGGAGCCTATCCCAGCAGCCATTGGGCGGCAGGCGGGGAGACACCCTGGACAGGCCGCCAGGCCATCACACAGGGCGCACACACACACACACACACAACTAGGGACAATTTAGTACGGCCGAGTCACCTGACCTACATGTCTTTGGACTGTGGGAGGAAACCGGAGCCCCCGGAGGAAACCCACACAGACACGGGGACAACATGCAAACTCCACACACAGGACGACCCCCAAGTTTGGACTCCCCCGGGGCTCAAACCCAGAACCTTCTTGCTGTGAGGCGACCGCGCTAACCACTGCGCCATCGTGCCAGCCGTAACATACAATACAAACAACATGGAAAACAGAAAAATTAAATAGATAAAGATATTAAAGTAATAGGAAAGACCAAAACAAAACAAAAATCAACAATGCAACAGACACACTACAGCTAAGACAATCAGCTCACAAACACCAGAAAGACGAGCACACCGGTGAGCAGATGGACACAGAAAGGCCACGAAGAAATGCTTGTCAAGCAAAAATACGATAAAGAAAATAGAATATACAGTGTATTGTATATAGCTGTATACAGGTATAGCATCATCTGAAACATGTACAATTTATCGCAAATTAAGAAGACAAACCATTTTTAAACATGTGAAATGAGGCCAAGAATCACATTTACTCCAGTTTGAAGGAGACTGGAATGTAAATGCTCTCTTTACAACTGCTTTTCTGACTAGGAATGGAGAGGAAGTATTGTGTAGGATGCCTCAAGTGGTATGCTGAGAAATATGGTACCAAAAACTATTGGAGGTAATGAAGATAATTGAAATTTACACATTTACAGATGAATTGCAGCCAACGACTGTATCTTCTTATATTATATTGAGGCTATTTGAGCTACACATTATGCAGCGACGAGTACTAAAGGAACATCCAAGAGCAAAGCTACACAGATTATTGTTTGTTGAACTGGGGGGGAATTAGGGTTAGATTTGGATGTATTTTGATAAACAGCGGCATAGTCCAAAAACTGTATTGTGAGCTTTCTGGCAGGTTTCTTTGGGACACTGAGCGTCCGATCTTACACCCGGTGCAAAGCGGTGCTAAGTGCAGGGCGGGTGCTTTTACTAGTTTCAGACCAATGCAGTTGTGCTTTTCCCGCCCGGCGCCCACGTTGCTTTAACAGCAGACGTACTTCCGTCCATCTGTGTGCTCATGGGTGTGTTGGTCTTAAAATGAGGTGTGGTGAGGTGCACTGCTGACACATTGCTATCTTGAGGAGCGGAAAGGGACTGATCAACAAAAACCTGGTTTAAAATCAATGGTGCAGTATTTTCCTGCTATTTAAAGGGCACATTATGTAGTAAGATGTACCTACATAGGCGGGTGCACAATGCGCATACACTCTGTGACACACAGAGGGATGTGCAGCAGCGCACAACCATGCAAAAGATTACAGCTAAAAACATTACAATGTGTAAGATAATTATTGTGTTCATCACAATTTCGAAAAAATAAACGTCAAAAGGGAATCCGAGCTGTGGTGGATTCCTGCTGCTCCCGTCGATGGTCTGCTCACACGCTTTCACTTCGCACACAAGCAGATCCATTTCCTCAGCAGAAAACCAATTCTTTCTCCAACTTGCCGAATCCACTATTTAAACAGCGGTGCACCAAGGTGCAAGTGCATCTGGTTTTTAAATGGAATGGGAGATGACACCCTTATTGGCTTGATTCATGTTACGCCCAAACCACACCTATGATCAAGTAAGAGACTAAGTACAATCCCTTTGTGCCTTACTTTGCGCCCAGATTGTGCACCATTTAACTAGCAAAAGTGAATTTGGACACACCCTAAATGCACCTGCGCCATGCACTTTACACCATGTGCTATGGATTGTTTAAACACAGCCCTAAGTGTAAAACAGCTTTTAGAATGAAATATCACACTGGTTCCAAAAGTTAATTTAGGGGAGAATGTAACCGATGTGAGGAATGTAATGAATGTAAGTTCAGAGTCAAGCCATAAACCCCAGTATTTAGTTTGATCAACTCTATGCAGGTAAGTACCATCATTACATGTTATTATTAGATTATTAGATTACATTTTAAGGCTATGTCTTGTACCAAAGACCATAATGTAAGATTTTGTTTTCTTAGATGAGAGCTTAGTTTATTAGATGAGAGCCAATTTTGCAATTTTGAAATGCGATTGAAGGGCAGTTTGGATTTACAATAAATAAAAGGTTTAGAAGTCTAAATGACAGTAATGACAGTATTAAAAGGGTTAAAGGACGATCATTAATAAAAATAGAGAAAGGAAGTGGACCCACAATCGAACCCTGGGATACACCTCTTTGCTGAACAAATAAATCAGAATTACTCCCTTGAAGGACAACACATTGTTTTCTATTTTGTAAATAAGAGTTAAACCACAATAGCGCATTTTGACATAGACAAACTGCATAGAGTTTATCTAAGAGTAGGAGGTGATCAACCAAATCAAAAGCCTTCTTGAGATCAATAAAAGTAGCCCCTGTAAGATTAAAGATTACTAGTATCAGATGCTGAAAACACATCCTTAGTACATTTGAAAAGAGCAGTAGTTGGTGAATGATTAGGTCTAAATCCGGATTGAAAAGGGTGACAGGATATTAATAGTCTTAAGTTACTGTAATGACTGATTAAAGATTAGTTTTTTTAAATACTTTAGCAATAGAACAGATTATCGAAAAAAAGATCTATAATTATTTGGCTCAAAAATGACACCACCTTTGTAGGGTGGAGTAATGCGTGAATGTTTCCAGATAGATGGTAACCACAGGTAAATAAGGGCATGTTAAACAAGTCAGCAAGTGAGTACATGAGAATATCTGGATTCAATCCCATCAAGTCCGGCACCACTGCTTCAACTTAGCTGTTCGATAGCATTCAGAACTTCTGTAGGTGTTATTTTTGTAAAGGAAAAGGTACTTTGATAAGAAGAAATATTATTGAAACTATCAGTGTAAGAAGAGTCAGGTATCGGCTTAGAGCAGACAGAAGAAAAATCCTGACCCAACACTTGGGCAATAGAATATGAATATTGTCATCTCTTATTTGATGGATAGGATATTTATCTGAAGTGTTTATTATGGCTTTTATACTGCACCTGATTTTTTTTAGGCTTTTTAAAATTAATAGAGAGACATTCTTTATAATAATTAGATTTAGTGTAGCGGGTCATGGTCTTGGGAGATATTTCTTAGCTTCCTGTGTGTTTCCCAACCGGCATTTTCCCTTGTCAGACAAAATTTGGCCCAAACCTCATCCTCCTGCTTAGAGACTTATAAGTTCTGCACTTATCCATGGTAGGTGTCTTCCTTTGAGATTTTCCAGCCTGTCTGACTACTACTTGAGTGAAGTCAGAATGACAAAACTCCCAGGCATCCTGAACAACGGGTATTAATTGTTCCCGAGCCCAATTAAAAGATTAGATAATAAATAAATAGGTCTACATTAATTTTCTTATGTTGTCTAATTTTGATTAATTCTGGTGGTAATTTAGGAATGTTAATCTTCCATACACAGTAAATAACAGAGTGGCCACTGAAGCAGTCTGACAAGACAGCAGCTTTAATATATCTGTCAGGGTGAGAGACAAGTATCCAATCAAGCAAAGACTGACATGTTGGGGCGATTTGAGTGAGTTCCTTAATTCGTTGTGTTAAGTTTAGATGGATACATATCTAATCAATTTTTGTTGAAATCACCTAAAATAATCTTTTCATTTCTACATGAGATAGAATCAATGGTGGAAATCAAACAGAGGACTCGGCGGGGACAGAGTCAGGTCTGTACGTACACGTTTCCAAGAGTTATAGTACATCATTTACAAGTTTGATTTCATTGTCAGAGAGCTTGCTACTAAGCCATGTTTCAGACAATGTAATAATATGAGGATTATGTTGGACTGCCCATGTACCGAGTCAATCAGTTTTTGGCAATAGACTTCTAATATTCCGATGAATAATTTTGAAACCTTTAAAATCCAGTTATCTAGTCTGAAAGTTCAGCAGTCCATCGAAACGATGATGACTGTGATGCAGTTTAAGCTCGGCAAGCACGCCTGTGGGCCATCAGGCCGCATTAGAGCGACAATATCGTCCACATTTGTCACAGACGAATGTTGTTGAGTTGGTCTGTTATGTCTTGCATGGTGGGCCTTATCCTTAAGCCTGCTACCGTCACGTTCATTCATTCTGTCGCCATAGGACTCTGCTCCTCGCAAGTGCCTTTCCCATCGAGCTCTCCTCACGCCTTGCAAAGTAGTTAGGACAGTCGGTGTCGTGTCCCCGCCGAACAGTCTCTCTGGACCTCAGAACCCATTCCTAAGCGGTACACCGTAGTGCAATGGGCTCAGTAGATAAAGAGGTCGCCCCGCAGTGACAGCTTACTTGTCAAGTGATGCCATCCAGAGTGGTTCCTCTGCATGTCATCTGATGTTTGTGCCATTGGTCCGATAGGGCTCATGATCCTATCGGGCTTTTCTGCCGCAAACACCATCGAGCGCCCTGCCGCCAGCGCCTTCTTGGATTTGAATTCCACGTTACCTTCTCCTAGCCTTTGTCTAAAGTGGCCCACAAAACAGAACCGGAGTCCTATTCCATTATTCCTAGCTGAGGTGTTCAGGCGACCTGGTCTGCTTTGAACACTCGAATTTTTCAAAGTAAACACTTCGGACCCCGCGGGGACAACCAGCTAAGAGCTAACCTAAGAGTTCATAGGGACACCAACACTATTAAGGGGGGAGTTAGAAGCAAGGCAGATCAAAAAAAAATAAGAGAGTTGTAAGGGGTGGTAGTAATATAACAACAAAACAGACACACAAAACGCACGAACATAAAACAAACAAAAACACAAAAAACCCAACACAAAATCTGGTGCAGCAGCCCAGCCATTCTAAGCTACGGCACCTCTGTGAGAAGGCCAGGTTAAGTCAATACAGGCAGAGACTATAAGTCCACACAAAGGCTGGTCTGCATCAGAGAAAGAAGCAGTGGCAGTAGCTCAAAAAAGAACAAGACAAAAAAAAAAGAAACCATTGGGCAATGGTACAAGGACAGCATAATTCAAATCAATAGGACTGCTGCAAAATGCAACAAAAAAAAAGACAATTTTGCAACAGCAACTGAAAACAGCTGGCAGTACAACAGTACAGTTATACAACCAGTTGTAAACAAACAAATCAAACGATGGCAGATAAATAAAAGACATGCCAGTAGAGATAACCAGTCACCCAATACAGAAATGAAATAAAATCAAAGCTGCAACCAGCGATGAATGGGCCCTCGCACTTCACATGCATCGGCGGGAGCGGCGGCCGTGGGAATGCTACTGGAGGCTGGTTTATTCATCTTACAATATTCTACACGTTTTCAGTTGAAAAATAAGCTTAAATTCACCCATATTTCCCATAACGAAGCCAAGTAATTATGTTATCTGACTATAATAGACTGTAGTATAAATAGTCCCACAACGGATCCAATTCAAAGTCCTGCTCCTCACTCACAAAGCCCTCCATAACCTGGGGCCTCGTGTATCAGTCGTTACTGTGGGCAAGTTTGTGTGTGTACACCCATGGCACTTTTCAGCCCTGAAGTTTGTCTCAGAGACCAGTGTAGAACCTGGGTGACAATAGATGTTAGGAGGAAGAAATTACAAATAACCATCATGCTTTGCTACTGACTGTCAGACAAATTTGAGGGCTAAAAAATTCCATGGGTGTGTAAGAACAACTTTGCGCATAGTAAGGACTGATACATGAGGCCCCGGGCCCCTGCCAACCTCACCAACTTGCTCCAACACCGTAATCCTTCCCGCAGTCTTCGATCCTCCAACGGCGACCTCCTGTCTCCACCACACAGGACCATGCACCGGACCCGGGGCAACAGCGCCTCCTCCACTGCTGCCCGCTCCCTCTGGAACTCCCCCCCCCCAAACACACCAGACTGCACCGGGTATCTGTCCATATCCAAATCACTAATCAAAACTCGCCTCTTCAGAATTGCTTTTAATTTGTAATTAATATAGTTTATGCTTTTGGTGTGTTGCTTTTGTGTTTATTTTATCATATATAAAGCGTCGAGTATTTTGAAAAGCGCCATATAAATAAAATGGGTTATTATTATTATCATTATTAGAACAAACTTCCTAAAATAAATTCCTTGTAGATTTTTTAGAACTTTATATTATTAACCTAATGATCTGTAGTGTTAGCGGTCAAAAGTGCCCCATACAGATTTAGAAGGCTGGACAAAAGGTAACAACCCCCCCCCCCAAAAAAAACCTTTCCTTTTCATAAAACCAAACTATGTCCTTCAAAACAGCAGATGCAAATTGAACATGAAAGTGAAAGTGTTTGTGTGTGTGTGTGTTTGTGTGTGTGTGTGTGTGTGTGTGTGTGTGTGTGTGTGTGTAAAGATATACAATTTCATGAATATTAAACAATGCATGTAGGGGACAACTATCACTTCCTGTATCCACCATGTGGTGCTAGAAAACATGCACGAAATGTAAATTATGTTGCTGCATATCAAATGTAGAGGACACACTTTAAATTTTATGTAAATTAAAAGAAGTTTGTACCATAAGGCTTGAATCCCTGTTGCAAGTAGGCAGTGCTACACAAGTGTGTCACTGATGCAGCAATACATTTAGTGGCGGTCGCCTGACACACATGCAATGCCATGAATATCGGACGTTGCACAAAGGAGTTACATATCACTTCCTGTGTTAACGAAGTGGTACTAGAGAACACCCACTAATTATACATCATCTTGCGGTATATCATGTGTACACCACACTATATCAAACCAATCAAATCAAATCAATTTTATTTGTACAGCCCAATATCACAAATTACAAACGTGCCTCAGTGGGCTTAACAGCAACACAACATCCTGTCCTTAGACCCTCTCATCGGATAAGGAACACCTCCCTAAAAAAAGACCTTTAACAGGGAGGAAAAGATAGGAAGAAACCTCAGGGAGAGCAACAGAGGAGGATCTCTCTCCCAAGACGGACAGCGTGCAATGATGTTGTGTTTACGCAATTTACACAATACAACACTGAAAGAGGGAAACAGAATTATAATGGACTTATAAAATGTACGAAGAATATGATGCACAGGATGCCAAGCAGTGTCCAGATGCTATGTAAATTTAATGTAAATCAAATGACGTTTTCACATAAGGCTGACTTCCTGTTGCCAGTAGGTGGTGCTATGACAACCACACTTCACTACACAAGTGTGTCATTAATGCATAAATACATTTAGTGGAGGCTGCCTGACATGCATATGAATTTTCATGAATATCTAAGGTTGCATGAAGGAGCTAAATATCACTTCCTGTGTCCAACATGTGGTGTACGGAACACCCACTAATTAATGCCAGTTGCTGTATGTACATTTAATGTAAATCGAATGATGTCTGTCAAATAAGGCTGACTTCCTATTGTCGGTAGGTGGCGCTATGACTATGATTCAACATGGGCAGGGAGATGTCTCTAGGCCTGGACTCTTATCCAGCACATGGAATTTGGGCCAGAATGGACAATGTAAAGTGAAGTTACAACAGCGCCCTCTTTCACGGCAAACCACGCCAATGTTCTGCATCGCCATGGCAACTGCACTCCATGAAAACTTAAGGGCTTCGCAGTTTAATCTTGTGAACCTCTTCAGATGTCCCTGATCAAATATGAGAGGGATCTGGTTAACCCGTTAGGCTGAGATTGGGAAAGTACAGCGCATGTAAATTTGATTCCAGTCGGCGGCGCTGTAATTACAACTCAATGTTGACATGCAGATGTTTTCAGGCCTGGACTCTTATCAAGCACGAACATCTGGGGCAGACTGGACAATGCACATTCGAGTTACAACAACTTCCTGTTTCGCGGTGAAACATGCAGATTGACCGGCATGCCACATCGAGGGCGCTCCGCTTCACAAGTTAGCGCCCCACCGGTGTTCAGATGTCGCGGACCAATGTGAAGTCGCTTCTTTAGGAGGAGTTTGTTCCCTGGGAATGGCAAACCAAAAAGTTAAACTGAAAACTAAACCTTGCACAGTAAATTCCAAACGGCGGCCACCCCATTGGCCTCCGGGTAGGGCTCAAAGAGGGCGGTTTCGTGAGTCTGGAGATTTTACATCTGCCGACCAAATCTCATACAGCTACATACATTTTAAAGGTGGGGGCTTTGACTTTGAAAATTGTTAGGGGGGCACTATCGAGCCAATTTGCTACACCCAAGCCCAGGACCCATATCACAAATTAATTTTGGCCATTTCTGATACATGTGCAAAGTTTCCTGAGTTTCTGAGCACCCCTTGAACCTCAAGAATGGGTTTGCAGGGATTGTTCCATTCCTTATTTTTAAACTTCAAACACACCACCCGGTACTCTGGCCCGGAAAACCCCATCAAGCCGGGTCAGCGTACTCTCAGCAGAGGTCCGGCTCATTAAATACGGCTTGAGTTTACGTGGCCGCATACAAAAAGCCGGCGATACTACAATGTGCTGGCTTGTCAGTTCAACTGGAGAGTCGAGGAAGACGTGGGGGCAGTTTCAGGCTTGGTGACGGCTCAACAGTCGGGGTTTGCCATCGACAACGGCTCTCGGTGTGCACGGATACCACAGTGTAGGGCCGCACGATACTGGGAAAATCCCACATCACGACATTTTGTTTCCTGCGATATACATACTACTGCTACTGCTACTGTTACTACTACTACTACTACTGCTACTGCTACTACTACTACTGCTACTGCTACTGCTACTGCTACTACTACTACTGCTACTGCTACTACTACTGCTACTACTACTGCTACTACTGCTACCGCTACT
>JAJHIY020000922.1:40000-46613 GCA_022114975.2 Lampris megalopsis | reverse complement strand
CACGACACGACGATGTTAAACAGGCTCTAGTTTTTTCTCAATGAATTTTGGTCTTTCCTCTCTCTCTCTCTCTCTCTCTCTCTCTCTCTCTCTCTCTCTCTCTCGCTCGCTCCCTCTCTCTGCATGGGAATCCCTCCATTGAGGACAGGAAATAATCTGCTTTCCTTGCTGACCCTCCCCTCTCTCTTTTTCTCCTCCGCCTCTCCTCCTCCTTCCCCTCACTGATCGATTACCGTGAGATCTCACCCCACATGTCCCCACTGTCGACCAATGCCATCACACCCATGCACACCACTCTGCTCGGCTGTGAGTACAATTGAACCCCCGTGTACAAATACTCACATTCATAAATATGCAGCAAGTTATGCTGCAAGTCCCACAATAACACACAGCGGGCGGGAAGCTGGCGAGGTCATCCTCACGTGACGTCATCACACCTCCCGGCCCGTTACGGGGGTAACACATCCTGACGTTCGGTACGGCTGTTATGTTCTCTTGTTCTTCCATCTGAGAGCGTTCAACGTTTCAGTAGTCTTAAATATGAACTGGGACCATGTTTAAACGCTGTCCGGTGCACGTGATGCACGGTGCCCGCTGCCCCACCCTGTCAGGGCAGCGTTGCCCTTCCTCACGTGGTGTCTGTCATTTCTGCTTTTATACCTTTTTGCATTTGGCTTGTTTTATGTCCCTGGAGCAGTCCGCAGCATTTTCAGATGCGCTTCTAATGAAACATGTATTGCAATAGGATGCATTATTATTGTTATTATTATTATTATGTTGTTGTTATTATTATAATATTATCATTATATTATTGCTATTATATTATTTATTGTTATTATCATCACCATCATCTTCATTATCATTATTATTAAGCGGTAATTCAAAACAGGTACATCAATGGGGAAAATACATCATTGACCTCAGTTACGGCATCATACATCCCCCCCCCCCCACACACACACACACACACACATATCTTCATCCTTATTTACCCTCTTGGTTACGCTTAACCAAATACATCACACCCAATAACTACTGACCTCTGTGCCAAAACATCCAAGTCAAATATAGTCACAAATAATGTGACAAACTGAATATAAAAGACAATCAGATAAATTTAGGATGCCATCTGACTGACAGTAGACTGTCAACGCCTGAATTACGCTGTTGTAGTTAAACCCCACCCAGCTGGTACGCTCAGAGAGGCAGAACAAAGCCTAGCATGTACTCGAGCTTCCCCAGGGCTGAACGTATTACCTGAATGGGTTTAATCTGATGATGTGTCAGGGAGCACATATCTTCAGATAAGGCTGCACAGTCAGTTTGTCACAGTGGAAATACCACCTGAATAAAACATGGTGTTTGATTTAATATGATTTGGCTGGGCGTGAAAACATAAAAGTAAATGTAATGTACACGGGCTGTAAGTGCGTGTTAGCTGGCAGGTAATCTCTATTGACCTTAAGTTCTGCTCACACTAAAACGTGTCAACATCTTGGTTTCCCCCCAAATTCTTTCCAGCGTTCCAGGAAAACCGTTTAAAGTTGAGCGGAAGCCGGTAATCAGATTGAAGACAGCGTAATAAAGCAAACATTCAGAACAATAGTTGATTTGTAGATGGCTTGTTGCATTTCTATGCCTTGATCCAAAGCTTCTCCATTGTCTCAAGAACTGTGAGAGAGGGGTCTAGTTCTCATTAATATTCATGAGCTGACCTTTGTGTGACAAGTACGAGTAAGGGTGGGTGTTAACGGTGGGTGGAGTTTCATTGTTTGTTGATTTGATCTGATTGGCTGTATTTAAATGGGTGACTGTTGACATCATGAGCATCAGAAAACAAGACGAGGTCATACCCGACTATATGGCTGGACCGTGTGTAGTCTGTGTCCGAAACAGTGACCAGTTTGTTAGGGGGGCAGTCAGTGGTCGCGTCTGCAATGTGAATTCCTGGATATTAAATGTTCATCTGCAATTTTCTGTAGTCGTCCCAGTAATGTTGGTTGTTAAAGTGTGCTGAAGGAGCATATCACATGCCATAGTTGAGCTAGGTTTGAGAACAGTACTTTCTTGGGATGTTTGATTTGAAAGAAATCATCCTCATGAGGTCGCGTATCCTTGGATGGCTCTGAGCCTCTCACGCCACCCGTCTCCGTGCTGCATAGCAGCTGGGACGTCCTCAGATGGACATCCGGTGTCATCGACACGTTGCTTGATGTAATGTCTTGCAGGCCTTCCCACACGTGTCTTTCCACGTTTGGGTGACCAAAGCAGAGTGTTGCTCACAAGTTCTGTTCCTCCAGCAATGACCAGCAAATCAAGCCCTTCGTTCTCGGGTAGTGTTTGAGATGGCAGGTATGTTGCCATAGAGACGGTTCTTTGTAGGGTGCTTCTTCCAGGACACATTTAGTGCAGCACGCAGCACTCTGGTGAAAGCCCCATCAAGTTCTGATTCAAGCCGTTTAGTGAGGGTCCAAGAAGATGATCCGTAAGTCAGAACGGACTCAACTGTTGCTCGAAAAAAATTCCCGCTCCAGTTTGTCCGGTAAGAAAGAGAAGTAAGAAAGTTTGTCTGGTAAGAAAGAGAAGTAAGAAAGTTTGTCCGGTAAGAAAGAGAAGTAAGAAAGTTTGGCTGGTAAGAAAGAGAAGTAAGAAAGTTTGGCTGGTTTGAAAGAGAACTTAAGACAGGCGAATTCACAGAGGATGGGTGACGGCCTCTGATTGCACCATGAATGGCACATCACTTGCAACCGCTATGTGCCCCGTCTCCAGGTCCGATACACTACAGATATTGTGCTAATGAGATTACAGCACAAACACACCCGCAGAGTTGTGCAGCCGAGTGCAGTGTGTCCTTGTTTTGTGTGTGATTGCGGTCATCCATGTGGCGAAGTATAAATGGTGGCCATGCACCAAGAACACAGTAGGCAGGCTCAACGTCCTCCTTGACGTCATCAAGTGTAGTAAGACCTGTTTGACCCGGCAACCTGAATCTGATCATGACTTCGGGTTCAGTTAAATCAAAACGTGATGTTCTCCTCTGAAATATCCGCTCACGAGCACGCCCGGCGTGACGATGGCTACGCCCGGCGTGACGATGGCTTCGCCACGCTGCAGCCACTGCTGCCCTGAGCACCGGAGAGTCCGGGTGTCACTCACCACCAGGACCAATTTCACGCTAAATGTATGCATAGTGTATGAATATGCACCCTAATGTAAATATGTTCACATGGCACCAGAGCACAGACACACTATTGGCTTGGCAGTGCAGTTAGGGCTGCGTTTCACCCTTCGCCGGTGCTTGGAGAATTACACGGTTTCTTTTTGTCTTATTTGTGCAGGTTCAGCGGCCACAAAAGCCGCACAATCTTCGTGTGACGTGGCCAGTGAGTGTTGTGTCAGAGTGATTGTTATTGGGGGGCTTCAACTGTGTGCTGCCCCTCATGCTTCTCAGCGCTCACCTGACCAATCGTGTAACTTCAGTGACGTTGTTGGTCGCCTGATCCAGCGGCCCAGTCGTGTCAAACATGATCACTCAGTCAGTCAGTCAGTCACTCAAACAGTCAGTCAGTCAGTCACTCACTCAACCAGTCAGTCACTCAACCAGTCAATCAGTCAGTCAGTCACTCAGCCAGTCAATCAGTCAGTCAGTCACTCAAACAGTCAGCCAGTCAGCCAGTCAGTCAGTCACTCAGTCACTCAGTCAGTCACTCAACCAGTCAATCAGTCAGCCAGCCAGTCAGTCAGTCAGTCACTCAGTCAGTCACTCAACCAGTCAATCGGTCACTCAACCAGTCACTCAGTCAGACAGTCAGCCAGTCAGACAGTCAGTCAGCCAGTCAGTCAGTCAGCCAGTCAGTCAGTCACTCAACCAGTCACTCAGTCAGTCAGTCAGTCAGTCACTCAACCAGTCAGTCAGTCAGTCAGTCAGCCAGTCAGTCAGTCAGTCAGTCAGTCACTCAACCAGTCACTCAGTCAGTCACTCAAACAGTCAGTCAGTCAGTCAGTCAGTCACTCAACCAGTCAGTCACTCAACCAGTCAATCAGTCAGTCAGTCACTCATCCAGTCAGCCAGTATGTCAGTCAGTCACTCAACCAGTCAATCAGTCAGCCAGCCAGTCAGTCAGTCAGTCACTCAGTCAGTCAGTCACTCAGTCAGTCAGTCACTCAACCAGTCAGTCAGTCAGTCACTCAGTCAGTCAGTCACTCAACCAGTCAATCAGTCAGCCAGTCAGTCAGTCACTCAACCAGTCACTCAGTCAGCCAGTCAGTCAGCCAGTCAGTCAGTCAGCCAGTCAGTCAGTCAGTCAGTCAGCCAGTCAGTCAGTCACTCAACCAGTCAGTCAGTCAGTCAGTCACTCAACCAGTCACTCAGTCAGTCAGTCACTCAACCAGTCAACACTCAGTCAGTCAGTCAGTCAGTCAGTCAGTCAGTCACTCAGTCAGTCAGTCAGTCAGTCAGTCAGTCATTCAACCAGTCAGTCAGTCAGTCAGCCAGTCAGTCAGTCAGTCAGTCAGTCATTCAACCAGTCAGTCAGTCAGTCAGCCAGTCAGTCAGCCAGTCAGTCAGTCAGTCAGTCAGCCAGTCAGTCAGTCAGTCAGTCAGTCACTCAGTCAGCCAGTCAGTCAGTCAGTCAGTCAGCCAGTCAGTCAGCCAGTCAGCCAGTGAGTCAGAGAGAAGAAAAGATCAGCTGAGAGAAGGTGAAGTAAGTGGAGCGCTTTTAAAAAGAGAAAAAGTGGGGCGTCCGGGTGGCGTGGCGGTCTATTCCGTTGCCTACCAACACGGGGATCGCCGGTTTGAATCCCTGTGTTACTGCCAGCTTGGTCGGGCGTCCCTACAGACGCAACTGGCCGTGTCTGCGGCTGGGAAGCCAGATGTGTGTACGTGTCCTGGTTGCTGCACTAGCGCCTCCTCTGGTCGGTCGGGGTGCCTGTTCGGGGGGGGGGGAATAGTGTGATCCTCCCACGTGCTACGTCCCCCTGGGGGAAACTCCTCACTGTCAGGTGAAAAGAAGCGGCTGGTGACTCCACATGTATGGAGGAGGCATGTGGTAGTCTGCAGCCCTCCCCGGATCAGCAGAGGGGGAGGAGCAGAGACCGGGGCGGCTCGGAGGAGTGGGGTCATTGGTCAAATGCAATTGGGGAGAAAAAGGGGGAAAAAGAAAAGAAGAAAAACTGAATTCTTCTTTATACTCATGTTGTTGCAGTACAAAGAGACAATACAAGATGCACGAAGATTGAAATAACAAGTGATGTGACAAAATATTCACGTTTCAGTTTTGGTCCAAGTTGTGTTTTTTTAAATACAACACACATTTTGGGAACGAATTCTTGAAATATCATTTCTCTGAAGTAAGAACACCAAACAACAACAGGCAAATCATAACTGACTGGTTATCGTGAGACAACACGAGCATATTCTGACATAAACCGTCTCCCATGTACATGAAAGCAAGCATTTCACACACACACACACACACACACACACACACACACACACACACACACACACACACACACACACACACACACACACACACACCCCCTGCAGTCGGTCTGTAACAGCATGCGGCAAGGCCTGCACACAGTAGCCGCTACAGGGAGAAGGACAAGGCCGCTCCGTCATGGCGCGGCTTCCTCCATGGGGGGCGACGGGCCTGACCAGGCTGCAGGGGTCCGGCGTGCTCCGTCAGGCGCTCCGCCGTGACCCCGGGCCGCTGCAGTGAAGAGCCGGTTCCCAGTCATTAGTGGTGTGGGGTGGGAGTGAATAGCGTCCTGTGTGTATACAGACGGAGGTATGCGAGGGCACGCCGGCAGCGTGCCGCGGAGCACGACAAACACTGTGCACAGAGGTGGGCCGAACAAAGGAGAGGGGCAACAATAAAGAGGAATGGGCAAACGGTGGCCATGTGTGAACAGCAGGAGTATGATAGGCACGACAGAGGAATGCGAAAGTGGTTGAAAGCATGAAGCCGAGAAGTCACAACACGACCGCCAAGGAAAAGATGGCCGTCATCATCGGCGTGAGAAGAGGCTGTACGGCTGCGTGTGCACACCGGCTGGAGGATTCAGTCCATATAACGCATTGTATTTGGGAAGGGGGGGGGGGTCTGTAAAGTCTTAAGCAGAGTCCACCATCTTTTGGCCTTTCCAACAAATTGGGTTTTTTTCCCAAGATACATTTCATCTTTCTTTATTTTTTTCTGTATGATTTCAGTTTCTAATCTAAAAAATCACATTAGCAGTGATAATAATCACATTAACAGTGATAATAAAAATCCCATTAGCAGTGATAATAATCACATTAACAGTTATAATAATAATCACATTAACAGTGATAATAATCACATTAACAGTGATAATAAAAATCACATTAACAGTGATAATAAAAATCCCATTAGCAGTGATAATAATAATCACATTAACAGTGATAATAATCACATTAACAGTGATAATAAAAATCACATTAACAGTGATAATAAAAATCCCATTAGCAGTGATAATAATCACATTAACAGTGATAATAATAATCACATTAACAGTGATAATAAAAATCACATTAACAGTGATGATAAAAATCCCATTAGCAGTGATAATAAAAATCACATTAACAGTG
>JAJHIY020000922.1:30000-35000 GCA_022114975.2 Lampris megalopsis | reverse complement strand
ACTGATAACGCTGGTGATAATGAATACTACTGATAACGCTGGTGATAATGAATACTACTGATAACGCTGATGATAATGAATACTACTGATAGCACCGATGATAATGAATACTACTGATAGCACTGATGATAATGAATACTACTGATAACGCTGGTGATAATGAATACTACTGATAACGCTGATGATAATTAATACTATGATAACGCTGACGATAAATGAATACTATGATAACGCTGATGATAATGAGTACTATTGGTAACCCTGATGATAATGAATACTATGATAACGCTGACGATAATGTGTACTATTGGTAACGCTGATGATAATGAGTACTATTAATAACGCTGACGATAATGAGTACTATTGGTAACGCTGATGATATACACAACTGTATACACACTGTAGACTCACATACTGTATACACATCTATTATACACACTGTAGACTCACACACTGTATACACATCTATTATACACACTGTAGACTCACATACTGTATACACATCTATTATACACACTGTAGACTCACGTACTGTATACACATCTATTATACACACTGTAGACTCACACACTGTATACACATCTATTATACACACTGTAGACTCACGCACTGTATACACATCTAATATACACACTGTAGACTCACACACTGTATACATATCTATTATACACACTGTAGACTCACGTACTGTATACACATCTATTATACACACTGTAGACTCACATACTGTATACACATCTATTATACACACTGTAGACTCACACTGTATACACATCTATTATACACACTGTAGACTCACATACTGTATACACATCTATTATACACACTGTAGACTCACGTACTGTATACACATCTAATATACACACTGTAGACTCACATACTGTATACACATCTATTATACACACTGTAGACTCACATACTGTATACACATCTAATATACACACTGTAGACTCACACACTGTATACACATCTAATATTGTAGACTCACATACTGTATACACATCTATTATACACACTGTAGACTCACATACTGTATACACATCTATTAGACACACTGTAGACTCACATACTGTATACACATCTAATATACACACTGTATACACATCTATTATACACACTGTAGACTCACATACTGTCTACACATCTGATATACACACTTTAGACTCACACACTGTATACACATCTAATATACACACTGTAGACTTGCATACTGTCTACACATCTAATATACACACTGTAGACTCATACTGTATACACATCTATTATCCACACTGTAGACTCACATACTGTATACACATCTAATATACACACTGTAGACACATACTGTCTACACATCTAATATACACACTGTAGACTTTCACTGTATACACATCTAATATACACACTGTAGACTCACATACTGTATACACACTGTAGACTCACACTGTATACACATCTAATATACACACTGTAGACTCACATACTGTATACACATCTAATATACACACTGTAGACACACTCACTGTATACACATCTAATAAACAGACTGTAGACTCACACACTGTATACACATCTAATAAACAGACTGTAGACTCACACACTGTATACACATCTAATATACACACTGTAGACACACTCACTGTATACACATCTAATAAACAGACTGTAGACTCACATACTGTATACACATCTAATAAACAGACTGTAGACTCACACACTGTATACACATCTAATATACACACTGTAGACTCACATACTGTCTACACATCTAATATACACACTGTAGACTCACACACTGTCTACACATCTATGATACACACTGTAGACACACTCACTGTATACACATCTAATAAACAGACTGTAGACTCACATACTGTATACACATCTAATATACACACTGTAGACTCACATACTGTCTACACATCTAATATACACACTGTAGACGCACATACTGTCTACACATCTAATATACACACTGTAGACTCACACACTGTATACACATCTATTATACACACTGTAGACTCGCACACTATACACATCTATTATACACACTGTAGACTCACATACTGTATACACATCTATTATACACACTGTAGACTCAGACTGTATACACATCTATTATACACACTGTAGACTCACACTGTATACACATCCAATATACACACTGTAGACTCACACACTGTATACACATCTATTATACACACTGTAGACTCACGTACTGTATACACATCTAATATACACACTGTAGACTCACGTACTGTATACACATCTAATATACACACTGTAGACTGACTGTATACACATCTAATAATTACACTATAGACTCACACTGTATACACATCTAATATACACACTGTAGACTCACACACTGTATACACATCTAATATTGTAGACTCACATACTGTATACACATCTATTATACACACTGTAGACTCACATACTGTATACACATCTATTATACACACTGTAGACTCACATACTGTATACACATCTATTAGACACACTGTAGACTCACATACTGTATACACATCTAATATACACACTGTAGACTCACACACTGTATACACATCTATTATACACACTGTAGACTCACATACTGTCTACACATCTGATATACACACTTTAGACTCACACACTGTATACACATCTAATATACACACTGTAGACTTGCATACTGTCTACACATCTAATATACACACTGTAGACACGCATACTGTATACACATCTATTATACACACTGTAGACTTGCATACTGTCTACACATCTAATATACACACTGTAGACTTGCATACTGTCTACACATCTAATATACACACTGTAGACTTGCATACTGTCTACACATCTAATATACACACTGTAGACTCACACACTGTATACACATCTATTATACACACTGTAGACTCACACACTGTATACACATCTATTATACACACTGTAGACTTGCATACTGTCTACACATCTAATATACACACTGTAGACTCATACTGTATACACATCTATTATCCACACTGTAGACTCACATACTGTCTACACATCTAATATACACACTGTAGACACATACTATATACACATCTAATATACACACTGTAGACTCACATACTATATACACATCTATTATACACACTGTAGACTCACATATTGTATACACATCTATTATACACACTGTAGACTCACATACTGTATACACATCTATTAGACACACTGTAGACTCACATACTGTATACACATCTAATATACACACTGTATACACATCTATTATACACACTGTAGACTCACATACTGTCTACACATCTGATATACACACTTTAGACTCACACACTGTATACACATCTAATATACACACTGTAGACTTGCATACTGTCTACACATCTAATATACACACTGTAGACTCATACTGTATACACATCTATTATCCACACTGTAGACTCACATACTGTATACACATCTAATATACACACTGTAGACACATACTGTCTACACATCTAATATACACACTGTAGACTTTCACTGTATACACATCTAATATACACACTATAGACTCACATACTGTATACACACTGTAGACTCACACTGTATACACATCTAATATACACACTGTAGACTCACATACTGTATACACATCTAATATACACACTGTAGACACACTCACTGTATACACATCTAATAAACAGACTGTAGACTCACACACTGTATACACATCTAATATACACACTGTAGACTCACATACTGTCTACACATCTAATATACACACTGTAGACTCACACACTGTCTACACATCTATTATACACACTGTAGACACACTCACTGTATACACATCTAATAAACAGACTGTAGACTCACATACTGTATACACATCTAATATACACACTGTAGACTCACATACTGTCTACACATCTAATATACACACTGTAGACGCACATACTGTCTACACATCTAATATACACACTGTAGACTCACACACTGTATACACATCTATTATACACACTGTAGACTCGCACACTATACACATCTATTATACACACTGTAGACTCACATACTGTATACACATCTATTATACACACTGTAGACTCAGACTGTATACACATCTATTATACACACTGTAGACTCACACTGTATACACATCCAATATACACACTGTAGACTCACACACTGTATACACATCTATTATACACACTGTAGACTCACGTACTGTATACACATCTAATATACACACTGTAGACTGACTGTATACACATCTAATAATTACACTATAGACTCACACTGTATACACATCTAATATACACACTGTAGACTCACACACTGTATACACATCTAATATTGTAGACTCACATACTGTATACACATCTATTATACACACTGTAGACTCACATACTGTATACACATCTATTATACACACTGTAGACTCACATACTGTATACACATCTATTAGACACACTGTAGACTCACATACTGTATACACATCTAATATACACACTGTAGACTCACACACTGTATACACATCTATTATACACACTGTAGACTCACATACTGTCTACACATCTGATATACACACTTTAGACTCACACACTGTATACACATCTAATATACACACTGTAGACTTGCATACTGTCTACACATCTAATATACACACTGTAGACACGCATACTGTATACACATCTATTATACACACTGTAGACTTGCATACTGTCTACACATCTAATATACACACTGTAGACTTGCATACTGTCTACACATCTAATATACACACTGTAGACTTGCATACTGTCTACACATCTAATATACACACTGTAGACTCATACTGTATACACATCTATTATACACACTGTAGACTCACACACTGTATACACATCTATTATACACACTGTAGACTTGCATACTGTCTACACATCTAATATACACACTGTAGACTCATACTGTATACACATCTATTATACACACTGTAGACTCACACACTGTATACACATCTATTATCCACACTGTAGACTCACATACTGTCTACACATCTAATATACACACTGTAG
>JAJHIY020000922.1:5000-17500 GCA_022114975.2 Lampris megalopsis | reverse complement strand
CTCGTCTGTCTGGGCTTCTTCTCACTGAGCTTTTTCTGTCTGAGCGTCTTCCCTCTGAGCTTTTTCTCTCTGAGCTTCTCTTTCAGCTTCTCTCTGAGCTTCTTCTCTCTGAGCTCCTTCACTCTGAGCTTCTTCTCTCTGGGCTTCTTCTCTCTGGGCTTCTTCTGTCTGAGCTTCTTCTCTCTGGGCTTCTTCTCTCTGAGCTTCTTCTCTATGGGCTTCTTCTCTCTGAGCTTTTTCTCTCTGAGCTTCTTCTCTCTGAGCTCCTTCACTCTGGGCTTCTTGTCTCTGGGCCTCTTCTCTCTGAGCTTCTTCTGTCTGAGCTTCTTCTCTCTGAGCTTCTTCTCTATGGGCTTCTTCTCTCTGAGCTTTTTCTCTCTGAGCTTCTTCTCTCTGAGCTCCTTCACTCTGGGCTTCTTGTCTCTGGGCCTCTTCTCTCTGAGCTTCTTCTGTCTGAGCTTCTTCTGCCTGAGCCTCTTC
This sequence comes from Lampris megalopsis, assembly GCA_022114975.2. Lineage (NCBI taxonomy): Eukaryota > Metazoa > Chordata > Actinopteri > Lampriformes > Lampridae > Lampris > Lampris megalopsis. Next base: position 17,020 of record JAJHIY020000922.1, on the reverse strand, counting down.
TCTCTGAGCTCCTTCACTCTGAGCTTCTTGTCTCTGAGCTTCTTCTCTATGGGCCTCTTCTCTCTGAGCTTCTTCTCCCTGAGCTTCTCTCTGGGCTTCTTCTCTCTGAGCTTCTTCTCTATGGGCCTCATCTCTCCGAGCTTTTTCTTTATGGGTTTCTTCTCTCTGAGCTTCTTCTCTCTGAGCTTCTCTCTGAGCTTCTTCTCTATGGGCCTATTCTCTCTGAGCTTCTTCTGTCTGAGCTTCTTCTCTAAGGGCCTCTTCTCTCTGAGCTCCTTCTGTCTGAGCTTCTTCTCTAAGGGCCTCTTCTCTCTGAGCTTCTTCTCTCTGGGCTTCTTCTCTCAGAGCTTCTTCTCTCTGGGCTTCTTCTCTCTGAGCTTCTTCTCTCTGGGTTTCTTCTCTCTGAGCTTCTTCTCTCTGAGCTTCTCTCTGAGCTTCTTCTCTATGGGCCTATTCTCTCTGAGCTTCTTCTGTCTGAGCTTCTTCTCTCTGTGCTTCTTCTCTAAGGGCCTCTTCTCTCTGAGCTCCTTCACTCTGAGCTTCTTCTCTCTGGGCTTCTTCTCTCTGGGCTTCTTCTCTCTGAGCTTCTTCTCTCTGGGCTTCTTCTCTCAGAGCTTCTTCTCTCTGGGCTTCTTCTCTCAGAGCTTCTTCTCTCTGGGTTTCTTCTCTCTGAGCTTCTTGTCTCTGAGCTTCTCTCTGAGCTTCTTCTCTATGGGCCTATTCTCTCTGAGCTTCTTCTGTCTGAGCTTCTTCTCTCTGTGCTTCTTCTCTCTGGGCTTCTTCTGTCTGAGCATCTTCTCTCTGAGCTTTTTCTCTCTGAGCTTCTCTTTCGGCTTCTCTCTGAGCTTCTTCTCTCTGTGTTTCTTCTCTCTGAGCTTCTTCTCTCTGAGCTTCTTCTCTAAGGGCCTCTTTTCTCTGAGCGCCTTCACTCTGAGCTTCTTGTCTCTGAGCTTCTTCTCTATGGGCCTCTTCTCTCTGAGCTTCTTCTCTCTGGGCTTCTTCTCTCTGGGCTTCTTCTCTCTGAGCTTCTTCTCTCTGGGCTTCTTCTCTCTGAGCTTCTTCTCTATGGGCCTCCTCTCTGAGCTTCTTCTCTCTGAGCTTCTTCTCTCTGGGCTTCTTCTTTGGGCTTCTTCTCTCTGAGCTTCTTCTCTCTGGGCTCCTTCTCTCTGGGCTTCTTCTCTCTGAGCTTCTTCTCTATGGGCCTCTTCTCTCTGAGCTTTTTCTTTATGGGCCTCTTCTCTCTGAGCTTCTTCTCACTCAGCTTCTTCTGTCTGAGCTTCTTCTCTAAGGGCCTCTTCTCTCTGAGCTCCTTCTGTCTGAGCTTCTTCTCTAAGGGCCTCTTCTCTCTGAGCTTCTTCTCTCTGGGCTTCTTCTCTCAGAGCTTCTTCTCTCTGGGCTTCTTCGCTCTGGGTTTCTTCTCTCAAGGCTTCTTCTCTCTGAGCTTCTCCTCTCTGAGCTTCTTCTCTATGGGCCTCTTCTCTTTGAGTTTCTTCTGTCTGAGCTTCTTCTCTCTGTGCTTCTTCTCTCTGAGCTTCTTCTCTCTGAGCTTGTTCTCTATGGGCCTCTTCTCTGAGCTTCTTCTGTCTGAGCTTCTTCTCTCTGTGCTTCTTTTCTCTGAGCTTCTTCTCTCTGAGCTTCTTCTCTCTGGGCTTCTTATCTCTGAGCTTCTTCTCTCTGAGCTTCTTCTCTCTGGGCTTCTTCTCTCTGAGCGTCTTCTCTCTGAGCTTCTTCTCTCTGAGCTTCTTCTCTCTGAGCCTATCTTTCGGCTTCTCTCCGAGCTTCTTTCTGAGCTCCTTCACTCACGGAGCTTCTTCTCTCTGAGCTTCTTCTCTCTGGGCTTCTTCTCTCTGAGCTTCTTCTCTGTGAGCTCCTTCTCTCTGAGCTCCTTCTCTCTGAGCTTCTTCTGTCTGAGCGTCTTCTCTCTGAGCTTCTTCTCTCAGGGCTTCTTCTCTCTGAGCTTCTTCTCTGTGAGCTCCTTCTCTCTGAGCTCCTTCTCTCTGAGCTTCTTCTGTCTGAGCGTCTTCTCTCTGAGCTTCTTCTCTCAGGGCTTCTTCTCTCTGAGCTTCTTCTCTCTGAGCTTCTTCTCTCTGAGCGTCTTCTCTCTGGGCTTCTTCTCTGAGCTTCTTCTCTGTGAGCTCCTTCTCTGTGAGCTCCTTCTCTCTGAGCTTCTTCTCTCGGGGTTTCTTCTCTCTGAGCTTCTTCTGTCTGAGCCTATCTTTCGGCTCCTCTCTGAGGTTCTTTCTGAGCGTCTTCTCTCTGAGCTTCTTCTCTCTGGGCTTCTTCTCTGAGCTTCTTCTCTGTGAGCTCCTTCTCTCTGAGCTTCTTCTTTCTGAGCTTCTTCTCTCTGAGCTTCATGAGGGAACAAACTCACTGTCTGCAGTGAGCGTACAGTTTAAGCATGCAGCACTGTCTGCCCACACTATAGCCTCTGGTCGAGGCCAGAGAACCTTCTCATTCTTAATGATTAACACACCTCTGTGTGCACGCGCACACGTCTACACACAAACACACTGCAGTGTACTAGAGCGCCAAACACACAGGTTCACGTGCACAAATGCACACAAGTAACACACATACTAACAGACAGAGAACACGTTCATATACACTCACAGGTACACGTGTATGCATGCGCGCGCACACACACACACAAGGCGAGCTTTCATTGCTGTTGCCTGGCAACAGAGTCTGTGTGTCCTGTGGTAGCCTGGTGCTGTCCAGCGGTGCCATGACCACTGTGGCTGACCACTGCTGCTGAACTATTGATACGGAGAGACAGACAGACAGACAGACGGACAGACAGACCGAGACAGACAGACAGAGAGATTTTGTATTTATAATTACTGTCACAGTGTAGAAGTCTAGAGTATTATAAAATGCAGTCAAGTCAAAAGATTCAGAAGTACATTTTCAGAACAAACCGATGATTTCAGATCTCTTGAAGTTTAGAATGAAGGAAAACGGATGACAGAGATGTAAATGGTTTGAACGTCAGCAGGACATACTATGTCTCTAAATAGAAGGGAGGGGGTTTGGTGATAGTAAAATGTCATCTCTTCTTTAATTTCCACTTTAGAATCAATATTTCAAGGCACAGGTGTAACCGGTCAGCTGGGGGCTGGGCCCCTATGCAGGATGGTCAGGGCCCCGGCCTGCCCATCACAGTCAGATGTAACATAACGTCATGTCAGCAGAGAATAAAAGTGAAACATGCAGCAACAGTGAAATGCACTGCACAGTTGAGCCCTACATGAAATGATGACTAGGAAACAGACCACCCTGCCATAGAAGAGGAGTCATGATAGCCCAACTCAAGTCAATTTTATTTGGATAGCCCAATATCACACATTACAAATTTGCCTCAGTGGGCGTTACAGCAACACAACATCCTGTCCTTAGAACCTCACATCGGATAAGGAACAACTCCCTAAAAAGCCTTTAACCGGGAGGCGAAACAGGAAGAACCCTCCGGGAGAGCAACAGAGGAAGATCTCTCTCCCGAGACAGACAACGTGACATGATGTTGTGTTTACATAGTGATCGACTCGCTTACTTAATAAAATCTAGTGTTGCACACCCATATGGACAACACCACTCATGTCTGTGCATAGGCCTTATAAATGCAAAACACGAGTGTGTAGGTTGATTATTAGTCAAATAAATAATAAATAAATTCTACTTACATGTCACGTTGTGCGACTTGGGAGAGAGATCCTCGTCTGTTGCTTTCACGGAGGGCTCTTCCTGCTTCGTCTCCCTGTTAAAGGTTTTTTAGGGAGGTGTTCCTTATCGGATGTGAGGGTCTAAGGACAGGATGTTGTGTTGCTGTAAAGCCCACTGAGGCACATTTGTAATTCTTGATATTGGGCTACACAAATAAAATTGACCTGACTTGACTTACGTCACAGGCTCAGTTTTCGCCGTGCGAACTCGTGACACTTCGCCCGCTAGCTAACCTTCTTTGTGGATTTTGCTATGCAGCAGTACACGTGTCAATAATTACACGCGGGCACATTTTGAACATACACTCTATACCGTAGACTCTTGCTTGAGAGCGTCCGGGGGCGTAGCGGTCTATTTTGTTGCCTACCAACATGTGGATCACCAGTTCGAATCCCCTTGTTGCCTCCGGCTTGCTCGGGCGTCCCTACAGACACAAGTTGCCGTGTCTGCGGGTGGGAAGCCGGACGTGGGTATGTGTCCTGGTCGCTGCATTAGCGCCTCCTCTGGTCGGTCGGGGCGCCTGTTCGGGGGGGGGGGACTGGGGGGAATAGCGTGATCCTCCCACGCGCTACGTCCCCCTGGTGAAACTCCTCACTGTCAGGTGAAAAGAAGCGGCTGGTGACTCCACATGTATGGGAGGAGACATGTGGTAGTCTGCAGCCCTCCCCGGATCAGCAGAGGGGGTGGAGCAGAGACCGGGACGGCTCAGAAGAGTGGAGTAATGGGCGGGATACAATTTGGGAGAAAAGGGGGGCGGTCAAAGGGGGAAAAAAAGATGTCTCGCAAAGAAATTTCTAGGTGGGGAAAATAAAACAAACACAGCTCACACCCAGGGGAAGTCCGTAAAGGCCCGCCGTGAATTAATACAGTAACAGGGAACTAAATGCCCACGAGCACCTTTCACTTCAGACACGCCAGCTCAAATCAAAAGGAGACAAACGACTTTTCCCTCGTGTCCTCCGTCGGTGTCCATATTTGTGTCCTCACCGCAACATGAACTTACCTTCAGGTAACTTCAAATGCAGAGGCTGACCGAAACGGACTAGTTCATGTGCTCCGCCATGGGTCCCATTTAAGGTCGCTGCTGACAGCTGGAATGTCCACAGCTGATTTGTGTCGGTGTTTAGCTGGTAGTTTTACCGGGACACATTTAAAACGTGACTTATTCAAAACGAAGCGCTGCGGGGAGTTGAGTCGCTCTTGACGTCGTGTCCACACCTGTGCAGGGACGCACAGGTGTGGAGGGTTAACACAGGAGTCAATGTGGTCACAGTGTCCAGACTTCTGGTTGTTTTAAGGGACTTAAAGGACTTTCTGCATGCATGATCTCAGTTTAAAATTCAACTTGGCTGCTACAATGGCTGCCATCTTCTCTCTGTCTCTCTCTGTCTCTGCCTCTCTGTCTCTGGTCTCTGTCTCTGTCTGTCTCTGTCTCTCTGTCAATGTCTCTGGTCTCTCTGTCTCTGGTCTCTCTGGTCTCTGTCTCTGGTCTCTCTCTCTCTGGTCTCTCTGTCTCTGGTCTCTCTGTCTCTGTCTCTGTCTTTGTCTCTCTCTCGTAGTGGGACAAGCTAAGTTTTCGATTTATAGGAGCAGGAAAAGTCTAATTAATAATGGTTCAGAGGAAGATTTGCTTCCATTGTTCGTTGCAAGGGTGAAGGCGAGAGTCCGAGTGGACTTCAGCTTCTTTACCTAATGAACAACTTGGATGAATTTATTTCGCAGTGGTGTTTCACTAAAGCCGTTTGCTCAGTCAGTGAGAGGCAACTGGTATTTCATTCTCTGTCTTTGCATAATATTTATTTTGACCCTTTCGGAGTATGTGACTTGAACCACTGTTCTAAGAAAATGAAGAAGAAGAAAAAAAGACTTTTTTGACGTCTTAATGTAAAGGAGTTAGTCATGTTACTCTTTTGAAATGGATGTGTCTTTGTTGAGATTTTTTGTTTCATGTAAAATAAAGACCTGTTTAAAATTTAAAAAATCTCTCTCTCTCTCTCTCTCTCTCTCTCTCTCTCTCTCTCTCTCTCTCTCTCTCTCTCTCTCTCTCTCTCTCTCTCTCTCTCTCTCTCTCTGAGCTTTCTGGTGAACTGGAAATGCATTAGCTTCCATCAGTGATGATGCAGGTTTTGTACAAAAGTCTTTGAGGACAGATACTGTGTCCTCAAAGACTTTTGTACTTTTATATTGTATTTTAATTCATATTGTAAATTGTATTTTAATTCATATTGTAAAATACTTTTATATTGTATTTTAATTTACATTATAAAATACTTTCATATTGTATTTTAATTTACATTGTAAAATACTTTCATATTGTATTTTAATTTATATTGCAAATACTTTTGCAGTAAAGCGCTTTGAGTGGCTGTTGCAGCAAGAAAAGTGCTATATAAAATGCAACTTGACTGACTGACTGACTTTTATATTGTTTTTAATTTATATTGCAAATACTTTTACATTGTATTTTAATTTATATTGTAAAATACTTCTATATTGTATTTTAATTTATATTGCAAATACTTTTATATTGTATTTTAATTTATATTGTAAAATGCTTATATATTGTATTTTAATTTATATTGTAAAATACTTTTATATTGTATTTTAATTTATATTGCAAATACTTTCATATTGTTTTTAATTTATATTGTAAAATGCTTTAATATTGTATTTTAATTTATATTGCAAATACTTTTATATTGTTTTTAAATTATATTGTAAAATACTTTTATATTGTATTTTAATTTATATTGCAAATACTTTCATATTGTTTTTAATTTATATTGTAAAATAATTTATATTGTAAAATACTTTTATATTTTATTTTAATTTATATTGCAAATACTTTTGTATTTTAATTTATGTTGCAAATACTTTTATATTGTATTTTAATTTATATTGCAAATACTTTTATATTGTATTTTAATTTATATTGTAAAATACTTCTATATTGTATTTTAATTTATATTGCAAATACTTTTATATTGTATTTTAATTTATATTGTAAATGCTTTTATATTGCAAAATACTTCTATATTGTATTTTAATTTATATTGCAATTACTTTTGTATTTTAATTTATATTGTAAAATGCTTTTATATTGTATTTTAATTCATATTGTAAAGTACTTTTATATTTTATTTTAATTTATATTGTAAAATACTTCTATATTGTATTTTAATTTATATTGCAAATGCTTTTATATTGTATTTTAAGCTTGTGCAGCACTTTGGTTCCACCGTGGTTGTTTTGAATGTGCTGTGTAAATAAACTTGGCTGGACTTGACAGAACAGATAAAGATGCCAGACAAGAGGGGTTTTTCCACATGTAGAGAAAAGCAAGTAGTATTCAGACTTACCTTACGCATAACATGACCGGTACATTTCAGAGGTGGGGTTGCTGAATGACACCAAATGAGACAAAGGAAATGATTCATTGTGCCCCAAACTTTCCCAGATATCCACATTGAGAAACACCAGGGGGGTATTCCAGAAAGCGGGTTATGTGAAAACTCAAGAGTATGTCCACAACCTGCTTTCTGGAATACCTGGCTGGCTGGTTTTTGTCGTCGTTTGACACATCGACACCAAACCGATGTTCTCGTGATCCTCGTTCCGCTGCAGGTAGCGCCCCCTCACGGCGAAGCCCGCTGGTCATTTGTGTGCATGTTGACTAGCTTTTTTTAAAGGTCTTATTTATATTTAAATAAATATACGTGTGTTTATATTTATTTGTATTTTATTTATTTATTTATAGTGGTATTTTTATGTCACCGTTAGTATCGGTTCAGCTCACTTGGAACCTCAACGGAAGTGGTACCAAAAAAAAGTGCCTGGTAGCAGGTACTGACCCTGATGTTTGCCCAGTGGAAACCCAAAAAAGCGAGTAGAGTAGAGCTGAGTCGAGCGGGTGGGTGCCATGCGGTGGAAAAGGGGTGTCGGCGTCACGTTTAGCTGCACCAGCTGTGTAGATTCCAGGTTTGCAAGTCCTCCAGAAATGTGTGTGAGTTCATCTAAAAATGTATGCGGTTTTGTAAACTGACAGTTACAATCACCTTCGATTAAAAACATGTAGTTAAATACATCTTTTTTCTTGCCCCCACCTCTATCCTCTCTGTCTGTCTCTCCCTCGTATTCTGTCACGCGGTGTCGTCCATGTGGGTTCATTCACGGTAGGAGTTCACAGAAACTCCATCGACAGAGATGTAAGTAAGACATTCCGTGTCACCTTTAACCTGCTCAGACGAACCAACCAGTAGATGAGAGTTTGGAAGTGTTCCTGGTGTGTCAGTTTGCTTCCCTTGGTTGTCGGTTAGCTTAACACGTGATTCAGATGAGCTAACTTTAGCTCTGCTGAACCGCTGCAGAAGCATCTGTTTTATAATGTCAGTGACAAGCGTCCAGCCTGCATATGATACTCAGTAACAATATTCAGTCACTACTACACCTAATGACAACCCTAATGACAACCCTAATGACAACCCTAATGACAACCCTAATGACAACCCTAACACAGTCATCCTTTATTGTTGTGTTTACAAGGAAGTCGAACAACAGTTGTTCTTCACATCTGTGAAACCGTGTTGCTGTAGGTGTGATGTGTTTCTTTCTGTATGCCATACTTTGTGTTTACTCGACCTGTGTGTCCCGTGTGTGTGTGTGTGTGTGTGTGTGTGTGTGTGTGTGTGTGTGTGTGTGTGTGTGTGTGTGTGTGTGAGTGAGTGTGTGTGAGTGAGTGAGTGACTGTGAGGCGCAAGGTTGCCAAGACCATGTGCCTGACCTTTAACATCCACACGCCAAACAATCCTGTCAAGTCCCCTCTAACACACACACACACGGGACACACACACACACACAAAAGCACGCGCTGTCTGTCACTAGCCTCTGACAGGCGTGACGGAGGGGGAGTGGGGGTGGGAAAAAAGGGAGGGGAAGAGAGGGTTAGGACCCCTGCAGCCACTCAGCCACCCATACACCCCCCATGCGCGTGCACGCACACACACACACACACACACACACACACACACACACACTCATTCCCCCATCTCGTAATTCCCTGACAGTGACTCCCCCCGCCTTCCCTCCTCCACCCATACACAAAATACACAGACTTGGACACTTCACTCTCTGTCTCTCTCTCTGTCTCTCTTCTCTCTCTCTTCTCTCTCTCTGTCTGTCTGTCTGTCTGTCTCTCTCTCTCTCTCTCTGTCTGTCTGTCTGTCTCTCTCTCTCTCTCTCTCTCTGTCTGTCTGTCTCTCTCTCTGTCTCTCTTCTCTCTCTCTCTCACACACACACACACACACACACACACAGGCAGGCCAGCCACGTCAACCTCAGAAGACAAATACATCATCTGCCAAGGGACCTCTCTTTCATTCTGTCTGTCTCTCTCTCTCTCTCTGTTTTATTAGCACTGATGGGATGAGCTAAGTGAAGGATGAGCTGGATGGAGGAAGAGCTGGGTGAAGGATATGCTGGGTGAAGGATGAGCTGGGTGAGGGAAGAACTGGGTGGAGGAAGAGCTGGGTGAAGGATGAGCTGGATGGATGAAGAGCTGGGTGAAGGAAGAGCTGGGTGAAGGATGAGCTGGGCGAGGGAAGAACTGGGTGGAGGAAGAGCTGGGTGAAGGATGACCTGGGTGAGGGAAGAACTGGGTGGAGGAAGAGCTGGGTGGAGGAAGAACTGGGTGGAGGATGAGCTGGATGGAGGACGAGCTGGGTAAAGGATGAGCTGGGTGAAAGATGAGCTGGGTGGAAGAAGAGCTGGGTGAAGGATGAGCTGGGTGAGGGAAGAACTGGGTGGAGGAAGAGCTGGGTGGAGGAAGAGCTGGGTGAAGGAAGAGCTGGGTGAAGGATGAGCTGGGTGAAGGATGAGCTGGATGGATGAAGAGCTGGGTGGAGGAAGAGCTGGGTGAAGGATGAGCTGGATGGAGGAAGAGCTGGGTGAAGGAAGAGCTGGGTGGAGGAAGAGCTGGGTGAAGGAAGAGCTGGGTGAAGGATGAGCTGGATGGATGAAGAGCTGGGTGGAGGAAGAGCTGGGTGAAAGATGAGCTGGATGGATGAAGAGCTGGGTGGAGGAAGAGCTGGGTGAAGGAAGAGCTGGGTGGAGGAAGAGCTGGGTGGAGGAAGAGCTGGGTGAAGGATGAGCTGGATGGAGGAAGAGCTGGGTGAAGGAAGAGCTGGGTGGAGGAAGAGCTGGGTGAAGGAAGAGCTGGGTGAGGGAAGGGGAACAGCAGCATAACAGCAGCTAGGGGGTGAACTGGGTCATTGGTACCAAGAAAGAACAGGAATCCCCCCCCACATTTGACTTGTGTTGTTTGGTCGAGTCGACGCGGCTCTTCTTACATTCCCACTTTAGTCTCTATCTGTCTCTTGCCGCGTCTACAACACCGCGCTGCTTTTAAAAAGCTTATTTTCCCTCTTCAGGTCTTTCCCAACACACATAAGAACTGTGTTTAGAGAAATGTCATCTACACCCGTCTCTTAGTCGTCGTGTTGGTTCCTGTTTGACCGGAAGCAGGTTGGAAAGGGGGGTGAGGTGGGAATGATCGGAGAAAGACCTTACGGTCAAATAGGATAAATATAAAGAGGATAAATGCTGAGTCTCATCAGCAGCCAGTCAGACTAGCTTGGTCTAGTCAGAAAGGCAGGACTGAGGAAGCCTCTTGGATGAGAGGCCACACGTCTTCACGGATATATACCAAGTCCAGTTGCCCTTGATTCACCTCCTTTGGACAGGGCCAAATAACGTTGGGGGGGGGGGGATTAGTTCACCTCTTTAACCGTTTCTCTTCCTCTCTTGTCTAGAGAAGTGACGCTGATTCGGGTTAAACAGGGAGACTTTATGACGTCATACCTGCTATAAAACATAAACATTGTGATTTATTACGCTTTTCATTCATAACACGACTTTGCACGTGGAAAAATTAATATGGTGGTGATCCAGTCCAGAACAGCTCTTGTCTGTTGTTGGGGAGGGTGTGGAGCGGGTCTGAGGTGTTCTGTTGGGGATGGTGTGGAGCGGGTCTGGGCTGTTCTGTTGGGGAGGGTGTGGAGCGGGTCTGGGCGGTTCTGTTGGGGATGGTGTGGAGCGGGTCTGGGCTGTTCTGTTGGGGAGGGTGTGGAGCAGGTCTGGGCTGTTCTGTTGGGGAGGGTGTGGAGCGGGTCTGGGCTGTTCTGTTGGGGAGGGTGTGGAGCGGGTCTGGGCTGTTCTGTTGGGGAGGGTGTGGAGCGGGTCTGGGCGGTTCCGTTGGGGAGGGTGTGGAGCGGGTCTGAGGTGTTCGGTTGGGGAGGTTGTGGAGCGGGTCTGGGCGGTTCCGTTGGGGAGGGTGTGGAGCGGGTCTGAGGTGTTCTGTTGGGGAGGTTGTGGAGCGGGTCTGGGCGGTTCTGTTGGGGAGGGTGTGGAGCGGGTCTGAGGTGTTCTGTTGGGGAGGTTGTGGAGCGGGTCTGGGCGGTTCTGTTGGGGAGGGTGTGGAGCGGGTCTGAGGTGTTCGGTTGGGGAGGTTGTGGAGCGGGTCTGGGCGGTTCTGTTGGGGAGGGTGTGGAGCGGGTCTGAGGTGTTCTGTTGGGGAGGTTGTGGAGCGGGTCTGGGCGGTTCCGTTGGGGAGGGTGTGGAGCGGGTCTGAGGTGTTCTGTTGGGGAGGTTGTGGAGCGGGTCTGGGCGGTTCTGTTGGGGAGGGTGTGGAGCGGGTCTGAGGTGTTCGGTTGGGGAGGGTGTGGAGCGGGTCTGGGCGGTTCTGTTGGGGAGGGTGTGGAGCGGGTCTGAGGTGTTCTGTTGGGGAGGTTGTGGAGCGGGTCTGGGCGGTTCCGTTGGGGAGGGTGTGGAGCGGGTCTGAGGTGTTCTGTTGGGGAGGTTGTGGAGCGGGTCTGGGCGGTTCCGTTGGGGAGGGTGTGGAGCGGGTCTGAGGTGTTCTGTTTGTGGACAGAGGGGAGACGGAGGCTGGTGGTGGTGGTGGGGGGGGGTAGCAGGACCCGTGCCCAGAGGGGTTGGGGGCAACTGAAGCTTTTTGGGTTGGTGGGGGTTTGGAGGATTTAATGAATGTGATGGGGTCCCTGTCTGCGCGTGCTCAGCGGGCTGAGCGCACGCAACGTGTGCGTGCGTGAGAGAGCGTATTAGCAATGAACGAGTCTCCCCACGTGCCCAGTGGTGTTATGAATGAAAGCTAATACGTCGCAGTGTTTGTTGTGTATGTTGTGTATATACGTCACAGGCAGTGGGCATTAAGCGTTGTGTATGTTAATTAATGTGCTACACAAAGTAATTGTGTTGTGTGGCTTGTTTTAGCCACGTCACCATTTCAC
>JAJHIY020000926.1:22500-46658 GCA_022114975.2 Lampris megalopsis | reverse complement strand
AGAGAGAGAGAGAGAGAGAGGGAGAGAGAGGTTGTGAAGGACTGGAGAGAGAGGGGGGGGGAGAGAGGTTGTGATGTACAGTGTACAATTTAAAAGAATATTCCCTTTGTGCTGAAGAAGAAAGAGAAGCAGAGATGCAGACACAAAGAGACACAAAAGAAGAGAGTAAGACAGACAGACAGACAGACAGACGGGCAGACAGACAGACAGACAGACAGACAGACAGACAGGCGGGCAGACAGACAGACAGACAGACAGACAGACAGACAGACGGGCAGACAGACAGACAGACAGACAGACAGACGGACAGACGGGCAGACAGACAGACAGACAGACAGACAGCCAGACAGGCAGACAGACAGACAGACAGACAGACAGACAGACAGGCGGGCAGACAGACAGACAGACAGACAGACAGACAGACAGACAGACGGGGTTCACAGCTGAAAGGAGGCTCCTGTATGGATCACTGTAATGTGTGAGAGACATTGATTCTTGTCAGACGCGAGGCTTTCCTCTGAGGAGCTGAGAGGAGTGGGTTCTCTGAGGAGCTGAGAGGAGTGGGTCCTCTGAGGAGCTGAGAGGAGTGGGTCCTCTGAGGAGCTGAGAGGAGTGGGTTCTCTGAGGAGCTGAGAGGAGTGGGTTCACTGAGGAGCTGAGAGGAGTGGGTTCTCTGAGGAGCTGAGAGGAGTGGGTTCTCTGGCGAGCTGAGAGGAGTGGGTTCTCTGAGGAGCTGAGAGGAGTGGGTCCTCTGAGGAGCTGAGAGGAGTGGGTTCTCTGAGGAGCTGAGAGGAGTGGGTTCTCTGAGGAGCTGAGAGGAGTGGGTTCTCTGGCAAGCTGAGAGGAGTGGGTTTTCTGAGGAGCTGAGAGGAGTGGGTTCTTCGAGGAGCTGAGAGGAGTGGGTTCTCTGAGGAGCTGAGAGGAGTGGGTTCTCTGAGGAGGTGAGAGGAGTGGGTTCTCTGAGGAGCTGAGAGGAGTGGGTTCTCTGAGGAGCTGAGAGGAGTGGGTTCTTCGAGGAGCTGAGATGAGTGGGTTCTCTGGCGAGGTGAGAGGAGTGGGTTCTCTGAGGAGCTGAGACGAGTGGGTTCTCTGCGGCGGTTGAGGAGTCATGGGGAGCGGTTGAGGAGTCATGGGGAGCGGTGGAGGAGTCATGGGGAGCTGCAGGGAGTCGGCTGGCGGGGACGGAGCGGAGCGGAGCCCGTCGTTGGGTGCAGTGTCCCCAGATAACGTAACACAATTTCACAACAGGAAACAAGTTTGTCAAAGTTAAGCCTGAGCAACACTGGGACGAATTGGTGCTGTGCCCGCAGCGAGAGCGAGGGGTTGATGGACAGCACGCACGAGACGTCTGCTACGACCCCCCCACCCCCACCCCACACACACACACACACGATGTGTGTGTAATAATAATATAATACACTCACACACACACACACACACACGATGTGTGTGTAATAATAATATAATACACTCTCTCTCTCTCTCACTCACACACACGCACGTGTGTGCGTGAGTGTGTGTGTGTAATAATAACATAATACACTCACAAACACAAAGAGACACACGCACACACGCACACACGTGTGTGCGTGTGCGTGTGGGGGGTTGTATGAATGTGTGTGTGTGTGTGTCTGTCTCAGACTGTGACGAATTGGGGGGGTTCTGACCCTCGAATGAAAGACTGGGGGAGGGAGGGAGGGATGGTCCCGTCTCCATGGCGATGGGGAGACTCGGAGCAGGAAGCTGAGAGGAAGTCCCGGTGTTCCGCACGCCACCGGGAGCCCTTCCGTTGTCATGGCGCCGCGGCTTCCGCGGTCGTCAGGGGAACGGCGCGTTTCGCCCGCGGCAGGCTGATGGAGAACTCGTCGGCTAATGGACTCGGACTCATTGACGGAGCTACTTTGTATTCCGTCTTCTCCGCGCGCGTCACCGCAGAGGACGGCGCGGCCCGTGGGCGGGGGCACATCCGGGTGGAGAACTCTCCGTCAGCGCCTCGAGGTGACGGAGAGACGGAGGAGCAGAGAATACATCCACTGTCCGCATGTAAATCACTGTCCGCATGTAAATCACTGGCCACACTGCACTTGTGTGCTTCTTCACCATGCCCTCTTTTTCCCTCTTCATCTTCATCTTCATCTTCCTCTTCATCTTCACTTGTCTGTCTTGGTGACTTGATCTGCCGAATCACGTGTCCCCCTCTGCACATGAGCTTCATGTCCCTTATTGACGCCATGTTTTGAAGAGGGCCTTGAGAGACAGTCTTTGAATTCTGTTGTTGTTGTTGTTGTTGTTGTTGTAGTCGGGCTTACACGTCTTGTGTTTAGTTGTTGTGTTGACCTGCAGGATGAGCCGGCTGTTTAAATCACGTTGGGTTTTATCCAGCCTTATGTTCCTTCGTTTATTTAGGTCCCCCTTCCTCTCTCCCCTACCTCCCTCATCTTCCCCCTACCCCTTCCTCTCCCCCACCTCCCTTCCTCTCTCCCCTACCTCCCTCATCTTCCCCCTACCCCTTCCTCTCCCCCCTCCTCCCTTCCTCTCCCCCCTACCTCCCTTCCTCTCCCCCCTACCTCCCTCATCTTCCCCCTATCCCCTTCCTCTCCCCCCACCTCCCTTGCTCTTCCCCCTACCCCTTCCTCTCCCCCTACCTCCCTTCCTCTCCCCCTACCTCCCTTCCTCTCCCCCCTACCTCCCTTCCTCTTCCCCCTACCGCTTCCTCTTTCCCCTACCTCCCTCATCTTCCCCCTACCTCCCTACCCCTTCCTCCTCTCCCTACCTCCCCTCCTCTCCCCCTACCTTCTTTCCTCTTCCCCTTACCTCCCTTCCTCTTCCCCCTGCCTCCCTTCCTCTTCCCCTACCTCCCTTCCTCTCCCCCCTACCTCCCTCATCTTCCCCCTACCCCCTTCCTCTTCCCACTACCTCCTTTCCTCTTCCCCCTGCCTCCTCATCTTCCCCCTACCTCCCTTCCTCTTCCCCTGCCTCACTTCCTCTTCCCCTACCTCCCTTCCTCTTCTCCCTACCTCCCTACCTCCCCTCCTCTTCTCCCTACCTCCCCTCCTCTTCTCCCTACCTCCCTTCCTCTTCTCCCTACCTCCCTTCCTCTTCTCCCTACCTCCCTTCCTCTCTCCCACCTCCCTCATCTTACCCTACCTCCCTCATCTTCCCCTACCTCCCTTCCTCTTCCCTCTACCCCCTTCCTCCTCTCCCTACCTCCCCTCCTCTTCCCCCTTCCTCTTCCCCTACCTCCCCTCCTCTTCCCCTACCTCCCCTCCTCTTCCCCCTACCTCCCACATCTTCCCCGTACCTCCCTTCCTCATCCCTACCTCCTCTCCTCTTCCCCTACCTCCCCTCCTCTTCCCCCTACCTCCCTTCCTCTTCCTCCTACCTCCGTCTTCCCCCTACCGCTCTTCCTCTCTCCTCTCTCCCTTCTTCTTCCCCCTACCTCCCTTCCTCTTCCCCCTACCTCCCCCATCTTCCCTCCCTTATTTTAGAAGGTCAGGTGTTGGTTTGGTTTGCAGATGGGGAGGATTATGTCCAACTTGGCAATGAGAGACACATGTGTGTGTGTGTGTGTGTGTGTGTGTGTGTGTGTGTGTGTGTGTGTGTGTGTGTGTGTGTGTGTGTGTGTGTGTGTGTTTGTCTGTACCTCACTCGATATTATGCTGTTGATGCCTGGATGTCTGCCTGTCTCCTCACCTGTCTGTCCACCTACCTGTCAAACATGTCTGTCTGTCTGTCTGTCCATCTGTCTTCCTGTCTTTTTGTCTGGCTGTTTATTAGTCTACCTGCCTGTCTGCCTACCAACATGTCCCTCTCTGGCCCGCCTGCTCTTCTGTCTCTCATCCTGTCTGTCTGTCTCTCAACCTGTCTGTCTCTTTCAGCCTGCCTGCCTGTCTCTCACCCTACCTGTCTCTCAGCCTGTCTTTCTCTCAGCCTGCCTGACTGTCTCTCTGCCTGTCTGTCTCTCTGCCTGTCTGTCTCTGCCTGTCTGTCTCTCAGCCTGTCTTTCTCTCAGCCTGTCTGTCTCTCTGCCTGTCTGTCTCTCAGCCTGTCTTTCTCTCCGCCTGTCTGTCTCTCAGCCTGTCTTTCTCTCAGCCTGCCTGCCTGTCTCTCTGCCTGTCTGTCTCTCAGCCTGTCTGCCTGTCTCTCTGCCTGTCTGTCTCTCAGCCTGTCTTTCTCTCAGCTTGTCTGCCTGTCTCTCTGCCTGTCTGTCTCTCAGCCTGTCTTTCTCTCAGCTTATCTGTCTGTCTCTCTGCCTGTCTGTCTCTCAGCCTGTCTTTCTCTCCGCCTGTCTTTCTCTCAGCCTGTCTTTCTCTCAGCCTGCCTGCCTGTCTCTCTGCCTGTCTGTCTCTCAGCCTGTCTGTCTCTCAGCCTGTCTGCCTGTCTCTCTGCCTGTCTGTCTCTCAGCCTGTCTTTCTCTCAGCTTGTCTGCCTGTCTCTCTGCCTGTCTGTCTCTCAGCCTGTCTTTCTCTCAGCTTGTCTGCCTGTCTCTCTGCCTGTCTGTCTCTCAGCCTGTCTTTCTCTCAGCCTGCCTGCCTGTCTCTCTGCCTGTCTGTCTCTCAGCCTGCCTGCCTGTCTCTCCGCCTGTCTGTCTCTCAGCTTGCCAGCCTGCCCAGGTTGTTTTTAGCTTGAAGTGGAGATGTGAGGCTGTGCAGCCGTCTCACATTAAGAGGTTGTCATCAAGCTGTGGTCGGAAATAACTTCCCATCATGCCATCATCACCCACCTATATGACTTTGTTAGATGCTACAGAACGGACACACACACTCACTCACTCACTCACTCACTCACTCACTCACACACACACACACACCCAGAATAGGTCCTTGTGAGGACCTTATGGAAGCCAGGCGGTCATGTGTGTGCATCTCTTTCTCAAGTTTCTTTGAAATGCATGTGTGCATGCTTGGATATCCGATGTGTGTCACTTTATGTCAGTACACAAATTTCTCCATCCCTGTGTGTCTGTGTGTGTGTGTGTGTGTGTGGGTGTGTGCGTGTGTGTGTGTGTGTGTGTGTGGTCAATAGGACAGAGCTTTTGTAAAGTTTTCCATGCAGTGATCTGCTTCCCAGTCAAACCCGTCACAGTGATGGGACGGTACTGGTGATGAAGGCTGCAGACGGTACTGGTGATGAAGTACCGCAGACGGTACTGGTGATGAAGTACTGCAGACGGTACTGATGATGAAGGCTGCAGACAGTACTGATGATGAAGGCTGCAGACGGTACTGATGATGAAGGCTGCAGACGGTACTGATGATGAAGTACTGCAGACGGTACTGGTGATGAAGGCTGCAGACGGTACTGATGATGAAGGCTGCAGACAGTACTGATGATGAAGTACTGCAGACGGTCCTGATGATGAAGGCTGCAGACGGTACTGATGATGAAGGCTACTGATGATGAAGTACTGCAGACGGTACTGGTGATGAAGGCTGCAGACGGTACTGATGATGAAGGCTGCAGACGGTACTGATGATGAAGGCTGCAGACGGTACTGGTGATGAAGTACTGCACAATACTCAAGCAGCGGAGTGGGGTGAATGGAGTACTACAGTGTAGTGCAGTGTACTATAGGTAGTACTTATATACTGTGTGTCTGCCCCTGGGACGGGCGGCCGGACTTGTTTGTTTGTTGTTGTGTCGTCCGTCCAGCGTTGCGTCCAGGGGCCGTCGTGTGAAGGTGACCAGATGTTCACAACATCTGTCGGGCCCTCGGCAGCAGAATAGTGAACAGGATGTCCTGTCAGGACTGTCTGGGTAGGGTAGCGGTCTATTCCATTGCCTAGCAACACGGGGATCGCCGGTTTGAATCCTTGTGTTACCTCCGGCTTGGTCGGGCGTCCCTACACACACGATTAGGCGTGTCTGCGGGAGGGAAGACGGATGTAGGCAGGTATGTGTCCTATTCGCTGCAATAGCGCCTCCTCTGGTTGGTCGGGGCGCCTGTTCAAGGGGGGAGGGGGAATTGGGCTGGGCGATAGCGTGATCCTCCCACGCGCTACGTCCCCCTGGTGAAACTCCTCACTGTCAGGTGAAAAGAAGCAGCTGGTGACTCCACATGTATGGGAGGAGGCATGTGGTAGTCTGCAGCCCTCCCGGATCGGCAGAGGGGGCGGAGCAGAGACCGGGACGGCTCGGAGGAGGGGGTGGAGCAGAGACCGGGACGGCTCGGCAGAGTGGGGTGATTGGGCGGATACAACTGGGGAGAAAAAAGGGGGAACACCCCCCCCCCCAAAAAGAAATAGAGTGCATTACTCCAGGAGAGCTACCACACCAGGCCAGGACTCCACAGTCTACACCATCTCCAGACCAGGACCCCACAGTCTACACCATCTCCAGACCAGGACTCCACAGTCTACACCATCTCCAGACCAGGACCCCACAGTCTACACCATCTCCAGACCAGGACTCCACAGTCTGCACCATCTCCAGACCAGGACCCCACAGTCTACACCATCTACAGGCCAGTGGCCACTCTTTCAAGGATGAGGATGTGCACCTCCTTGATAGGGAGGAACGCTGGTTTGAACGGGGGGTCAGAGAGGCCATCTATGTGGAGAGGGAACGACCATCCCTGAACCGGGGGGGGGGGCTTGGGGGGGGGCTCAGAGTACATCTGTCACCATCTTACAATGCTGTGATTGAAAACATTCCCCAATCCTCTGGAAACAGTACACATGACCATGTAACTCTCGTTAATGGTCACACCCATATTTGCATATGAAACTGATCATTGGTTTGGGTCATTAGGCCACTTTTATAAGGGTGGGGGTACCTGCAGTCACTGTATTGTTTATAAGGGTGGGGGTACCTGCAGTCACTGTACTGTTATAAGGGTGGGGGCACCTGCAGTCACTGTATTGTTATAAGGGTGGGGGTACCTGCAGTCACTGTATTGTTATAAGGGTGGGGGTACCTGCAGTCACTGTGTTGTTATAAGGGTGGGGGTACCTGCAGTCACTGTGTTGTTATAAGGGTGGGGGTACCTGCAGTCACTGTGTTGTTATAAGGGTGGGGGTACCTGCAGTCAGCTGAGACTGAAGAGGTCACTTAGATGATGACGAGACGTCTCCGTCAGTGAACGCTGTGTGCAGGTGGAGGGATCCGGCTCGTGAGGACCGGCTGGCGGGTTCGGGACCGGCTGGCGGGTTCGGGACCGGCCCACTGGGGCCGTTTTGGGTCCTTTTGTGTAGTTTAGGGAAGGTATTGCTGTGTAGACATGCAGCCGAGCAGTGTCACCTAATAGTGAAGCAGGGTTTTATGAGTGTGTGTGTGGAGCCATATGTCTGGACTGGTGAGGGGTGTTACCTTACTGTGTGTGTGTGTGTGTGTGTGTGTGTGTGTGTGTGTGTGTGTGTGTGTGTGTGTGGGTTTTAGCCTGCCAGCTGTTCACCCATATTACCACCTCTAGTTTGGGGCCCCAGCTTCTCACGGTCACCTCGTAACACACACACATATAGTACACTCAGTGACAGACAGACACACACACACTCCGCTGACTTGACCGCAACAGCTGGAGTGTGTGACACATTTCCATATGCCATCATCCTTTACACACACACACACACACACACACACACACACACAGACACACACACACACAGAGTCAAACTCAGACTCCAGTGATGGGACGCCTGATAAGGTTTTATGTTCCTGCCTTAATGCTTCGTTTTTTGTGCAGAACAATATGTGTGTGTGGGTTTTTTTGTGCGGAACAATATGTGTGTGTGGGTTTTCTGTGCAGAACAATGTGTGTGTGTGGGTTTTTTGTGCAGAACAATATGTGTGTGTGGGTTTTTTTGTGCGGAACAATATGTGTGTGTGGGTTTTTTTGTGCAGAAAAATATGTGTGTGTGGGTTTTGTTGTGCAGAACAATATGTGTGTGTGGGTTTTTTTGTGCGGAACAATATGTGTGTGTGGGTTTTTTTGTGCGGAAGAATATGTGTGTGTGGGTTTTTTTGTGCGGAAGAATATGTGTGTGTGGGTTTTTTTGTGCGGAAGAATATGTGTGTGTGGGTTTTTTTGTGCAGAACAATATGTGTGTGTGGGTTTTTTTGTGCAGAACAATATGTGTGTGGGGTTTTTTGTGCAGAACAATATGTGTGTGTGGGTTTTTTTGTGCAGAACAATATGTGTGTGTGGGTTTTTTTGTGCAGAACAATATGTGTGTGTGTGTTTTTTGTGCGGAACAATATGTGTGTGTGGGTTTTTTTGTGCGGAACAATATGTGTGTGGGTTTTTTTGTGCAGAACAATATGTGTGTGTGGGTTTTTTGTGCAGAACAATATGTGTGTGTGTGTTTTTTGTGCAGAACAATATGTGTGTGGGTTTTTTTGTGCAGAACAATGTGTGTGTGGGTTTTTTGTGCAGAACAATATGTGTGTGGGTTTTTTGTGCAGAACAATATGTGTGTGTGGGTTTTTTTGTGCGGAACAATATGTGTGTGGGTTTTTTTGTGCGGAACAATATGTGTGTGTGGGTTTTTTTGTGCAGAACAATATGTGTGTGTTGGTTTTTTTGTGCAGAACAATATGTGTGTGTTGGTTTTTGTGTGCAGAACAATATGTGTGTGTGGGTTTTTTTGTGCAGAACAATATGTGTGTGTGGGTTTTTTTGTGCAGAACAATACGTGTGTGTGGGTTTTTTGTGCAGAACAATATGTGTGTGTGTGTTTTTTGTGCAGAACAATATGTGTGTGTGGGTTTTTTGTGCAGAACAATATGTGTGTGTGGGTTTTTTTGTGCAGAACAATATGTGTGTGTTTGTTTTTTGTGTGGAACAATATGTGTGTGTGGGTTTTGTTGTGCAGAACAATATGTGTGTGTGGGTTTTTGTGTGCAGAACAATATGTGTGTGTGTGGGTTTTTTGTGCAGAACAATATGTGTGTGTGGGTTTTTTTGTGCGGAACAATATGTGTGTGTGGGTTTTTTTGTGCAGAAAAATATGTGTGTGTGGGTTTTTTTGTGCAGAACAATATGTGTGTGTGGGTTTTTTTGTGCGGAACAATATGTGTGTGTGGGTTTTTTTGTGCGGAAGAATATGTGTGTGTGGGTTTTTTTGTGCGGAAGAATATGTGTGTGTGGGTTTTTTTGTGCGGAAGAATATGTGTGTGTGGGTTTTTTTGTGCAGAACAATATGTGTGTGTGGGTTTTTTTGTGCAGAACAATATGTGTGTGGGGTTTTTTGTGCAGAACAATATGTGTGTGTGGGTTTTTTTGTGTAGAACAATATGTGTGTGTGGGTTTTTTTGTGCAGAACAATATGTGTGTGTGTGTTTTTTGTGCGGAACAATATGTGTGTGTGGGTTTTTTTGTGCGGAACAATATGTGTGTGGGTTTTTTTTGTGCAGAACAATATGTGTGTGTGGGTTTTTTGTGCAGAACAATATGTGTGTGTGTGTTTTTTGTGCAGAACAATATGTGTGTGGGTTTTTTTGTGCAGAACAATGTGTGTGTGGGTTTTTTGTGCAGAACAATATGTGTGTGGGTTTTTTGTGCAGAACAATATGTGTGTGTGGGTTTTTTTGTGCGGAACAATATGTGTGTGGGTTTTTTTGTGCGGAACAATATGTGTGTGTGGGTTTTTTTGTGCAGAACAATATGTGTGTGTTGGTTTTTTTGTGCAGAACAATATGTGTGTGTTGGTTTTTGTGTGCAGAACAATATGTGTGTGTGGGTTTTTTTGTGCAGAACAATATGTGTGTGTGGGTTTTTTTGTGCAGAACAATACGTGTGTGTGGGTTTTTTGTGCAGAACAATATGTGTGTGTGTGTTTTTTGTGCAGAACAATATGTGTGTGTGGGTTTTTTGTGCAGAACAATATGTGTGTGTGGGTTTTTTTGTGCAGAACAATATGTGTGTGTTTGTTTTTTGTGTGGAACAATATGTGTGTGTGGGTTTTGTTGTGCAGAACAATATGTGTGTGTGGGTTTTTGTGTGCAGAACAATATGTGTGTGTGGGTTTTGTTGTGCAGAACAATATGTGTGTGTGTGTGTGGGTTTTTTTGTGCAGAACAATATGTGTGTGTGGGTTTTTTTGTGCAGAACAATATGTGTGTGTGGGTTTTTTTGTGCAGAACAATATGTGTGTGTGTGGGTTTTTTGTGCAGAACAATATGTGTGTGTGTGGGTTTTTTTGTGCGGAACAATATGTGTGTGTGGGTTTTGTTGTGCAGAACAATATGTGTGTGTGGGTTTTTTTGTGCAGAACAATATGTGTGTGTGGGATTTTTTGTGCGGAACAATATGTGTGTGTGTGGGTTTTTTTGTGCAGAACAATATGTGTGTGTGGGTTTTTTGTGCAGAACAATATGTGTGTGTGTGTTTTTTGTGCAGAACAATATGTGTGTGTGGGTTTTTTGTGCAGAACAATATGTGTGTGTGTTTTTTGTGCAGAACAATATGTGTGTGTGGGTTTTTTGTGCAGAACAATATGTGTGTGTGGGTTTTTTTGTGCAGAACAATATGTGTGTGTGGGTTTTTTTGTGTGGAACAATATGTGTGTGTGGGTTTTTTGTGCAGAACAATATGTGTGTGTGGGTTTTTTGTGCGGAACAATATGTGTGTGTGTGGGTTTTTTGTGCAGAACAATATGTGTGTGTGTTTTTTGTGCGGAACAATATGTGTGTGTGGGTTTTTTTGTGCAGAACAATATGTGTGTGTGTGTTTTTTGTGTGGAACAATATGTGTGTGTGGGTTTTTTGTGCAGAACAATATGTGTGTGTGGGTTTTTTGTGCGGAACAATATGTGTGTGTGGGTTTTTTTGTGCAGAACAATATGTGTGTGTGGGTTTTTTTGTGCAGAACAATATGTGTGTGTGTGTTTTTTGTGTGGAACAATATGTGTGTGTGGGTTTTTTGTGCAGAACAATATGTGTGTGTGGGTTTTTTGTGCGGAACAATATGTGTGTGTGGGTTTTTTGTGCGGAACAATATGTGTGTGTGTGGGTTTTTTGTGCAGAACAATATGTGTGTGTGGGTTTTTTGTGCAGAACAATATGTGTGTGTGGGTTTTTTTGTGCAGAACAATATGTGTGTGTGGGTTTTTTTGTGCAGAACAATACGTGTGTGTGGGTTTTTTGTGCAGAACAATATGTGTGTGTGTGTTTTTTGTGCAGAACAATATGTGTGTGTGGGTTTTTTGTGCAGAACAATATGTGTGTGTGGGTTTTTTTGTGCAGAACAATATGTGTGTGTTTGTTTTTTGTGTGGAACAATATGTGTGTGTGGGTTTTGTTGTGCAGAACAATATGTGTGTGTGGGTTTTTGTGTGCAGAACAATATGTGTGTGTGGGTTTTGTTGTGCAGAACAATATGTGTGTGTGTGTGTGGGTTTTTTTGTGCAGAACAATATGTGTGTGTGGGTTTTTTTGTGCAGAACAATATGTGTGTGTGGGTTTTTTTGTGCAGAACAATATGTGTGTGTGTGGGTTTTTTGTGCAGAACAATATGTGTGTGTGTGGGTTTTTTTGTGCGGAACAATATGTGTGTGTGGGTTTTGTTGTGCAGAACAATATGTGTGTGTGGGTTTTTTTGTGCAGAACAATATGTGTGTGTGGGATTTTTTGTGCGGAACAATATGTGTGTGTGTGGGTTTTTTTGTGCAGAACAATATGTGTGTGTGGGTTTTTTGTGCAGAACAATATGTGTGTGTGTGTTTTTTGTGCAGAACAATATGTGTGTGTGGGTTTTTTGTGCAGAACAATATGTGTGTGTGTTTTTTGTGCAGAACAATATGTGTGTGTGGGTTTTTTGTGCAGAACAATATGTGTGTGTGGGTTTTTTTGTGCAGAACAATATGTGTGTGTGGGTTTTTTTGTGTGGAACAATATGTGTGTGTGGGTTTTTTGTGCAGAACAATATGTGTGTGTGGGTTTTTTGTGCGGAACAATATGTGTGTGTGTGGGTTTTTTGTGCAGAACAATATGTGTGTGTGTTTTTTGTGCGGAACAATATGTGTGTGTGGGTTTTTTTGTGCAGAACAATATGTGTGTGTGTGTTTTTTGTGTGGAACAATATGTGTGTGTGGGTTTTTTGTGCAGAACAATATGTGTGTGTGGGTTTTTTTGTGCGGAACAATATGTGTGTGTGGGTTTTTTTGTGTGGAACAATATGTGTGTGTGGGTTTTTTTGTGCGGAACAATATGTGTGTGTGGGTTTTTTTGTGCAGAACAATATGTGTGTGTGGGTTTTTTGTGCAGAACAATACGTGTGTGTGGGTTTTTTTGTGCGGAACAATATGTGTGTGTGGGTTTTTTGTGCAGAACAATATGTGTGTGTGGGTTTTTTGTGCAGAACATTATGTGTGTGTGGGTTTTTTTGTGCAGAACAATATGTGTGTGTGGGATTTTTTGTGCGGAACAATATGTGTGTGTGTGGGTTTTTTTGTGCAGAACAATATGTGTGTGTGGGTTTTTTGTGCAGAACAATATGTGTGTGTGTGTTTTTTGTGCAGAACAATATGTGTGTGTGGGTTTTTTGTGCAGAACAATATGTGTGTGTGTTTTTTGTGCAGAACAATATGTGTGTGTGGGTTTTTTGTGCAGAACAATATGTGTGTGTGGGTTTTTTTGTGCAGAACAATATGTGTGTGTGGGTTTTTTTGTGTGGAACAATATGTGTGTGTGGGTTTTTTGTGCAGAACAATATGTGTGTGTGGGTTTTTTGTGCGGAACAATATGTGTGTGTGGGTTTTTTGTGCAGAACAATATGTGTGTGTGGGTTTTTTGTGCGGAACAATATGTGTGTGTGGGTTTTTTTGTGCAGAACAATATGTGTGTGTGGGTTTTTTTGTGCAGAACAATATGTGTGTGTGTGTTTTTTGTGTGGAACAATATGTGTGTGTGGGTTTTTTGTGCAGAACAATATGTGTGTGTGGGTTTTTTGTGCGGAACAATATGTGTGTGTGGGTTTTTTGTGCGGAACAATATGTGTGTGTGTGGGTTTTTTGTGCAGAACAATATGTGTGTGTGGGTTTTTTGTGCAGAACAATATGTGTGTGTGGGTTTTTTTGTGCAGAACAATATGTGTGTGTGGGTTTTTTTGTGCAGAACAATACGTGTGTGTGGGTTTTTTGTGCAGAACAATATGTGTGTGTGTGTTTTTTGTGCAGAACAATATGTGTGTGTGGGTTTTTTGTGCAGAACAATATGTGTGTGTGGGTTTTTTTGTGCAGAACAATATGTGTGTGTTTGTTTTTTGTGTGGAACAATATGTGTGTGTGGGTTTTGTTGTGCAGAACAATATGTGTGTGTGGGTTTTTGTGTGCAGAACAATATGTGTGTGTGGGTTTTGTTGTGCAGAACAATATGTGTGTGTGTGTGTGGGTTTTTTTGTGCAGAACAATATGTGTGTGTGGGTTTTTTTGTGCAGAACAATATGTGTGTGTGGGTTTTTTTGTGCAGAACAATATGTGTGTGTGTGGGTTTTTTGTGCAGAACAATATGTGTGTGTGTGGGTTTTTTTGTGCGGAACAATATGTGTGTGTGGGTTTTGTTGTGCAGAACAATATGTGTGTGTGGGTTTTTTTGTGCAGAACAATATGTGTGTGTGGGATTTTTTGTGCGGAACAATATGTGTGTGTGTGGGTTTTTTTGTGCAGAACAATATGTGTGTGTGGGTTTTTTGTGCAGAACAATATGTGTGTGTGTGTTTTTTGTGCAGAACAATATGTGTGTGTGGGTTTTTTGTGCAGAACAATATGTGTGTGTGTTTTTTGTGCAGAACAATATGTGTGTGTTGGTTTTTTGTGCAGAACAATATGTGTGTGTGGGTTTTTTTGTGCAGAACAATATGTGTGTGTGGGTTTTTTTGTGTGGAACAATATGTGTGTGTGGGTTTTTTGTGCAGAACAATATGTGTGTGTGGGTTTTTTGTGCGGAACAATATGTGTGTGTGTGGGTTTTTTGTGCAGAACAATATGTGTGTGTGTTTTTTGTGCGGAACAATATGTGTGTGTGGGTTTTTTTGTGCAGAACAATATGTGTGTGTGTGTTTTTTGTGTGGAACAATATGTGTGTGTGGGTTTTTTGTGCAGAACAATATGTGTGTGTGGGTTTTTTTGTGCGGAACAATATGTGTGTGTGGGTTTTTTTGTGTGGAACAATATGTGTGTGTGGGTTTTTTTGTGCGGAACAATATGTGTGTGTGGGTTTTTTTGTGCAGAACAATATGTGTGTGTGGGTTTTTTGTGCAGAACAATACGTGTGTGTGGGTTTTTTTGTGCGGAACAATATGTGTGTGTGGGTTTTTTGTGCAGAACAATATGTGTGTGTGGGTTTTTTGTGCAGAACATTATGTGTGTGTGGGTTTTTTTGTGCAGAACAATATGTGTGTGTGTGTGTGTTTTTTGTGCAGAACAATATGTGTGTGTGGGTTTTTTTGTGCAGAACAATATGTGTGTGTGGGTTTTTTTGTGCAGAACAATATGTGTGTGTGGGTTTTTTTGTGCAGAACAATATGTGTGTGGGTTTTTTTGTGCAGAACAATATGTGTGTGGGTTTTTTTGTGCAGAACAATATGTGTGTGTAGGTTTTTTTGTGCAGAACAATATGTGTGTGTGGGTTTTTTTGTGCAGAACAATGTGTGTGTGGGTTTTTTGTGCAGAACAATATGTGTGTGTAGGTTTTTTTGTGCAGAACAATATGTGAGTGTGGGTTTTTTTGTGCAGAACAATATGTGTGTGTGGTTTTTTTGTGCAGAACAATATGTGTGTGTGGGTTTTTTTGTGCAGAACAATATGTGTGTGTGTGTGTTTTTTGTGCAGAACAATATGCGTGTGTGGGTTTTTTGCGCAGAACAATATGTGTGTGTGTGTGTTTTTTGTGCAGAACAATATGTGTGTGTGGGTTTTTTTGTGCAGAACATTATGTGTGTGTGTGGGTTTTGTTGTGCGGAACAGTATGTGTGTGTGTGTGTGTGTTTTGTGGGGCCCTCAGAAACCGTATCCTGGGTTTGATATGGAAGCTAATCCCCTAAACTCCCCCCCCCCGGCCGGACGTTACAGTGAGGGTCTGTTCATTCATCACCCTGACAAAGGAGACAAATGGGAGGTCTTCTTGTGTTACCACTTTACCCACTGGCCTGGCGGGGTGCAGGGCTTTGTGGCCCCCGGACCACCGAGGGCCCGAGTCCCTCGGATCGGTATCGGAGTGACCGTGTTGAAGTGGATGATAAATTTGAACGCGTAACAGGAGATGAAGACGGGTTACTGTCTTCTACCGGGCCTCAGCTGGTGTACTACCTGGACCGGACCAACTCGGGTTCACCTCATAAAACTCTTCACAAACTAACTTCTATACACCGGCCCGACCTGTGGTATGATCTGGCTGCTCCCGTATATCCCTCTGTCTTCACCATCCTATCTGTGCTTTTGGGTCCTTACTCGTTTGTTTGTTTGTTTGAATCGACATAAACTGGATGAAACTGGCTTTT
This sequence comes from Lampris megalopsis, assembly GCA_022114975.2. Lineage (NCBI taxonomy): Eukaryota > Metazoa > Chordata > Actinopteri > Lampriformes > Lampridae > Lampris > Lampris megalopsis. Next base: position 31,225 of record JAJHIY020000926.1, on the reverse strand, counting down.
TAAAAAAAATTTATTTATGATTTTTCCCTTTTTTCTCCCAATTTAGAGGCCAATCGCTCCCTATTCTAGTTCAAACACCCACCCTCGTGCTGCATGCGTTCGCCAACTGCGTCTCTCCGGCCGGCAGTCCGGAAGGAGTCGCCTCGCCACTTCCGGGACAAGGCGACTCCGGGCCGAACCACTGCTTTTTCCCACACACCCGGAGACGCACTCACGTGGCGAACACAAGCCGACTCCGCCCCCCTCCCCAAGACAGCGTCGCCAATGATCGCTGCTTCATCGAGTCCGGCCGTAGTCGGATCTGACGAGACCGGGGCGCGAACCCCCGGTCCCCAGTGGGCAACTGCATCGACACAAAGCCAACGCTTAGACCGCTACACCACCGCGGACTACTGTCACCACAGACTGAGGGGATGTAAAGTAGTCCGGATCTGAATATCTGTTCGTTGTAAATTGGATATGTACACCGGGGGGTGTGCTCCAATTATCGGGGCATCACACCGCTCAGCCTCCTTGGGAAAGTCTACTGTAGGGTGCTGGAGAGGAGGCTCCCACTGCTTGCTGAACCTCGGATCCAGGAGGAACAATGCGGATTCTGTCCTGGTCCAGGAACAACGGACCAGCTCTTTACCCTTGCAGAAGTGCTGAGGGGGGCATGGGAGTTTGACCAGCCGGTCTACATGTGTTTTGTGGACCTGGAGAATGCTTGTGACCGTGTACCCCGGGACACCCTGTGTGCAGGGGGGGTATTGCAGGAGTATGGGGTACCGGGGCAGTTGCTACAAGCCATCTGGTCCTTGTATAACCAAAGTGAGAGCTGTGTCCACATTCTCAGCACAAAGTCAACACGTTTTCGGTGGGTGTTGGACTCCTCCAAGGTTGTCCCTTGTCTCCGATTCTGTTCGTGATATTCATGGACAGGATCTCAAGGAGCAGCCAAGGTGAGGAGTGTGTCCGGTTTGGGAACCTCAGGACTGCATCTCTGCTCTTTGCAGATGATGTGGTTTTGTTGGCTTCATCAGAACACGACCTCCAGCGCCCACTGGGGCGGTTTGCAGCTGAGTGTGACATGGCCGGGATGAGAGTCAGCACCTCCAAGTCTGAGGCCATGGTTCTCTACCGGAACATGGTGGATTGCTCCCTCCGGGTTGGGGATGAGTTGTTGCCTCAAGTGAAGGAGTTCAAGTATCTCAGGGTCTTGTTCATGAGTGAGGGTAGGAGGGAGCGGGAGATTGACAGGTGGATTGGTGCAGCATCAGCAGTAATGTGGATGCTGTACAGGACCGTTGTGGTGAAGAGGGAGCTGAGCCGGAAGACAAAACTCTCAATTTACCAGTCAGTCTTCGTTCCAGTCCTCACCTATGGTCATGAGCTTTGGGTAGTGACTGAAAGGGTGAGATCGTGGACACAAGCGGCTGAAATGAGTTTCCTCCGTAGGGTGTCTGGGCTCAGCCTTAGAGATAGGGTGAGGAGCTCGGACACCCGGAAGGAGCTCGGAGTAGAGCTGCTGCTCCTTCATGTTGAAAGGAGCCAGTTGAGGTGGTTCGGGCATCTGATCAGGATGCCTCCTGGGTACCTTCCTTTGGAGGTTTACCGGGCACGGCCAACTGGGAGGAGACCCCGGGGTAGACCCAGAACTCGCTGGAGGGACTACATGTCCAATCTGGTCTGGGAACGCTTTGGGATCCCCCAGGAGGATCTGGAGGATGTTGCTGGGGAGAGGGAGGTCTGGAGTGTCCTACTTAGCTTGCTGCCACCACGACCCGACCCCGGAGAAGCAGCTGATGATGAGATGAGATGAGAGGAGATGAGATGAGATGAGATGAGATGAGATGAGATGAATGTATAGTTCTGAATATTTGTTCATTGTAAATTGTAGAGTTTTCTTCTGAGATATAAATATGGGTGAGAGTTTTGACGGTAGATTCTCTACCTGTATCATTGGCAGTGATGAAGGTATGGTGTGTGTGTGTGTGTGTTTAAAAAAACATGTGTGTGTGCTTGTGTACACGTGTGTGTAAACTGTCACCATTGTTCTTTCTTGCTTAAACTTTTTAATAGCACATAAACTGATTCATGTCAACCAAGGGTAACACCTTTAATACCTTAGTGATATTTCATATTATACTACTACAATATGAATTATATTATATTACTATTCTGTCTGTCCTGCTGCTCTGCATCAGATCCTCTGATAAGAAACAAACCATGACGAAGTAGAGATGGACAGAAAACGGGAGAGGGGGGAGAGATCAAACGCTCTTATTTGACCACCCGACACCCCCCGTCACAGCTGAACTCTATATAAGTTATGACCCGGCCCCACGAGTTATGTGCTGTGTGTGTCTGTGTGTGTGTGTCTGTGTGTGTGTCTGTGTGTGTGTCTGTGTGTGTGTGTGTGATACTGAGGTCAACAGGTGTCACCTTGTATGTAGCACAACTGTCATGTGTTAAACAGCAGTTATCAGTTATGACTATTGTTCTAAAAGATCAGTTTAAGATGACAGTATGAAGATGACAGAATGAAGATGATAGAATCAAGATGATAGTATGAAGATGATAGAATGAAGATGACAGAATGAAGATGATAGAATGAAGATGACAGTATGAAGATGATAGAATGAAGATGACAGTATGAAGATGATAGTATGAAGATGATAGAATGAAGATGACAGAATGAAGATGATAGAATGAAGATGACAGTATGAAGATGATAGTATGAAGATGATAGAATGAAGATGATAGTATGAAGATGATAGAATGAAGATGACAGTATGAAGATGATAGAATGAAGAAGATAGTATGAAGATGATAGAATGAAGATGACAGTATGAAGATGATAGTATGAAGATGATAGAATGAAGAAGACAGAATGAAGATGACAGTATGAAGATGACAGAATGAAGATGACAGTATGAAGATGATAGTATGAAGATGATAGTATGAAGATGATAGAATGAAGATGATAGAATGAAGATGATAGTATGGAGATGATAGTATGAAGATGATAGAATGAAGATGACAGTATGAAGATGATAGTATGAAGATGACAGAATGAAGATGATAGTATGAAGATGACAGTATGAAGATGATAGAATGAAGATGACAGAATGAAGATAATAGAATGAAGATGATAGAATGAAGATGATAGAATGAAGATGATAGTATGGAGATGATAGTATGAAGATGATAGAATGAAGATGACAGTATGAAGATGATAGTATGAAGATGACAGAATGAAGATGATAGTATGAAGATGACAGTATGAAGATGATAGAATGAAGATGACAGAATGAAGATAATAGAATGAAGATGACAGAATGAAGATGATAGTATGGAGATGATAGAATGAAGATGATAGTATGGAGATGATAGAATGAAGATGATAGAATGAAGATGATAGTATGGAGATGATAGTATGAAGATGATAGTATGAAGATGATAGTATGAAGATGATAGTATGGAGATGATAGTATGGAGATGATAGTATGAAGATGACAGAATGAAGATGACAGTATGAAGATGATAGTATGAAGATGATAGTATGAAGATGATAGAATGAAGATGATAGAATGAAGATGATAGTATGGAGATGATAGTATGAAGATGATAGAATGAAGATGACAGTATGAAGATGATAGTATGAAGATGACAGAATGAAGATGATAGTATGAAGATGACAGTATGAAGATGATAGAATGAAGATGACAGAATGAAGATAATAGAATGAAGATGATAGAATGAAGATGATAGAATGAAGATGATAGTATGGAGATGATAGTATGAAGATGATAGAATGAAGATGACAGTATGAAGATGATAGTATGAAGATGACAGAATGAAGATGATAGTATGAAGATGACAGTATGAAGATGATAGAATGAAGATGACAGAATGAAGATAATAGAATGAAGATGACAGAATGAAGATGATAGTATGGAGATGATAGAATGAAGATGATAGTATGGAGATGATAGAATGAAGATGATAGAATGAAGATGATAGTATGGAGATGATAGTATGAAGATGATAGTATGAAGATGATAGTATGAAGATGATAGTATGGAGATGATAGTATGGAGATGATAGTATGAAGATGACAGAATGAAGATGACAGTATGAAGATGATAGTATGAAGATGATAGTATGGAGATGATAGTATGGAGATGACAGAATGAAGATGATAGTATGAAGATGACAGTATGAAGATGATAGAATGAAGATGATAGTATGAAGCAACAACCGTCCATCAAATCCAACCTTCCTGTCTCCAGTATTCACATGACAGTTTATTGATCCCTGCTGAGAATTTTACCCCCTGTCTCTTGTTCGTGGACACTTCAGCAGAGCGGATGGCGGGTTTGAAAGGTGTTTCGATGGGGGGATGATCTCCTGATGAACGAGTTCACCTTGTAGACACACAAACACAGGGTCAGAACCCTTTAAATAGGTGTACGTTGTGTTATAGAGCTACTGAGTGGCCCGTCTAATGGATTTCACCGTGTCATCAGTTCTCTGTGTTTTTGGGCTGGGCACAACAGATGTCCTAATCTAACCAGAGGGTAGTTAATACTCTGTCTGAGTGGCTCGTTAAGAAATGAGACTACAGGATTACTGGACCCTCGGGGGAAAGAGAGACTTCATCCTCTCTCATTACAGAGTGGATGGACTCGCTTAAAGACCCCATTTAGACCTGGCAACAAAATGGATTTATGGTGATCGGATAACAGTCCAACCGGCCTTTTCTGCATGAAAGTCCAGGTGCAGATTTCCCGAGACCCAATCAGGATGGATTTTAATCAGATTGTTTAGACCACCTCAGGGGTTTCCAAACAAGATGGTTTAATAAGGCAGCATTCAGGAAAAGGACCCTTTACCGTGTGCGTGGAAGCATCAGCGGAGTGCAACAGGATTTCTATCCAGCAAACAGAGACGTTACTTTGCTAAAACTTCCTTATAAACATTGGAGCTGAGAGATTATAAAGACAAAATGAGGAATTTCTGAGCAGCAAGTAAGGAAACTATTATAAATTGAAACCGGTTAAAGCCAGAAACGCCCTCAAATGATGACTGGACTGGCGTAATATATTCATACGATGGGAAGAATAACTTTCTCCTGAAAACCGCAACAGGAAAAGTTTGGAAAAATAAATAAAATAAATATAATAAATGATATACAATATAATCTATAAATAAATAAAATAAAAATTAGAAAATAAATTAAAACTAAAACTACAAATTTAAAAAAAATAAGATAAAATAAATGATATACAATATAATCTATAAATAAATAAAACAAATATTAGAAAATAAATGAAAACTAAAACTACAAATTAAAAAAAAGAAAAGATAAAATAAATATAAAGTTTTCGAGTTTCAAGTCACAGTTTTCTTACTTGCTTTCAAGTTGGAACTGGCTAAAGCCAGAAACGCCCTCAAATGATGACTGGGCTGGCGTAATATATTCATACGATGGGAAGAATAACTTTCCCTTGAAAACCACAACAGGAAAAGTTTGGAAAAATAAATAAAATAATAAAAAAAACATATAATAAATGATATACAATATAATCTATAAATAAATAAAACAAATATTAGAAAATAAATGAAAACTAAAACTACAAATTAAAAAAAAAGAAAAGATAAAATAAATATAAAGTTTTCGAGTTTCAAGTCACAGTTTTCTTACTTGCTTTCAAGTTGGAACTGGCTAAAGCCAGAAACGCCCTCAAATGATGACTGGGCTGGCGTAATATATTCATACGATGGGAAGAATAACTTTCCCTTGAAAACCACAACAGGAAAAGTTTGGAAAAATAAATAAAATAATAAAAAAAATATATAATAAATGATATACAATATAATCTATAAATAAATAAAATAAATATTAGAAAATAAATTAAAACTAAAACTACAAATTTAAAAAAATAAGATATAATAAATGATATACAATATAATCTGTAAATAAATAAAATAAATATTAGAAAATAAATGAAAACTAAAACTACAAATTTAAAAAAAAGAAAAGATAAAATAAATATAAAGTTTTCGAGTTTCAAGTCACAGTTTTCTTACTTGCTTTCAAGTTGGAACTGGCTAAAGCCAGAAACGCCCTCAAATGATGACTGGGCTGGCATAATATATTCATACCATGGGAAGAATAACTTTCCCTTGAAAACCACAACAGGAAACATTTGGAAAAATACGAGGGAAATTGATCAAGCATAGTTACTCCTTTGCGTCCATCTTTTGTCGGAGATAATCTCTCGCTAACTGAAATGTTTGTTTAAGGGAGCTACCCACCGGTTGGGTTCGTCTCAAATATGAATAGCTGATTCAGATTTGAGGTATTTTAAGCATTTCAGGGCCCGAGCACTGAGCGGTGTGAAGGCCCTGTGGTGTTTGTAAGGATTATTATTATTGTCCCCTAACTTCAGGCACATGTTTGAGGTGCTTAGGGGTGCTCGAAAACTCGTGAAACTTTGCACAAAGAAGTGCACAAAATTCACATCTAATATGAGTCTTGCGCTTGGGTGTAGCAAATTCGGATTGATAGCGCCCCCTAACAGTTTTCAACCACCTTTAAATTTGGCGTAGATGTATGAAATTTGGTAGGCAGACGCAGCAGCTCCAAACTTACAAAAAAGCCTCTTGGAGCCATACCCAAAGTCCAACAGGAAGTTGGCCATGTTGACGTTACTGTGCAGTTTTTGCCATTTCCAGGCACTGTACTTTAACGAGCTCCTCGTAGAGAGTTAACCAGGGTGACTCCAGAGTTGGTCTGTGACATCTAATGACCTTAGTGATGCTGCAACTGCAAAGCTCTTAAGTTTTCGTGGAACGCCCTCGATGTGGCGTGTCGGTGCTTGATAAAAATCCAGGCCTGAACATACATCTACATGTCAATATTGAGTCAGTTATACCGCCACCTGTTGGCGGCAAGAAGTTACAGGTGCTGTACTTTAACGATCGCTCTCTGGCAGGTTAACCAGATCCATCTCAGATTTGGTCAGGGACATCTGAAGACCTCCACGGTGTTGCATGGCGATCCATTGTGTACACTGGATAAGAGTCTAGGCCTGAAGACATCGACATGCCCATATTGAGTCATAGTCATAGCGCCACCTACCGACAACAGGAAGTCAGCCTTATGTGACAAATATCCTCCAATTTACATGAAATGTACATAGCATGGTGTACACGTGATACACAGCAACGTGACGTATAATTATTGGGTTTTCTGTAGTGCCACTTAGTGGACACAGGAAGTGATATTTAACTCCTTCTTGCGGCGTTATTTATGAAAATGCATATGCATGTCAGGTGATCTCCATTAAATATATTGCTGCATTAATGACACACTTGTGTAGCACCACCTACTGGCAACGGGAAGTCAAGCCATATGCTACAAACGTCCTTTGATTTACATGAAATTTAAAGCGTGTGCTCTAAATTTGATACACAGCAACATCATGTAGACTTAGTGCGTGTTTTCTAGCACCATATGGATGACACAGGAAGAGATAGTTATCGCCTACGTACGTGCTTAATCTTCATGAAATTGCATATATTCACATGCAAGTTAAAGTCACTACCCAAACATTGCCCCTAACCATAACCATATTCAAAACTACATGATGGAATGAGGTATTTCCTGTGTGGAATAAATAACCCTGCAGTATGCACAGCATCCCCGCCACCCTGAGAGCAGGAGAAGCGGCTTGGAGAATGGATGGATAAACAGTCAGTCAATGTTCTTTTAGTTGATTTGCTTTATTAATCACCTGAGGGTTGAATTCCCCTTTTTCACCCCGTGGTCTGGGTGAGCATGTGGTCTGGGTGACCGTGTGGTCTGGGTGAGCATGTGGTCTGGGTGAGCATGTGGTCTGGGTGACCCTGTGGTCTGGGTGACCGTGTGGTCTGGGTGACCCTGTGGTCTGAGTGACCGTGTGGTCTGGGTGACCCTGTGGTCTGGGTGAGCATGTGGTCTGGGTGACCCTGTGGTCTGGGTGAGCCTGTGGTCTGGGTGAGCATGTGGTCTGAGTGACCCTGTGGTCTGGGTGCACGGTTGGCTAGATGGTGGGTAGCGTGTCCATGTTCCCTCAGCCCCAACCCACCACAACCCTCTCAACCTCCAGCTCTACCGAACTCTAACCTTAACCCAACACTGACCCTAACCTCGCCTTAACGGATGGCTAACCCACAGCACTGAGGGAACGGAGGGCTGACCCCAGGTGGTGCTCGACACCCAGGGGTCAGGCATCTCCACGCCTCACTAACTGCCATATAAACCGAGCATCCGTCTTGTATTTTCTTTTCTAAGCAAGTGCTATACGTAAGAATACGCCTCCATACCCTCTGTCTTAAACCGGGGAACAGAAGAGAGTGTGTGGGCGTCCCGCGCTCCACCTAATAAAGCAGCCTTCTGCACACCGACCATCACTGTGCTGTCGGAGAACAAAATAATTATCTCATATCTAGGTCACCTGGCGTTGCAGAGGAAAAAGCCATAAATCGGTTCATTTGTGCCGGTGTAAACCTGGTAAAACATATTGTTGCCTTCTCTCTGGGGGTTTGGACCAAAGCTACCCCGGGGGTCCTCTAATCCGGCTCATTAACATTCTGCAGAGGCCGCAGCTCGCTCGTCCCTCTGTTACCAACACAGCACAGGCTCCACCAAACCGAAATACAGTCGGCTGGGTCTCAATCCTGCAGCTGAGTCTCA
>JAJHIY020000926.1:0-5000 GCA_022114975.2 Lampris megalopsis | reverse complement strand
AGGCTCCAGCATCCCTGCGGCCCTGAGAGCAGGATAAGCAGTTCGGATAATGGATGGGTGGATGGATGGATGGATGGATGGATGGATGGATGGATGGATGGATGGATGGGTGGATGGATGGATGGATGGATGGGTGGATGGGTGGGTGGATGGATGGATGGATGGATGGATGGATGGATGGATGGATGGATGGATGAGTGGATGCGTGGATGGATGGATGGATGGATGGATGGGTGGATGGATGGATGGATGGATGGATGGGTGGATGGATGGATGGATGGATGGATGGATGGGTGGATCCTCCACCAAGGCTCACGAGTTCCCCCATGAATTACAAAGCCCGTTTTGCACTGCAAAATCTTCCACGAAAAACGTTAAACGACCCAATCTGTGATGTATTTGAGCCTGTAGGCTTGAATCGAAGAGTTCGGGTGAAAGCTGGAAGGCGGAGAGTCTCCTGTCTTTCTCAACGAGCCAGATTCGCCCCAGTCTTTATAACCCCGACCGACCTTTCACCGCGTCACAAAACTCAGATTTAGGTGTTGTCTAGTGTCAGCCGTTATGTTGGGAGGCCCGTCAATCAGTTTGGGAGTGACAGCAGCCTCCTGTCCTGTGGCTCGTGTCTTGGCGGCGTGGGCGGCCCTTTGGTTTGCGTTTGGATTGGGGACTGTAGCTTTAATAAGTCAAGAGAATTTCACCATTAAACTCAAGTTATACGTTCCTCGGCCCACAACTGCCTGCTCACAAAGCCCCGCGAGAGCCCGTTCGTCCATTTTTGAGCTGGGTTGCCGACAGACGGAGGGGGTGGAGGAAAGGGGGGAAACTGGGGGAAACTGCAAATGTGCAAATGGAAAGAACTCCAGTTCCCATGTGCACCACCAACACGATGATTGGCGAACAGCTCTTCCTTTTCTCTGACTTCTCCTCCCGCGTGTCTGAATGTACAGCGATGTAAAGTAATCGTCCTTAAATTCCCCCCCCCCCCCGCCCCCCCCGCCGGGCGGATGGAGGGTCTTTATCTCCCTCGCAGCATATGGCTTTGCTGCGTTAGCTACCTCGGCCCTGAGCCCCTGGTGGGCTAAGCCTTCGTAAGATACAAACAAACAGCAGTGATTGTCCCGCGTGACGGGATTAGCCCCGCGTGGCGCTCATCACAGGGAGGGTTCACGAGGACCGGCCAGGTCACAAGGTCACTGCCGAGCTGGACCGGTGGTCCTCAAGCCACAAGTTGAGCCACGCAGCCCCCATGGGATAATCAGCTGTCCGTCAGACCGAGCGGTCTCTACTGAGCGTACACCCTCCCCCCTGCGGACAGGATTTAAGGAGAGTTTAGTTCCAGAGCGCGGTCCTTTCTCCACCTTCCAACAAATGCAGAGGTTTTCAAATATCTACCTTTTTTTTTAAATCTCCCCCCTTTTTTTCTTCCAATTGTACTCTGCCAATTACCCCCCTCTCCCGAGCCGTCCCTGGTTGCTGCTCCACCCCCTCTGCCGATCCGGGGAGGGCTGCAGACTACCACATGCCTCCTCCCATACATGTGGAGTCACCAGCCGCTTCTTTTCACCTGACAGTGAGGAGTTTCACCGGGGGGGCGTAGCGCGAGGGAGGATCACGCTACTCCCCCCATCTCCCCCTCCCCCCCTTGAACAGGCCCCTGCCAAGGACCCTGCGGTGGCTGCAGGCACATCGGCCACTCCTGTCCCGTGCAGGCATCCTAAAGGACAGCCATACTCGACCCGCCGGTGATGGTGACTCTTAGGGTCCCAAATATACTTCAGGAAGTTATGATACGGTCCTGATTTGATGCTACTGTGGTACCAGTGGCAGGTTTGATCTTTGGGTGGTTGTGATATTGTGTTGGTGGGCAGTGATACGATATGAGATGGACCCAGTCTCCACCGTCCACTGTGCAACAGCCGGCAGTACTCACCACTGCCTCCATTTTGCAGAGGCCGGTTCCGGTTTACGACAGCCTGTCCCTCGGTGAGGTTCAGATACTGAGGTCAGCTGCATCCGTCAGAAGTAACTGAAGGCCTTGGGCCTCGCTCTTGGCTTCCTGGGAAAGATTTTGCTTACCTCCAGAAGATTTGAAGTTATTACCTTAGGTTAGCGAAGCAGTACGGACACATTGGAATGGCCCGGCCTTTCATCACTTCCTGCTTTTATACACGCACTTCCACTCTACGTACAGCACATTGTGTTGTCTCAAGTCGGTGTAATTGACTACATCCATCCACCCATCCATCCATCCATCCATCCATCCATCCATCCATCCATTATCCAAACCGCTCGTCCTGCTCTCAGGGTGGCGGGGATGCTGCAGCCTATCCCAGCAGTCACTGGCCAGCAGGCGGGGAGACACCCTGCACAGGCCACCACACAGGGCCTCTTAAAATGCCAGACTGGCTGAGGCTCCATTTTCTCGGCATCCTTTTTTCACCGTCTTGTCCGAAACCGCGGCACCAACCATCTGAACACGTAGTCGGGATCATCTGTGTGCTTGTGGCTGATCTTAGCTTGGTAAAGAAATGTCAGTGTGTCCAGTTCAGTTTTACCACAAGCCCGTCGGCTTTGGTCAAAATGGGTAATTTTCCAAAATTCTCACCACCTCAGGGGCATGTTGAGATATCAGCCTGAAACTTGAGAAGCAGCTTCGGTTTCCACGGAGCCTGCGTGTCACAGTTTACTGAAAAGTTTTCATCTCGTAACCTCGCCTGCATGGATTTGTAGGAAACCGGGCCGGCGTGGTCTCGGTCTCGGGTCAGGACTCGGTCTACATAACGAGTGATTAAAGTGGACGGGGCTCATTACAATGAATCTAAATGTCTGGACAGTTCACATTCCAAACTTCAAAGGACACAAATTTGTAAGTTCAGTTGTGGATGCACCCTAACGAAGATGCGCATTGCATTTTAATGTATGCAAGTGTAAGTCGTGTTGACGGGTGGCTGGATGGATGGATGGCTTGATTGATTGATTGATTGATTGATTGACTGATTGACTGATTGATCGATCGATCGATCGATCGGTTGATTGATTGACTGATTAATTGATTGGTTGGTTGGTTGATTTATTGATTGATTGATTGATTGATTGATTGATTTATTGACAGACAGCGAAGTGGTGTAGTTCAGTGCAGCTCGTCAGGGTTCGCCGTGGCTGGCCGTATCCAGGCTGCGCTGCTGTTACTGAACACGAAGCTAAATGAGAAATAACTCCCCCGCTAGAAACCGTCAAGGTGTCTGACTTCCGTTTTATTTCAGTCCCCGCCCCTCTGTGGGCATCTCACGCGGTAATCCCGTCACGCCGTGAGCCGGCGTGAGCCGGCGTGAGCCATGTTCCTGTGACGGCTCGCACGTCTTGTGTGGACGAGACGACAGGTGACACCGTCCTCACGTGACGTGTTGTGTTTGTGTAGAAACGTGCAGTTCAGGTGTGTTGACGCTGACACGTGTTTATCAGTCTCGCACATTGTTTACACCACCACCGCTAAGATCCCTACAATCAGTGCTGTCTCTCACACACGCACACGCACGCACACGCACGCACGCGCACGCTCACATGTACACACGCACACGCGCGTGTGCGCCGTGCTGGAACCGGCTTCCTGTCTGGAATGGTGGAAGATTTGTATCCAGTCGAAATGAAACAGAAATGCAAATTCTCTCTTTCTCTTCTGCTGGTGTTGATAATTCCTCCCTTTCTCCCCCCCCCATTCATCTCTCTCCGTCTCCCGCTCCTTCCCAGCATGCTGCCCCCCCCCTCACTTCCTCTCCTGCCCCATCAGTCTGTCTCTTGCTTGCTTTCTTTCTTTTGTCTCCTTGCAGCTCCTGTCCACCCTCTCTCCTTTAGGTAATCATACATTCTCTCTCGCTCTCTCTCCCTCTCTCTCCCTTTCTCTCTCCCTTTCTCTCTCTCTCTCTCCCTCTCTCCTCTCTCTCTCTCTCTCTCTCTCTCATCTCCTCCCTCTCTCTCTCTCTCCCTGTCCTCTCTCTCTCTCCCACTCTCTCTCTCCCTGTCTCTCTCTCTCTCTCTCCCTCTCTCTCTCTCTCTCTCCCTCATATCCCTCTCTCTCTCTCCCTTTCTCTCTCTCTCTCCTCCCTCTCTCTCTCTTTCTCTCTCTCTCTCTCTCTCCCTCCCTCTCTCTCTCTCCCTCCCTCTCTCTCTCTCTCTCTCTCTCTCTCTCTCTCTCTCTCTCTCTCTCTCTCTCTCTCTCTCTCTCTCTCTCTCCCTTTCTATGTGTCTCTCTCCGTCAAATCAAACTCAAATTCACATAGCTTTATTGGCATTAAACAAAACATATGTTGTTGCTAACGCAGTTTGCAGAAGATTAAAACATTACATCACATGTCAAATACACATTACATCACATTAAATACACATTAAATTCACATTACATCACATATTAAATACACATTAAATTCACATTACATCACATATTAAATACACATTAAATTCACATTACATCACATGTTAAATACACATTACATTCACATGACATCACATGTTAAATACACATGACATTCACATTACATCACATATTAAATACACATTAAATTCACATTACATCACATATTAAATGCACATTAAATTCACATTACATCACATATTAAATACACATTAAATTCACATTACATCACATATTAAATACACACTAAATTCACATTACATCACATGTTAATACACATTAAATTCACATTACATCACATATTGATACACATTAAATTCACATTACATCACATATTAAATACACATTAAATTCACATTACATCACATATTAAATACACATTAAATTCACATTACATCACATATTAAATACACATTAAATTCACATTACATCACATATTAAATACACATTAAATTCACATTACATCACATATTAAATACACATTAAATTCACATTACATCACATGTTAAATACACATTAAATTCACATTACATCACATATTAAATACACATTAAATTCACATTACATCACATGTTAAACATCGTCGTGTCGT
>JAJHIY020000914.1:32500-45000 GCA_022114975.2 Lampris megalopsis | reverse complement strand
GGAAGCAGCCCGGTATCACGAGAGTTCGTGTCATAGTCATCTCATCTCATCATCTCATCTCATCTCAGCTCATCTCAGCTGAGCTCATCTCATCATCTCATCTCAGCTCAGATCAGCTCAGCTCAGATCAGATCAGCTCAGATCATCTCATCTCAGCTCAGATCAGCTCAGCTCAGATCAGATCAGCTCATCTCATCTCAGCTCATCTCATCTCATCTCAGCTGAGCTCATCTCATCATCTCATCTCAGCTCAGATCAGCTCAGCTCAGATCAGCTCAGCTCAGATCAGCTCAGATCAGCTCAGCTCATCTCATCTCATCTCAGCTCAGCTCATCTCATCTCATCATCTCAGCTCAGATCAGCTCAGCTCAGATCAGCTCAGATCAGCTCAGCTCAGCTCAGCTCATCTTATCATCAGCCGCTTCTCCGGGGTCGGGTCGGGGTAGCAGCAAGCTAAGTAGGGCACTCCAGACGTCCCTCCCCCCAGCAGCGCCCTCCAGCTCCTCCTGGGGGATCCCAAGGAGTTCCCAGGCCAGATTGGACATGTAGTTCCCCCAGCGAGTTCGGGGTCTACCCCGGGGTCTCCTCCCAGTTGGCCGTGCCCCGGTAAACCTCCAAAGGAAGGCGCCCAGGAGGCATCCTGATCAGATGCCCGAACCACCTCCACTGGCTCCTTTCGATGCGAAGGAGCAGCGGCTCTACTCCGAGCTCCCTCCAGATGTCCAAGCTCCTCACCCTATCTCTAAGACTGAGCCCAGACACCCTACACTCATCTCCCCCTTTTGGTCACTACTCAAGGCTCATGACCATAGGTGAGATTTCGTGTCACAGTCCCGAAATGTAATCCATGGAATCATGCTGGGGGACACGATATCACAGAAACGTTCTTGTCCGGCACCACCAAGTTGTGTCCAGTGCAGTTGTGTCCAATACTAAACTTGCACAAATAAGACAAGAAGAAACGGTGTAGTTCTCAAAGCACCTGCAGAGGATGGACGGTGCCCGTGAGCGGGTATTTCGCAGGAGAACTTCCCTTTTGGATTTAGCTGAGACCGAAGTCATTCACGGGTACAGGTCGCCAGGTCAAACCAGTCTTGCCGTACTTGGTGACATCAGGGACGGCACTGAGCCCACCTCCTGTGTTCTTGGAGCAGAGCCACACGGATAATTGCAATCAACCCAAGAAGGGGGCAGATTGCCCTCAGCTGCCACACTTCCCGGGCGAGTTTGTGCCGTGATATCATCAGTGCAACGTCTTTGGGAACAGGAAGTCGAGAAGGGGCAGGTAGCGGCCTCAAGCGGAGAACAGTTCGTGCTGCGTTCGGCGGCCGCAGTCCATCCTTTGTGAGTCGGCCCGTGGGGACACAGCGAGTCGTAGAAGGAGACATCTGCCGACGGATGAAGGGCGGGGGGAGTGAACAGCCTATCAGAATAGTTGTTACTCACACTTAAATGAAGTCCTGTTCCAAGTCGAACAGCCCAGGATGTGAGCAGGGAGCACTGCTCCTGGAACGCAGCTTAGCCGGGTCATGTGACCTGCTGCTTCATATCCAGGAAGTCACATCGTAGACACGCCCACCGACCGTCCCTGTCAGCAGCTGGCCACAATGTCCAACACGGAGCACACACGGTCCAGCCAGGTCCCAGGTTTTCCCTGCTCCTGCTCCTGCTCCTGCTCCTGCTCCTGCTCCTGCTCCTGCTCCTGCTCCTGCTGCCTATATAGTGTAGTTATCAGTATACAGTGAAAGGATGTGCATATACACGCACACACATGCGCACACACACACACACACCTATACACACACACATGCACACACACACATGCAGACATACCTATACACACACACATTACACACACACACACGCACTCACACATACCTATACACACACACACACACGCACACATACCTATACACACACACACACATACCTATACACACACATGCACACACACACACCTATACACACACACATGCACACACACACATGCAGACATAGTATACACACACACATTACATACACACACACACACACATTACACACACACACGCACACATACCTATACACACACCTATACACACACATGCAGACATACCTATACACACACACACGCACACATACCTATACACACACACGCACACACACACCTATACACACACATGCACACATAACACATGCATGCACACATAACACACAAACACTTGCACACACACACACACACACACACATATACCTATACACACACACACGCACACATAACACACACACACAAATACACACATGCACACATAACACACACACACACATGCATACACACACATGCACACACATGCACACATAACGTACACACACACATGCATACACACAAGTGCACACATATCTATACACACACACATGCACACATAACACACACGCGCACACACACACAAACACCTATACACACACACATGCACACATACCTATACACACACATGCAAACACACACACACACACACACACACACATACCTATACACACACACATGCACACATACCTATACACACAGGAACACCCACTGATGCAAAGACATGCATGGCTGCAGGCACAAAACGCGTACAGGGCCACACAAACACACACCAAGTGATAGCATCATGAAGACGTGCCCAAATACACAAAGATATTCTCCCACCAATACACAAATACACACACACACACACACACACGCTGTGCAGTCGCAGCTGTAACAAATGGTGACCAGACGATGTATGACGGAGATGATGTAAAGGACTAGGCATGCCGGTCTCCATGGCTGTCGGGTAAATGTTGTGTGTGTGTGTGTGTGTGTGTGTGTGTGTGTGTGTGTGTGTGTGTGTGTGTGTGTGTGTGTGTGTGTGCGTGCGCTCCACGTGCCATAAGCTATTAAACAGCTCACTCCCTCCGGTTCCCTGTGTAATTCATCACACGGCCCTGCAGCAGATCAGAGGTGGGGGAGAGAAGGTGCCTCCGTCACTCACATTCCTCCTCTTCTTCTTCTTCTTCTTCTTCTTCTTTGGTTTTTCCTTCTGTCCGCCTGTGTCCGGCACCTTCGCTCGTTTCCTCGGGAAAACCGGGACTCCTCAAACTCCCAGAGGTCGAGCACCGCCTCGTTTGACCACCGGCCGTCCCTGGCCAGATGTGTGTGTGTGTGTGTGTGTGTGTGTGTGTGTGTGTGTGTGTGTGTGTGTGTGTGTGTGTGTGTTACGCTGTCAGGGGCTCCGTTACCGGGCATTTCTGATGTTACAGTTGGTGACTGGGGGTTCGGTGGGCATTTAGGGGGAGAATTGATGAGTGGGGGGTCTTAAAAAGCAGTGATAAAGTGGGGCGGGTGCTCACGTAAAGCAGCCCACCTCAGCCCGCAGACACACCGACGGCTGTCTGTGTGTGTGTGTGTGTGTGTGTGTGTGTGTGTGTGTGTGTGTGTGTGTGTGTGTGTGTGTGTGTGTGTGTGTGTGTGTGTGTACTATGAGTCACCAGGTAGGGGGGGGGGGAGAATAGGGGGTGAGAAAGACGAATGCGACCGATGGAGGGGGAGAGAAATACTAGAACGATGCACAGTTGTGAGATTTTTATTGTTTATTTTGACAACAGCGTCACCTGCAGAAACAAGACAGGAGAGACAGAAACAGAGAGAGACAGAGGGAGAGGGGACAGGAGAGACAAACAGACAGAGGGAGAGGGGACAGGAGAGACAGAAACAGACGGAGGGAGAGGGAGAGGGGACAGGAGAGACAGAAACAGAGAGACAGAGGGAGAGGGGACAGGAGAGACAGAAACAGATGGAGACAGAGGGAGAGGGGACAGGAGAGACAGAAACAGACGGAGGGAGAGGGAGAGGGGACAGGAGAGACAGAAACAGATGGAGACAGAGGGAGAGGGGACAGGAGAGACAGAAACAGACGGAGGGAGAGGGGACAGGAGAGACAGAAACAGATGGAGACAGAGGGAGAGGGGACAGGAGAGACAAACAGACAGAGGGAGAGGGGACAGGAGAGACAGAAACAGATGGAGACAGAGGGAGAGGGGACAGGAGAGACAGAAACAGAGAGAGACAGAGGGAGAGGGGACAGGAGAGACAGAAACAGATGGAGACAGAGGGAGAGGGGACAGGAGAGACAGAAACAGACGGAGGGAGAGGGAGAGGGGAGAGGAGAGACAGAAACAGATGGAGACAGAGGGAGAGGGGACAGGAGAGACAGAAACAGATGGAGACAGAGGGAGAGGGGACAGGAGAGACAGAAACAGACGGAGACAGAGGGAGAGGGGACAGGAGAGACAGAAACAGAGAGACAGAGGGAGAGGGGACAGGAGAGACAGAAACAGATGGAGACAGAGGGAGAGGGGACAGGAGAGACAGAAACAGACGGAGGGAGAGGGAGAGGGGACAGGAGAGACAGAAACAGATGGAGACAGAGGGAGAGGGGACAGGAGAGACAGAAACAGACGGAGGGAGAGGGGACAGGAGAGACAGAAACAGAGAGAGACAGAGGGAGAGGGGACAGGAGAGACAGAAACAGAGAGAGACAGGGAGAGGGGACAGGAGAGACAGAAACAGAGAGAGACAGAGGGAGAGGGGACAGGAGAGACAGAAACAGATGGAGACAGAGGGAGAGGGGACAGGAGAGACAAACAGACAGAGGGAGAGGGGAAAGGAGAGACAGAAACAGATGGAGACAGAGGGAGAGGGGACAGGAGAGACAGAAACAGAGAGAGACAGAGGGAGAGGGGACAGGAGAGACAGAAACAGATGGAGACAGAGGGAGAGGGGACAGGAGAGACAGAAACAGATGGAGACAGAGGGAGAGGGGACAGGAGAGACGGAAACAGAGAGAGACAGAGGGAGAGGGGACAGGAGAGACAGAAACAGATGGAGACAGAGGGAGAGGGGACAGGAGAGACAGAGACAGAAACAGAGAGAGACAGAGGGAGAGGGGACAGGAGAGACGGAAACAGAGAGAGACAGAGGGAGAGGGGACAGGAGAGACAGAAACAGAGAGAGACAGAGGGAGAGGGGACAGGAGAGACAGAAACAGAGAGAGACAGAGGGAGAGGGGACAGGAGAGACAGAAACAGACGGAGACAGAGGGAGAGGGGACAGGAGAGACAGAAACAGAGAGACAGAGGGAGAGGGGACAGGAGAGACAGAAACAGAGAGAGACAGAGGGAGAGGGGACAGGAGAGACAGAAACAGACGGAGGGAGAGGGGACAGGAGAGACAGAAACAGAGAGAGACAGAGGGAGAGGGGACAGGAGAGACAGAAACAGAGAGAGACAGGGAGAGGGGACAGGAGAGACAGAAACAGAGAGAGACAGAGGGAGAGGGGACAGGAGAGACAGAAACAGATGGAGACAGAGGGAGAGGGGACAGGAGAGACAGAAACAGAGAGAGACAGAGGGAGAGGGGACAGGAGAGACAGAAACAGACAGAGACAGAGGGAGAGGGGACAGGAGAGACAGAAACAGACGGAGGGAGAGGGAGAGGGGACAGGAGAGACAGAAACAGAGAGAGACAGAGGGAGAGGGGACAGGAGAGACAGAAACAGATGGAGACAGAGGGAGAGGGGACAGGAGAGACAGAAACAGAGAGAGACAGAGGGAGAGGGGACAGGAGAGACAGAAACAGATGGAGACAGAGGGAGAGGGGACAGGAGAGACAGAAGCAGATGGAGACAGAGGGAGAGGGGACAGGAGAGACGGAAACAGAGAGAGACAGAGGGAGAGGGGACAGGAGAGACAGAAACAGATGGAGACAGAGGGAGAGGGGACAGGAGAGACAGAAACAGATGGAGACAGAGGGAGAGGGGACAGGAGAGACAGAAACAGAGAGAGACAGAGGGAGAGGGGACAGGAGAGACGGAAACAGAGAGAGACAGAGGGAGAGGGGACAGGAGAGACAGAAACAGAGAGAGACAGAGGGAGAGGGGACAGGAGAGACAGAAACAGAGAGAGACAGAGGGAGAGGGGACAGGAGAGACAGAGGGAGAGGGGACAGGAGAGACAGAGGGAGAGGGGACAGGAGAGACAGAAACAGACGGAGACAGAGGGAGAGGGAGAAGGGACAGAAGGCAGCAAGTCCAAGAAGGTAGGTATAAACAGGGACAGGCGAGAGAGTGGAGAGACATTGACAGGGACAGACAGACAGAGAAATAGAGACAGACAGACAGAGGGACAGATAGAGAGAGACAGAGAGTGAGAAAGAGACAGACAGACAGAGAGAGCGAGACAGACAGAGAGAGACAGAGAGCGAGAAAGAGACAGACAGCCAGAGAGAGAGAGACAGACAGAGAGACAGAGAGACAGAGGGACAGATAGAGAGAGACAGAGCGCGAGAAAGAGACAGACAGACAGAGAGAGAGAGAGACAGACAGAGGGACAGATAGAGAGAGAGACAGACAGACAGAGGGACAGATAGAGAGAGAGACAGACAGACAGAGGGACAGATAGAGAGAGACGGACAGAAAGAGAGAGGTTGACAGCAGTGTTGGGGCAGCTGACAGGGGGTATAGAGACAATCCTGTCACATGGGGGGGCAGAAATGGATTTGGGGGGATTTGAGACTGTAGGAGGGTGGAGACCAGGAGGCTTAGGCCAGCTGACACTGTCCACAACACACACACACACACAGACACACACACACAGAGTCCAGGTCAGTGGAGAATGTTTAGACAACTTTGGGGCCACGGGGAAGCAGAGCATCGTGGCTATGGGACCGGTGTTGGGGTGTGTGTGCGTGTGTGCGTGTGCGTGTGTGTGTGTGTGCGTGTGTGTGTGTGGGGAGGGGGGGTGAGTTAGGACAGGTGTGGGTCCATCAAGGCAGTTGTGTGACACCGGACACCATCAGGGGAGATAACGCTCCACGAGCTGAAGACAGCGGGTATTACCGAGCGAGTGTGTGTGTGAGTGTGTGTGTGTGTGTGTGTGTGTGTGTGTGTTTGAGAAAAAGTGTTGTGTGCCTTTTGTAAACCCCCCACCCACACAGACACACACACACACACAGAGCTTTGCAGAAGGTCAGTGCTATTATATGGATAGCTTTGTGTTGCCCGCTGGCTGGCTGCTGCAGCAGCAGGACCCTCGCCTGGCAGACCGGTGCAGAGGTTACCCACCCTCCTTCACCCGCACCGCCAGAACCCTCCTACCCGGCATTTTACCTTTGAGCAAGGCAGCTGTAGCTTCAGGCTTTACGTTCGCCTACCTAACTGGATTTACAGGGGGCGGCAGTGGAGCGGGAGGTAGAGCAGGTTGTCTGGTAACTGGAGGGTTGCCAGTTCAATCCCCGGCTCCTCCTGGCCAAAAGCGGTGCCCCGGTGTCCCCGAGCGAGACACCTAACCCCCAACCGCCCCCGGCGAGCCGCTTGTTACCTGGCACGTGTGAACTGAATTCATTGAAAACACTGATGAAAGAGCCATGTGACTGACGTTAGGTGGGCGCCCTCCTCATCCGGTGGCATTAAAAGATGACGAATGTGCCTTAGAGCAAGGCAGCTTACTGCAGAGTGAGCAGAACGTTAACTCGTTTATGTGGATTTGTGCGTGGGAGAGACAGAGAGGGAGGGGGAGAGGGAGGGGGGAGAGACGAGTCATGGATAAGAGAGAGAAGTTCTTGGGGAAATGTCAGGATTTGTAATGCCGCCTCTAATTCTGAGCAGCTTGCCACGGACCGGGAGGAGCAGTGGAAACCAGTCCGATGTGTCGGTGAATCACAGCGTGTTCGTACTGCGCTGACGTCGCCTGCACCGCCCCGAGTGACATTTCAAACTAACGCTCTGTTTCCATGTAGCGTACGTCTGTTTTGCTGTGTCAGCAAAGCTGCTCGCCACTTTGAACCTGAGAGAGAGAGAGGGAGAGAGACAGACAGACAGACAGACAGACAGACAGACAGACAGACAGACAGACAGACAGAGAGTCAGAGAGAGAGAGACAGGGAGTCACAGAGAGAGAGCGAGAGTCACAGAGTCAGAGAGAGAGACAGAGAGAGTCAGAGAGAGAGAGAGAGACAGGGAGTCACAGAGAGAGAGCGAGAGTCACAGTCAGAGAGAGAGGGAGTCAGAGAGAGAGTCAGAGAGAGAGACAGGGAGTCACAGAGAGAGAGCGAGAGACAGAGAGAGTCAGAGAGCAAGCGAGTCAGAGAGAGACGGAGTCACAGAGTCAGAGAGAGAGTCAGAGAGAGAGTCAACGAGTGAGTCAGAGAGTCAGAGAGTGAGTCAGAGAGAGAGTCAGAGAGCGAGCGAGTCAGAGTCAGAGAGCGAGCGAGTCAGAACAAGAGTCAGAGAGCGAGCGAGTCAGAGAGTCAGCGAGTGAGCGAGTCAGAGAGCGAGCGAATCAGAGAGAAAGAGAGTGTCAGAGAGTGAGGCAGAGAGACAGAGAGAGAGAGTCAAAGAGAGTGAGTGAGGCAGAGAGCCAGAGAGAGAGTCACATATTAAACACATTTGATATGTGTTTAATATGTGATGTGATGTTTTAGTCTTTTGCAAACTGCTCTGGCAATGACATATTTTCTCTTCATGCCAATAAAGCTGTTTGAATTTGAGTCAGAGAGAGAGAGTCAGAGAGAGAGAGAGTCAGAGAGAGAGAGTCAGAGAGAGAGAGTCAGAGAGAGAGAGTCAGAGAGAGAGAGTCAGAGAGAGAGTCAGAGAGAGAGAGTCAGAGAGAGAGTCAGAGACAGAGAGAGTCAGAGAGAGAGAGAGTCAGAGAGAGAGAGAGTCAGAGAGAGAGAGAGAGGGGGGGGAGAGAGTCAGAGAGAGAGAGAGTCAGAGAGAGAGAGAGTCAGAGAGAGAGAGAGGGGGGGGAGAGAGTCAGAGAGAGAGAGAGAGTCAAAGAGAGTCAGAGAGAGAGAGAGAGAGTCAGAGAGAGAGAGAGTCAGAGAGAGTCAGCAGGAGGAAGAGTGGGTGCTGGAGAACGATGGTGCAACAGGTAAACATTAATTTAATGTGAGTGATGAAGGCCTGGATTTGTGTGTGTGTGTGTGTGTGCATGCGTGCGTGTGTGTGTGTGTGTGTGTGTGTGTGTCTTTAAGGGTGTGATTGAAATCAGAACAGTGTTGAAGTTGTGCGGATTGACCAGGAATTCACACAAGGTCCAGTTACCACTCAGGGCCCTTGGAGGACATAAATGAGCTCTGTGTGTGTGTGTGTGTGTGTGTGTGTGTGTGTGTGTGTGTGTGTGTGTGTGTGTGTGTGTGTGTGTGTGTGTGCGTGCATCAGGTTGTGGGTGATTATGTGTGTATATATAGTGGTCTGTGGTTACACGTGGAGATGTTACTCCCTGACTAGATAGCTTGACTAATCTGCCAGTGATTGACTTTTTCCATAGGGCTGTGTTGTGTGTGTGTGTTGTGTGTGTTGTGTGTGTGTGTTGTGTGTGTGTACAAGTGTTCAGTGCCATGGGAGGAGCGATTGCAGCTCATTATTACAGCTGTCGGTTCATATTACAACAGTCACTGTGACTTTTTTTTACACCATGTACAATACGGGCACGGACACTTGTTACCGTGTGTGTGTTTGTGTGCGTGTGTGTGTGTGTGTCTGTGTGTGTGTGTGTGTGTGTGTGTGTGTGAACAGTTCTTTGGTGGTTTTCACAAGCACCCACCCAGTTGCTGTTTTCAGTCGTTTTTGTCTCACCTTATATTAGATTGATTTATTTTTTTGGCTGCGATCTCTCTCTCTCTCTCTCTCTCTCTCTCTCTCTCTCTCTCTCTCGTTCTCTCTCTCTCTCATCTTTGTTTTTGTTATATCGACAGCTCTCATGCAGACAGACAGACAGTCTAACAAACGGATGGACAGAAGGGTGGAGGAGCACAACAGGAAGGAGTGAGGGGAAGTAGGAGGACAGAGAGAGGGACGAACCGATGACAAGAGAGGAAAGAGGGAAATATGGCTGATGTTGTTGAGGTGAAGGTGGGGGACAGAAATGAGTTGTTTGTGGGGGGCAGTGGGGTTAGAAGAAGTAGGAGAGAGAGAGAGAGAAGGTCATGACCCGGGCAGACAAGAGCAGTTGATTGGTTGAGATAAGAAAGTTGGCGGGTCGGAGGAGAGAGGAGGGGTTGAGAGGGAGGGCGAGTGTCGAAGCGGAGGGCAGAAAGCAGGGGAAGGAGTGAGAAGAGAGGAAGAGGAGGAGGAGGAAGAAAGTGGACATGAGATCTTTTCAGCCGTCGGCACACCATGGGCGCCGCTCACCCGGGCAACCCCATTCTAACCAGCTCAGAGTAAAGACAGGAAGAGGGAGGAGGAGTGGGGTGTGGGTTGTGGGGGGAGGGGGGCAATGGGAAAGAGGAAGGGCGGTCTGGACAGAGGTTGGACGAGAGTCAGAGAGAGAGAGAGAGAGAAAACCCTTCATAGCAAGTTTTCACACTGACTCGTGTTCAGCTTTGATGCGTTGCCTGCTGTGACCCTTAGACGTCACACCGAATTCACGAGAAATGATGTAAAGTGAACGATGACGCAAGCAAAAACTACACCCAAAGTACTGCGAGGGCAAAGCAGCACTCGCCGGTTAAACAAGAGTTAAACTACTTGGTGACAGTGAATTTAGTGGAAGCAATGCCATGTCAGCAGCCACGGACTGATTCTTCAAACCTCTGCGGACGACTCATGAGAGCATTTTTGACTGACGCGTGAGCGCCCCCAGCGGCCAAAGGAAGATGCGATCATTGCTCCAGAAAAAAAATGTTTCTGCTGGAAACCACGTGATAAGAGGAAGATAGCCCATCGATTTCCTTGTTCAACCAAACAGCAGCCACCGGGGCTGAAAGATGAAGCAAATGCAGAAGTGTCTCAAGTTGCAGTTCCACCGGGACCACTAGGTGGCTGGCTACAAAAAATATCCGGTCCGGTGTAAGTCAATGAGAGAATTCCCAACGTTTACCTAAAAATACAAAGTCTATAAATTTTTACTACGAGAAGTTTAGGCTCCCAGTTACTAATTGCTCTGATAAGATATTAAGAACTAAAAAGTGGCATGCCGGGGGCCTGTCTGCCTTGATTGACAGGTCTGTCAATCTGCCTGCCACCCGGGTATCGCCGCAGCTCCGCCCATGCCCCACCCTGTCGCCCAAATTTGAATTTTCTGGCTCCCAACAGCTGACACGATGGCACAAGCATGAAGCCAATTTCTAGGCTTCAGAATGCCCCTTGAGAAGCCGGTGGTGACGTCATAGGTGCTACGGCCACCGTTCTTGTGCAGGCTGTGCTTTCAGCACGATGCGAACGCTCAGTAGCACCAAGCTAACCTCGACCCTACACTTCACTCCCATCACTGTACTCCACTAAACCCGCCATGATAGTTTACGAGGGGGAAAGACCGCCCCCTTCACTGCTCAGCCAATGAGCAGCGTGCTCATTACTTGCAGATGTGGACGTATTAGAAATGTAAACTAAGTAGTATGGGACCATCTGCCGCATCGCTCTCCCTCACAGAAACCCCACCGGAGAGAGACTGAAAACAAGGAAGCGAGAGAAGGGCATGGGTTAGATAGGGGTGGGCTGATGGTAGAAAGGAAAAGAGTGGAAAAAGCGGGAATTTGGGTGGGGTAAGCTGGATGAGACGGGAGGTGAAAGCCGAGAGAAACATGAGAGAGAGAGAGAGAGGGAGAGGAGTGACATCACAGCAGAGGAATTCCTGCATTTCCTTCCAAAATCTTTTGTTATTCCTTCACAGAAAGTTGCCCTGAGTCCTCGACCCACCACACCCCGGGATAGACTGAGGAGAGAGAGAGAGAGAGAGAGAGAGAGAGAGAGAGAGAGAGAGAGAGAGAGAGAGAGTGTGGGGGGGGGTGAAAGGGAATTAGGGGATTTGGAGATGGAGAGAAGGAGGTAGGTGAGAGATGGAAGATTGATAGGAAACTGTTTTGCTGTTGTCGGCACTCCTGTCAAAAGGGGGGGGGGATTGGAAGGAAGGAAGAGAGTAGGAGGTGAGAAAAGGGGTGAGAAGAGAGGAGGTAGAGGGATCGAGCGGAGAAGTAGAGCATAGAGGAGGTAGAGGGATCGAGCGGAGAAGTAGAGCATAGGAGTTTTATCAAGGTAAAAACTTCACAGTACTTTCTTTGACTGTACTACATATGACAGTAGAGGCAGCACTATTGTAGTCAAGCCCACCAAGTCTGGAACAAGTCCAGACCGAGTCCACCAAGTCCAGACCGAGTCCACCAAGTCCAGAACGAGTCCACCAAGTCCAGACCAAGTCTTGAGGGTGGTGAGTCCAACCCGGGACCGGTGGGATAGGAGCGTGTGCGAAGACTGACAGCAGAACAGGGAGTGTGAGTGCAGGAGTCGGCCATGTTCCAGACTCGGGTTTTCCAGGGTCTCATGCACACATACGTTAATGATCATACGGGACGACAAGCGAGATTAGACTGCACGGTACTGGTCTCCTCGGGGAAAGCTTGACGTTGACTTCAAAAAAAAAAGACAAGAAAATAACAAGAGTAAATTCTGGTCTTGTACTCTGACTTGAACCAGATTTCCAAATGATCTGCACTGTCCAAAGAC
>JAJHIY020000914.1:0-27500 GCA_022114975.2 Lampris megalopsis | reverse complement strand
GGAAGTCTGGAGAACCTCTACATCTGTCTTGTTCAATTGTGTCTCTCTCTCTTTCCCTCCATCCTTCAGTGAGGTTTTTCCGCAGTCCAAGCAGAGATTGGTGGAAATTGCAGAGTAGTGTGAGATGTGAAAAAGCTGGACGGATGAGTAAAGCTGGCCTTTCTCTGCTGTATACCTTTACATGCAAACAAAACAGAACAAAAGATTAATGACAATAAGTCGCCGGTCTACAATTGAAGCATTGCGCCCCCCCTGTTTGACACAACATCCTCACCCATGTGGTTTTATTTGGCCTTTTGATTGATTTAGTTGAATGGATTTGTTTTTCCAACTTAAATTGATTCCCTGAGGTTTTTGGACGAGGGTCAGTGGGTCTGAAGTTGTTTTCAGTTTTCTCATTGTTTCACTTGTTGGAAGAACATGAAGCTCAGTTGAAGAGATTCATAAGAAAAACTGTTCTTGTCAACTGTTAAGCTCTGGTCGTGACCTTTGAACTCTGAATCTCAAGGGTCAGTGCTCGGTCCCCTTCTCTTCTCAATATACACCACCCCACTTGGTGCAATCATCTGCTCCCATGGTTTCTCGTACCATTTCTATGCTGATGATACCCAGCTCTTCCTATCATTCCCGCCAGATGACCTCACGGTCTCGGCACGGATATCGTAACGCCTTGCTGATGTCTCCGCATGGAGGAAAGAACGCCACCTTCAGCTTAACCTACCTAAGGCCGAGCTCCTTGTCATTCTAGCCAGTCCATCCTTACAACAACAGATCGATATCCAGCTCGGATCAACCCAACTCATGCACACAGAGTCCGCTCGAAACCTGGGTGTCATGATTGGTGACCAGCTAACCTTTAAGGTTCACGTGGCCTCGATTGCTCGGTCGTGCTGATTTGCCCTGTACAACATCAGGAGAATTAAAACCCTACCGGTCTGAGCATGCAGCACAACTCCTGGTACAGGCTCTTGTTATGTCACACATTGACTACCGCAACTCCTTACTGGCAGGTCTCCCCGCAT
Source organism: Lampris megalopsis (assembly GCA_022114975.2). Lineage (NCBI taxonomy): Eukaryota > Metazoa > Chordata > Actinopteri > Lampriformes > Lampridae > Lampris > Lampris megalopsis. The sequence continues at coordinate 26,478 of JAJHIY020000914.1, read as the reverse complement.
GCACTTTCGAACCTCTGCAAACGGCTACCAGTCTCAGATGCTTTCAATGGCGGCATTCATGAAATCCTCCATGATGAGGGATATCGTATAGCTCTTAATGTACCTATCAGTCACATGCGTCATTCATTTATATCATCATATCTTCCGCATATGTGTATTTTCTGTTATTTTTGGGCTAATGATAAATGTTTATTTCTGATTTTCGGCACTAAAAGAAGATTTAGCATCATTTGCTACGAGACGAGTCAATGTGAATTCAAAGGGGTCATTTGAAGATGCCCTTAATCCAGTTCTGGATCATTCACGTGAATCATTCATTGGATTTAGGGTATCGCAGTTATCTTCCCAACTGTATTTACGCCGTGGTTACGTTTCCTTGAGCGGAGTGAGGGAGTGAGGAAGGAGTGAATCACGCTAGTCGTTCAATCCGCCGCAGTTTAAAAACGAATGCCAGCCAAAGATGTGTTTTCAGGAGGAGGCCGGAGAAGTTTGATGTCAGTCATTTGACATAAGCGACTGAGATGCAGTCATTTATTTTAACTGGAGCCGCGCTGACATTCTTCTCTGCAGGGAAGAAAACGAGTCCAAGTTGAAATCCTGATTCAGTTTGACTTTATTGTCCTAGTATGGGAAACTTGTGCAGTGTGACGTTGCAAAACCAAACACAGAATAAACACAATAAAACAGAACAAAACACAGAATCAGTCCAGACTATTCTCTCTCTGCCCCCCCCCCTCTCTCTCTCTCTCGCTCTCTCTCTCTCTCTCTCAGTCTGTATCTGATGTGAGCACTTAGAACTTTTTTCCACTATGCTTTGCACCCTCTATCTATTTGGTAGCAACTCAATAATAACACTACCAGTGTCCATTTTTGTACACACACACACACACACACACACACTAGCTAGCGTGCACGGCTATGCGGGCGTATGTAGAAAGCAGAGACGTTCCAGAGACGTTTTAATACGGCGCCTCTGGAACGTCTCTGCTCTCTACATGGGTTGCTGGATCTCGGCACTCTTCATCTCCTCCTGCCTCCCGTGTGTTTCTCCGGTCATTGGGGGGAAAGGAGGTGAGGTGGAAGAGCAGGAAGGAGTGAGTCATGCTACTTGGACTCGAACAAAAACAAGCGACGGGGTCTATCGCCTTGGACGAGGACGACGCCAGAGATCTGCAGCTCTGGACGTGGTTGAAGATGGACACGAGTGCAGACCCGAAAAGTGGCTGTACAGTCGGGTCCCGGGTCGACCTCGCGGCCTGGCACCTTAGTTTTCAAAACTTACCATCGTTGTCCGGAAACTTCTGGAGAGTGATGTGTTTATGCGGTGCAGTTTAGACGGGGATTTGTAGTAAACGAAGTGATCTTGTGTTTATGTGAAGTAATCTAGAAGGTTCTTTGTGCTGTTGGCTAGTGCCAGGCCCCTGGGTGTGAAGACCGGGGGGATTAGCACTAGCATGGAAAAGGAAGTTTTCCCACATGTGGCTAACACACAAGGCCTCCATTTTAAACCCCCTGTCGCAATTTTGCAGTTCGGGACCAGACAGACTCTGAAAGACTGGGATTTGTGGATTACTGCAGCAGCCTCTTTACTGGCCCGAACCAAAAGTCTACTGATGGACTCCAGACTGGACAGAGAGCTCCGCTGCCAGGCCTTTACCCGCAGCCAAGAGGCGGGATCACATCCCTCCCGCGTTAGCCTCTCTACATGGGCCCCAGTGTGTTTCAGAACAGATTTTAAGACCCCACTGATTACTTTTAAGCCTCTTCATGGCCCCTCTCCCTGATCTCTTAGTCCGGTACGCGCCGGTACGTCCTCTGAGATCCGGGGGTCTGGTGTTGTGTCCGTTGCGGAGGCCGGCGGCTGACACAAAGGGAAAGAGCGTTTACAGTTTGGGCCCCGAGGCTCTGCAGAGATCTGCCTCAGGAAGTCAGCCCGGCCGAGTCCGGGATCTCTTCTGAGTCTCTTCTCAAAACACTTTTATTAGAGAGCCTTCCTGATGACCTTTGACCTTTCTGGCAGTGTCGTTTATAAGGTTTTATACGCCAAACTGGTTTTATTTTATCTTATTTTGTTGCCTTTTGTGAAGCACTTTGTAACGTGGACTTTGAAAAGTGCTCTATAAATAAATATTATTATTATTATTATTGGGCGTCTGGGTGGTGTAGCGGTCTATTCCGTCGCCTACCAACGTGGGAGTCACCGGTTCGAATCCCCGTGTTACCTCCGGCTTGGTCGGGTGTCCCTACGGACACGTGGTGGTCTGCAGCCCTCCCCGGATCAGCAGAGGGGTTGGAGCAGCGACGGGGGTGGCTCGTAATAGTGGGGTAATTGGCCGGGTACAGTTGGGCAGCAGTCCTCTTCCTGTGCATTGAAATAACATCACGTTACACTGCACATTACAACACCGGGTGGGAATTTAACCCCTCGTGCTCGTCACGTTGAGCCATACTGGCAAGCGACCCCGTAACCTCGGCGCCAGCAGAGGAGCCGCATCAACACGCACAACGCGCGTTTGTGCGTCTGTCCATCATGCAAACACATCTTTGTGGCATCCTCTTCCTGCTTTGCTGTGAGTTTAGAAAAGCGTTGTGAAATATGACTCAGGGCGCTGGTGTGAATCCAGCGGTCTTAGCAGCGTCTGCTGGATATGGCTTCTGCAGCTGGGCCGCGTCAAGCCATGAGGCAGCCTCGCCGCCATAAAAATGTCAGATGTTCGAGAGCCGTTTTACAAGCGCAGATGCAAACCCTCGCAATACAGTACGTGTTGTCCGAAACGACACGCACAAACACGCACGTGCACGGTCACGCAAGTAGACACATAGTTTTGTACATGTACACAAAGAAAATGTGCACACACAGACACAAACGCACACACACACAGTGATGGGTTGCACCTGAGGGACCTGCTGAGAGGAGACTTCCAGACTTCCAGCACAGCATCATCTCTATCACTGGACGGCGAACATCCTCTGATGCTGACCTGGAATGACTGGAATTCGCGTGTGTGTGTGTGGTATACTCAGCATGCAGTGTCACATACAGACATATATCCCAGTGAGACACGAGCAGGCCACCCTTGGGTGAAACACACACACACACACACACACATACACACACACACACACACAGACACACACACCCTTTGCAGCGGCATCAGACTCCATAATCGTCATCACATGTCTCCTGGCTTGTGGAGGATAAATTCAGCCCAGAGAGCGGAGGATTAGCAAACCAGTTGTGCGTTTTGGGGCAGGCTTAACGGTCTAAAGTCAGATATTCACATTTATAGATATATATCACTCACCCAATATTCACATTTATAAATATATAAAATATATCACTCACCCCATATTCACATTTATAAATATATAAAATATATCACTCATTCCATAGTCACATTATAAATATGTAAAATATATCACTCACTCCATATTCACATAAATACATAACTCACTCCATATTCACATTTATAAATATGTAAAATATATCACTCACTCCATATTGACCTTTATAAATATATAAAATATATCACTCACTCCATATTCACATTATAAATATATCAAATATATAACTCACTCCATATTCACATTTATAAATGCATAAAATATATTACTCCATATTCACATTTATAAATATATAAATATCAATCACTCACTCCATTCACATTTATAAATATATCACTCACTCCATAATCAAATTTATAAATATATCACTCACTCCATATTCACATATATAAAACATATCACTCACTCCATATTCACATTATAAATAAATAAAATATATCACTCACTCATATTCACATTATAAATACATAAAATATATCACTCACTCCATATTCACATTTATAAATACATAAAATATATCACTCACTCCATATTCACATTTATAAATACATAAAATATATCACTCACTCCATATTCACATTTATAAATACATGAAATATATCACTCACTCCATATTCACCTTTATAAATATATAAAATATATCACTCACTCCATATTCACATTATAAATATATCACTCACTCCATATTCACATTATAAATATGTGAAATATATAACTCACTCCATATTCACATTTATAAATGCATAAAATATATTACTCCATATATCACTCACTCCATAATCAAATTTATAAATATATCACTCACTCCATATTCACATTTATAAATATATAAATATATCACTCACTCCATATTCACATTTATAAATATATAAAATATATCACTCACTCCATATTCACATTATAAATATATAACTCACTCCATATTCACATTTATAAATGCATAAAATATATTACTCCGTATTCACATTTATAAATATATAAATATCAATCACTCACTCCATTCACATTTATAAATATATCACTCACTCCATAATCAAATTTATAAATATATAAAATATATCACTCACTCCATATTCACATATATAAAATATATCACTCACGCCATATTCACATTTATAAAATATATCACTCACTCCATATTCACATATATAAAATATATCACTCACTCCATATTCACATTTATAAATATATCACTCACTCCATATTCACATTTATAAATATATCATTCAGGGCAAATGCACCTGAACACAGCTTACCTGCCTTCTGAGGCGTAACTCTCCATTATATATGAATCCATTGTATACATCACTTTTCTTCAACCGTTACAGACCATTGTGCCATGGAAGATATAGTTATGTTTTTTTAATATATATATATATATATAATATAATAATTTCACATACGTATTAAGGGATGAATTCTTGCACTGCAGTTTCAAGTCGTCTTGTGATAGTGGGTAGTGGCGTGCTGTGGGGCTTTTGGTTATTATAAAGTTGTGCCGTGCCATAAATCACACTGGACAACACTGCTATACATACATCAGTGTAAACGGTATCAAACTGGTGTGAGCTAGAGAGAATAGTGTATTTCAATGGGAAAACACATAAATTCGTGTTTTTCATTGAATACTGTCCATACTGGCAGATGGCTGCCTACTGAAGACCACCGTCTGAAGATCTTACGCAGCTCTACCCTTCATGGCTGCATCTCCAGCTGTTTCCGCCCAATTCTCAACCGAATTTGAAGCAACATTTTCTGAAGTTGCAAAAAATAATTAAATGGTGTTTAGGTGCGTCTCCGTCAGATGTTTAAACATGACACAACCCTGAAGGCCGTTTCACGTCTCCTGTGTGACGTGTCCATACTCCAACACCCACCACAAACACGCATCTGTCATTGCTCATGCCTGTCCATCCCCCTTTTAGCGTACCAGCTCTTCACTGACTTCAGCAAAACCCTCCTTGTGAACAAGTGATGGAAACCTTTTCTGTGAAATTGGGGAAGCTTTATAAAATTGTGCCGTTTCCGTCCAGCTTTTGTAATAAAGATGCTCTGATGGAAACATGGCGACTGGATAAAAATGAGAGGAATGCTTGGCGGCTGTTCTGTCCTGTTATTTTTTCATACGTGAGCCTTCATCTCAGAGACTTTGTAGGGCGCAGGACGCATTCAGGAACAACAGCCAGACACAGCTGTAGAGAGAGGATTTGATGTCTGCTGACAGACCCCCCCCCCCCAAACACACACACACACACACACACACACACTCTTTTCCCACAGGCCCATGCCAAGACAATGGCCTGCTAATCCTTGTGTCTGATTGGACGAGTGTAGATTACCCAGAGGGCACCAGCTGTCGGGGGCCCAGTTTCCTCTGTATCAGTAGACACACTGCCAGTCGCACTCACTTCAGCTCAGACACACAACCACCCACCAGCTGTTTCTTGTTGATTTTCTTGTTGTTTTGCTTTGTTTCTTTTTGTTTTGGGGACTGTTTTGGGGTTTGAACTTCAACACATAGCTAATTTTTCAACTTGACATACTTTTCCAGTTGTATTGATGTTAATTGAGGCCATATTTGTTAAGTTTATGTCTTATCTAACGTGTTGTCGAGCTCCAATGTGGCAGTACAACTTAGCGTTAGCTAAGGTAACTTAGGTCCTGTTCACATTTGGCATTAACATGCCTCTTGGGTAATCTGGTCACAAGTGTTAACAAACTAGCTAGCTCGTTAGTTAACTAAGTTAGCTTGCTGGCAAGTTAATACTACCTTGGGCAACAGTTCAGGGCTGATTTAGGTAAATGGGTAAAATGGCTGCAAAGGACTGAAAAGGCAAGTCTCTGAAGGTGGATTGTGCTTGTCGTTAGCTAGCAAGCTAGCAGTCCTTACCTGTATTTTTGCTTTGTTTATAGGTTAACGCTGTAAAGTGTTACGATATATATTCATGATTGAAGGTAGTCAGAATGTGTCAATACTTAAAACAGCTTTAGCTCGGTAGCTAGCATGGCCAAAATTAGCATTATAAAAATAGTTTTTAGCTATCCTAAGCTAATGTAAAATTGTCCCTGTGTGTGTGGGGGGGGAGTGCACGCGCTTTGGCCCTGTGATGGCCTCGTGGCCCGTCCAGGGTGTCTCCCCGCCTGCCGCCCAATGACTGCTGGGATGAGCTCCAGCATCCCGCGACCCTGAGGGCAGGATAAAGCAGTTTGGATAATGGATGGATGGTGGTTTGAACTCGAACCGTCTCGGTGACAGTACACCGACTATTAATCGCTTGTTGGGATGTGGTGTTTCTGTGTCGACATTTACTCTCTGAACATCATTAGTGTATATTAGAGTGGGTGGGGCTGTTGGGTGTGCAGTGCTAACAGGATGCGGATGCTAGCTGGTCAGATGTATCGGGGGTGCGCAGCGTCATTGAGACAACAGCCCCCCATTTTGAAACAATGTAACAAAAATAGATGTTTCTGCCTTTAGTCATTAAATGACTCATTTTGATTAATATCAAGCAATAATCCTTGGTTGTCTTTCTTCTCACGTCACACTGTTTGATTGGATATTAATTAATACTTAATTCACTCAAATAACACCAATGACGCACATTGTCAAAGACCGTCCTCGTTATTTACCATTGGTCACACTTACAGCATTTTAATTTTGACTCTTATTCAAACGCATCACATAGTGTTGTGTACCAGTCGTGGGCAAGGCGAGCTATAAATTACTCCAATTAAGTTAGTTAAGTTCCTTACAGCGGTGGGAGGAGTGCTGAAACCTCTTAAGTAATAGTAAAAGTGGTGATTAAGAGAATTACTCAAGTAAGAGTAAATACTTTTCTTGTGGGGGAAAAAAACTACTTGAGTAATTACTTTGTGAGTTACTTTTCTTCCTTTCGTGTCTGCAAACAAACAAACCGCAGTAGCTCTAGAGATTTTTTCCTGGGGTGGCAAGACTGTGTCCCAGAGGTGGCAGCTGCCACCCCTGTTGCCACCCTGTAGATCCGCACCTGGTGAGGGGGAGGGGGGATTCTAAATCGGCGACTTCTGTTTGAGATGAGTTTGGTGCGGGTCTCATTTACCTTCACCATGCATGTACATAAAATATACTTTAAAAACATATTATCTGATTTATAAATGGGATGGCAAGACTGTGTCCCACCCCTGTTGCCACCCCGTAGATCCGCCCCTGCTCCCAGACCACGTGGTGTCGCGAAAAACGCTTCGAGACCGATGCAAAACGAAACTTCGTTGATCCGTCAGTGACGTTTAAAGACGGCCCGAAGCAGCACTCAGGGCACGGGGACACGCGTCCAAGCAAAACGATTTGATTGGACGGCGCAAACCGTTTGATGACGTCATCGCTCGGCGCGCTGCCGGCCTGCCCGCTCAGACTCGGTGACGCAACCCCAGAAACATGGCCGCCTTACAGGAAGTTAAGATGATTAGAGTTTGTTCTAAATTGGTGAAAAAAAACAAAACTGATTTTATGTGATTTTTGTTGGCCTGCGTTGTCGAACAGCTGCCTAGTATGGCGGGAAATGAGCTAACGGGTTGGAAGAAGTCAATTTTCCTTTCAGGTGGTGTTTAATTCAGTTTGTTTTCGTTATTTATGTATTTATTTTGAACAGCTATTAGGATAAAAACAGTAACGTGGTATGTTTTATCATAATTCAACTGAGAGTAAAAGTAGGGCATTATTTTACTCAAAAAGCCATCATCATCATCATCATCATCATCATCATCATCAAAAAGTGCCATTACAGGAAAAAATGACTCCGGTACTGTAATGAGAGGAATTGCATGTCTTTACTGCCCCCCCCCCGGTTTTATTCCTGTCTACCACATTTACCCTCCAGTTCGACCACCACTTCCACTCCTCCTCTGATCCATCTCTCTTTCGTTTCTCATCCCCAACCCGGCCAGTTTCAGAGTAATACAACCAATGTCACGAACAACATGGAGGCGGGTGGGCGGACAGAACCCTGACTGACACGATGTTTGATTGAGATAAGAGCAGATGTGATTGACAGCCTCTCTGCACAGAGAAGGATGAGGTGCGGAGAGCCAGAGATGGCTAGAAACAAGGGGGAGGAAGTAGGAGGGAGAGAGAGCCGAGCGAGGCTGGGGAGGGAGGGAGGAAAGAAGGGGACAGAAAGAGAAACAGAGGATGATGGGGGGAAAAGCCAGACACATGGGTGGAGAGCTGTGGAGTGAGTGAGAGGGATTTGAAGCGGGGGCAAATGAAAAAGCAAGAGGGATCGAGGGGAGGAAGGAGGGAGGGAGGGAGGGAGGGAGATAGAGACAGCGAGAGAGATTTGGAGGGGGGAGAGAGAGAGAGAGAGAGCGGTGTAAAGGTAGAGCGAGACTGAGAGGCTTTGGATTGGCCTAGTTTCTCCTCCTGTCTCTGCACCATCCATCCATCCCTCCACCCTCTCATCTGCCTGTTTATCCGTCTGCCAGTCAACACCGGCCCTGCTTTGTCAGTGACTGTACTCAGTATTCAGTACTCAGTTCTCAGTACTGAATATTCAGTATTCAGAAGTCTTTATTCAGTATTCAGTACTCATCGTTCAGTAATAAGTATTCATTACTCGGTACTCAGTATTCACTACTCAGTACTGAATATTCAGTATTCAGAAGTCTTTATTCAGTACTCAGTAATCAGTATTCTGTAATCCATATTCAGTACTCTGCTTTCAGTGCTCACTACTCGCTCGTCAGAACTCAGCAATTCAGTACTCATTATTCATCCCTCAGTATTCACTATTTAGTACTACTCAGTATTCAGTACTCATCAGTGGCGGCTGGCCAATAGAGAGTGCTAGTGCGCTGCCCCACCACTCTCCACATCCTAGTCCTTCATTGAAAATGACTTCATTACTTTGAAATATTATATATCCTTTTTTAATGAGCAAGGTAAATGGTATATAGTTAGTGAGCAAAATGTGTAATCTGCAATAAAATGCAGCTTAAAAATGTTCTACGTTGTCTAAAGTTACCGATGGCTCGCGTATTTCTGGGCCTGAGCACGAGAATCTTTGCCCGTTGTCTCTCGTTAGAAGTTGTACATGCGCAGTTCGCTCCTCCTGAATGAGAGAGACGGGAGCTCGCTGGGGCGCCGGAGAGCTGTGCCCCGACAGCATTTATCTGAACGCTGCTGAATTAAACGCGACCAACCACTGGGTGGCAACAGAGAGCGAGTGGCTCGTGGTACATCAGCTGACGTCATGCTAAAACGGAAGGGATCTCTGTCTGTCTGTCCTTCAGTTTTCTCGACAACCTTTCATATGATCAATTTCACTCCTGTATTGTAACGTGTAACGAGTGTGAAGTTGTTGGGATGAGTCTCCAGAAAACGCGTACGGAGACGTTCTTCCCGCGGCGACCGGACCAACAGCGCCACGCTGCCGTCGAATCCCACGTTGTGGTCGGAGGGGGTATTGCACCCGAACGGCCGCTGCAATAGTAAACTCAAATTAATCAAACGCGCCAGAATGAGTTGCTGGGTGTAGGGTTGGTGGAGCCTTATGCACCAGACGGAGAGGGTAATTATTTGTTATCCTTAAATGCTGTTTATTTTCTATTAGGTCTTCGTGTGTTCATAATTATCTGCCGTTGTGTCATGGTTTTGTGTTGTCAGATTTGGATAATGGGTGGATATAATACAGTGCTACTGCTGAAGCACTACAGCCCAGATAACTGTTATGGAGAATCTGAACAACTCGCTGAAGTACCTTAACTTACCTTGACTAAGCACGTTTCACATTATAACAAATGCTCACTCAGGTCAGCCAATACAAATAAAGACCTTTTCATTTTTTTCAATGGGCAAGTCAGTTTACTCATAGGGCACATTTACGAACAACGAACACGCGTCACAGAGAGATTAAAATGATCACAACCAAACAAAAACAGCAAGGAACAAACAAAAACACAGGCATAAGTAAGAGGACACAAGTACAGTGATACTTAGTTATGGTGTGAGACTTCATTTATGTAGCACTTGTTTACAGTGTGCTACATTAAAGAATGAAGCCAAATTTTATTATTATTATTATTATTATTATTATTATTGGTTTTTTTAATGTTTCAACTGTTAATTAATGACATACGTGTTAAAACACAGGGCAGATTTTAAAGGCAAATAATTTTTTTTTACTATTGCAAATTAAATTCGCAAACATGGGGAAGAGTTTTACTTCCGGTACTTCCGCTAAAACTTGCAACCACAGGCTAGCTTACCGACACGGGGATCGCCGGTTCGAATCCCCGTGTTGCCTCCGGCTTGGTCGGCCGTCCCTACAGACACAATTGGCCGTGTCTGTGGGTGGGAAGCCGGATGTGGGTACGTGTCCTGGTCGCTGCACTAGCGCCTCCTCTGGTCGGTCGGGGCGCCTCTTCGGGAGGGAGGGGGAATAGCGTGATCCTCCGTCCCGCTGGCGAAACTCCTCACTGTCAGGGGAAAAGAGGCGGCTGGCGAGTATCGGGGGAGACGTGTGGTAGTCTGCAGGTCTACTCTTTAACCTAACCCTTAAACTGGTATCGGCCCTGTTGACGCTAGCGTCCATCTTCAAAAATGAGACGTACCGTCTGTGGTATCGATATTTTGGGATCGATCCCCCCACCCTGTGCTTTGCCTATAAGTTCACGTGCCTCTATGCTTTCTATACCCATAGTAAATGTCACTTTTTTTACGTTAAAAGTGGGGGAGGGAGGGAGGGAGGGAGGGGGCCCCACGCTGCGTTAATGTGCACTGAAGCAGGTTTGTAAGCGTTGTCGTTTCCTTCTTTCTGTGTGTGTGTGTGTGTGTGTGTAGGAACGACAGAGCGTGTGTGTCTGATCCAGGGGACAGTGGAGGCTCTGAACGGGGTCCACGACTTCATCGCCGAGAAGGTGAGGGAGATGCCACAGAGCACCCAGAAGACAGAACCGGTCAGCATCCTGCAGCCCCAGACCACCGTCAACCCTGACCGCATCAAACAGGTTAGTCTGAACCGTCTGGACCGTCTGTCTGTCCGGCTCTGTCTGTCTGTCTGTCTATGTATCTGTTCTATCATCCTCAACAGCCCAGTAAAGACTTGCTGTTGTGTTGTGTTGTGTCTCCTCTCCTGTAGTTTTGAACCAGTGTGTTTGTGGCCCCAACAGAAATATAATTATTTGCTTGTTTTCGGTTTTGTTTTGTTTTTTTTGGTCCGTGTTTGTATTTGTGCTCTTGCATTTATTTGTACTTGCAGGCCTTTGTGCTCATCTGTGTGTGTGCGTGTGTTCATATATTTGTGTACCTGTTTACAGAGAAGTGTTTGTATTTGGGAAGAACGCAGTGAGGCTTTGTAGCTTTGTGCTGGTTCAACATTGTCTCTGTGAGTCTGTGGAAGTCTGTGTGAGTCTCTGTGAGTCCGAGTCTCTGAGTCTGTGTGAGTCTCTGAGTTTGTGTGAGTCTGTGTGAGTCTCTGAGTCTGTGTGAGTCTGTGTGAGTCTCTGAGTCTATGTGAGTCTGTGTGAGTCTCTGAGTCTATGTGAGTCTCTGAGTCTGTGTGAGTCTGAGTCTCTGAGTCTGTGTGAGTCTCTGAGTCTGTGTGAGTCTGTGTGAGTCTCTGAGTCTGTGTGAGTCTGTGTGAGTCTCTGAGTCTGTGTGAGTCTCTGAGTCTGTGTGAGTCTGAGTCTGTGTGAGTCTGAGTCTGTGTGATTCTGAGTCTCTGAGTCTATGTGAGTCTCTGAGTCTGTGTGAGTCTCTGAGTCTGTGTGAGTCTGAGTCTGTGTGAGTCTGAGTCTGTGTGAGTCTGTGTGAGTCTCTGAGTCTGTCTGAGTCTGTGTGAGTCTGTGTGAGTCTCTGAGTCTGTCTGAGTCTGTGTGAGTCTGTGTGAGTCTGAGTCTCTGAGTCTGTGTGAGTCTCTGAGTCTGTGTGAGTCTGTGTGAGTCTGTGAGTCTGTGTGAGTCTGTGTGAGTCTCTGAGTCTGTGTGAGTCTCTGAGTCTGTGTGAGTCTGAGTCTGTGTGAGTCTGAGTCTGTGTGATTCTGAGTCTCTGAGTCTATGTGAGTCTCTGAGTCTGTGTGAGTCTCTGAGTCTGTGTGAGTCTGAGTCTGTGTGAGTCTCTGAGTCTGTGTGAGTCTGAGTCTGTGTGAGTCTGTGTGAGTCTCTGAGTCTGTCTGAGTCTGTGTGAGTCTGTGTGAGTCTCTGAGTCTGTCTGAGTCTGTGTGAGTCTGTGTGAGTCTGAGTCTCTGAGTCTGTGTGAGTCTGAGTCTGTGTGAGTCTGTGTGAGTCTGTGTGAGTCTGTGTGAGTCTGAGTCTGTGTGAGTCTGAGTCTCTGAGTCTGTGTGAGTCTGTGTGGGTCTCTGCGGTTCAGCCCAAACTGTGATTTTCTGTTTGAGTGAATCTAGATGAATGTACCGACTACCAAGGCTCCGCACATCCATGCCCACACATCCAGACAGACAGATGAGAGAGGGATGGGGGGAGAGAGAGAGAGAGAATGAGAGAGAACGCAGAGTGAGAGAAAAGTCAGAATGTATGGGAAGAAATAAATATAGACAGTGAGGAAAAAAGAACAAGAGAGGGAGAGGTGGAGGTAAAGACAGGGACAGGGAGAGGGAGAGGGAGGGATCAGATCCATTCAGACAGGATGCACTGTGAGAGGTAGGAGGAGATACACCCCACATGTGTCACGAACCAAGGGTCAGTACGCACACACACACACACACACACACACACACACACACACACACACACACATCATGCAACCTAAGCATCCTGACCAATGGAAAACAGCCTCCTGCTGAGGGAGGAAGTGTGACCAAGGGCCCTGATCCGGGAAAACACACACACACACACACATACACACACACACACACACACACACACACACACACACACACACACACAGATAAACTCCATGAAATGTAAAAGATGGCAGTGGTCTGAGTGGGGGACATATAACTATAACCCTCCCTCCCCACTGACTCCATATGTCACTCACTAAACTTCTCCCTCTCTCTCTCTCCCTCCCCCTTCTCTCCCCTTATCTCTCTCTTGCACTCCCCCCCCTACTCAGATAATGTTATTTCTGTGAGGGAGAGACTTTTTTGACTTAAAAAAAGTTGTTTTTTTTTTTAAAGTCAAACCTCCCCCCCCCACTTCACCTCTTATTAATGCAATCAGTATGTCCATCAGGCTCTGTAATATTTTCATCCGTAGGCCATCCAGGTTAGTACTGTCACAGAAAGACATCTTGTAGTACAATCAAATTGCATTGCGGTGTGTGTTACATGAGAGCAGTGCGGGGTGTGTTACATGAGAGCAGTGCAGTGTGTGTTACATGAGGGCAGTGCGGGGTGTGTTACATGAGATTAGTGCAGTGTCTGTTACATGAGAGCAGTGCAGTGTGTGTTACATGAGAGCAGTGTGGGGTGTGTTACATGAGAGCAGTGTGGGGTGTGTTACATGAGAGCAGTGCGGGGTGTGTTACATGAGAGCAGTGTGGGGTGTGTTACATGAGAGCAGTGCAGTGTGTGTTACATGAGAGCAGTGTGGGGTGTGTTACATGAGAGCAGTGTGGGGTGTGTTACATGAGAGCAGTGCAGTGTGTTACATGAGAGCAGTGCAGTGTGTTACACGAGAGCAGTGTGGGGTGTGTTACATGAGAGCAGTGTGGGGTGTGTTACATGAGAGCAGTGCAGTGTGTGTTACATGAGAGCAGTGCGGTGTGTGTTACATGAGAGCAGTGCAGTGTGTGTTACATGAGAGCAGTGTGGGGTGTGTTACATGAGAGCAGTGCGGTGTGTGTTACATGAGAGCAGTGCCGTGTGTGTTACATGAGAGCAGTGTGGGGTGTGTTACATGAGAGCAGTGCGGTGTGTGTTACATGAGAGCAGTGCCGTGTGTGTTACATGAGAGCAGTGCAGTGTGTGTTACATGAGAGCAGTGTGGGGTGTGTTACATGTGAGCAGTGCGGGGTGTGTTACATGAGAGCAGTGCAGTGTGTGTTACATGAGAGCAGTGCAGTGTGTGTTACATGAGAGCAGTGTGGGGTGTGTTACATGAGAGCAGTGTGGGGTGTGTTACATGAGAGCAGTGCCGTGTGTGTTACATGAGAGCAGTGCAGTGTGTTACATGAGAGCAGTGCAGTGTGTGTTACATGAGAGCAGTGCAGTGTGTGTTACATGAGAGCAGTGTGGGGTGTGTTACATGAGAGCAGTGCAGTGTGTGTTACATGAGAGCAGTGCAGTGTGTGTTACATGAGAGCAGTGTGGGGTGTGTTACATGAGAGCAGTGCGGGGTGTGTTACATGAGAGCAGTGCAGTGTGTGTTACATGAGAGCAGTGCGGGGTGTGTTACATGAGAGCAGTGTGGGGTGTGTTACATGAGAGCAGTGTGGGGTGTGTTACATGAGAGCAGTGTGGGGTGTGTTACATGAGAGCAGTGCAGTGTGTTACATGAGAGCAGTGCAGTGTGTGTTACATGAGAGCAGTGCAGTGTGTGTTACATGAGAGCAGTGTGGGGTGTGTTACATGAGAGCAGTGTGGGGTGTGTTACATGAGAGCAGTGCAGTGTGTGTTACATGAGAGCAGTGCAGTGTGTGTTACATGAGAGCAGTGCAGTGTGTGTTACATGAGAGTGAGGGCCTTGCTCTCCAGTCAGCGTTACACACATGACTCATATTAAGTGAAGTGAATCACGGGGTCAGTACCAACTCTCTAACAGAGTTCACGTGCTGCAGCCATTAATTGTGATCGCAATCTGTGTAAGTGATCATCATCATCATCATCATCATCATGGCTCACTATTGAGCAACCAGGGCTGCCAATGTTTTCATCCACCGACCTCTCTGACCTGCCAAATACTTCATCCAACTAGCGCCATGCACACACACACACACGTTTATGTGTGTGTGCTATTCAAGCAAAACTTGAGCATTGCCGCGTTCTCTTAAATCGGTTTGAAATTCATCACGTTTTAAAAACGTGTTATTTCTGTAACAGGGCATGAAACAGCATGAAGCTTGTGTGTACTGTGCTTCTATCAAAACTACACAACGTACTGCGTTTCACTTGCTGATTTTTTTTTCTTTTGTTTTAAAATGATTATTGCAAAGGTTCTCGACTTAATATGAGGCTTAACTGATGCTCGTGTGTGTAGTTAATCACACCTTGCATGGCCGTCCTGTCCTCGCCATGTCAGTCCTGCTGGGTTGTGTGTTCAGGAAAACTTCAACTACGTGGAGAAATAAGCCCAGCAACAAAGAACAACATGTCATTAATGAACAAGTCTGCAACCATGATATATATCCCCCGTACAACAGTGAATATAACATTAACTCAGGTGAGCATAACACTAACTCAGGTGAGCATAACACTAACTCAGGTGAGCATAACACTAACTCAGATGAGCATAACACTAACTCAGGTGAGCATAACACTAACTCAGGTGAACATAACACTAACTCAGGTGAACATAACACTAACTCAGATGAGCATAACACTAACTCAGGTGAACATAACACTAACTCAGATGAGCATAACACTAACTCAGGTGAACATAACACTAACTCAGGTGAACATAACACTAACTCAGGTGAGCATAACACTAACTCAGGTGAGCATAACATTAACTCAGGTGAACATAACATTAACTCAGGTGAACATAACACTAACTTAGTCGAGCATAACACTGACTCAGGTGAAGATAACACTAACTCAGGTGAACATAACACTAACTCAGGTGAACATAACACTAACTCAGGTGAACATAACACTAACTCAGGTGAACATAACACTAACTCAGGTGAACATAACACTAACTCAGGTGAGCATAACACTAACTCAGGTGAACATAACACTAACTTAGTCGAGCATAACACTAACTCAGGTGAGCATAACACTAACTCAGGTGAACATAACACTAACTCAGGTGAGCATAACACTAACTCAGGTGAGCATAACACTAACTCAGGTGAGCATAACACTAACTCAAGTGAGCATAACATTAACTCAGTTGAACATAACATTAACTCAGGTGAGCATAACACTAACTCAGGTGAACATAACACTAACTCAGGTGAACATAACACTAACTCAGGTGAACATAACACTAACTCAGGTGAACATAACACTAACTCAGGTGAGCATAACACTAACTCAGGTGAACATAACACTAACTCAGGTGAGCATAACACTAACTCAGGTGAGCATAACACTAACTCAGGTGAACATAACACTAACTCAGGTGAGCATAACATTAACTCAGGTGAACAACACTAACTCAGGTGAACATAACACTAACTCAGGTGAACATAACACTAACTCAGGTGAGCATAACACTAACTCAGGTGAAGATAACACTAACTCAGGTGAGCATAACACTAACTCAGGTGAGCATAACATTAACTCAGGTGAACATAACATTAACTCAGGTGAACATAACACTAACTCAGGTGAGCATAACACTAACTCAGGTGAGCATAACACTAACTCAGGTGAACATAACATTAACTCAGGTGAACATAACATTAACTCAGGTGAACATAACATTAACTCAGGTGAACATAACATTAACTCAGGTGAACATAACACTAACTCAGGTGAGCATAACACTAACTCAGGTGAGCATAACACTAACTCAGGTGAACATAACACTAACTCAGGTGAGCATAACACTAACTCAGGTGAGCATAACACTAACTCAGGTGAACATAACACTAACTCAGGTGAGCATAACACTAACTCAGGTCCTTTCAGCTGTTATCATCTACTCCCAGGTCTGCTGTTGCAGTGTGTGTTGTAGTGTGTGTTGTAGTGTGTGTCCCTCTGATTCAGTGTCCTCCTCATCAAAGAGGAGGACACTGAATCAGAGGGAGCGACGGGGGATCCTGATGAATAATTATAGCTATCACAATGGTACACACACACACACACCCACACATACATAGACACACACACACTCACTCACACATACACACACATACTTAGACCCACACACACTTACACATGTACATAGACACACACACACAATCACCCACAGATACACACACACACACACAAACACCCACACATACATAGACACACACACTCACACATATACACACTCACACATCACATACACACACACCTCACAGTCACGGCTTAATGCCGAGTATGCTATTCTGAGGTGTAGGGATGAGCTTGGTTTTATGCATAACTGATCAACACTGTGGACACACACACACACACACACACACACACACACACACACACACACACACATATATAGCAGCTTATTGTGATATGCCTTGTCATTTGTGATGCTATGTTCCTGGAGAAACACAGTCGGTGGGCTTAGCTGGTGTTCAGCTGGCCAGGTCTAGTTCATGGAGTGGTTTGGTGTTGTCTTGCGGGCAGGGTGTTTCTCGTAGTGAGTGTGGGTATGAGTGAAAGATATGAGTGACAGATGAGTGATGGTGTTTTGAACGAGGAGGGGGCAGACTAATAGCTGCTGATTCTCATTACAGAGGCTGAATGTGTTGGAGTCTCTGCTATTTATAACCTGACACACAGGCGAGCAAATGGGTCTGTGCTGTATGTGGCGACGTACACTCAGACACACACACACACACACAGACACACACACACACACACACACAGACACACACACACACACACACACACACACACACAGAGGAATAGCCTATAGCTATTAGTGAGCTGAGCGGTCTTGCTAGCCAACCAGTAAACGTCCACAGTTTTAAAGCATGGTTGTCATTGTGGAAACACTTTCATAACCTAAACAACACAAACTCTCTGCGGTCCGATGAAAGGACTTCATCTGACAACACACACACACACACACACACACACACACACACACACACACACACACATACTAAGAGGCAAATGGAGGCGCTTGAACATAGCCACACAATATCACGTGCGCGCGCCCAGAGATTCGCAGATGCACTTGTGACAGATGAATGGGGTCCAGAGGAGTTAATGATGTCTACTATTTAAGGGATGGCTTTCATCCCTGCTTCTGTGGTTGTTGTCGAGAGCGCGGCTGTCGTAGCATGTGGTGTGGACATTACTGGCTACCCCATGGGGCAACAGCAGAGAGAGAGAGAGAGAGAGGGAGAACAGAGAGAATGGCGGGGGGGTTGAGGTTCTGAAAGGGGGTGACAGATGAGAGAAAGAGACAGGCTGGAAGAGAGGAGTGGAGGAGAACAGAAGCAGACTGACAGGCTGAGTGGGTGACTGAAAGCTGAAGCGAGAAGTGAAGTCTGGTTAGCTAACAGAAGTGAGGCCTTGTTAGCTAACAGAAGTGAGAGGTCTTGTTAGCTGACAGAAGTGAGGTCTTGTTAGCTAACAGAAGTGAGGTCTTGTTAGTTAACAGAAGTGAAGTCTTGTTAGCTAAAAGAAGTGAGGTCTTGTTAGCTAACAGAAGTGAGAGGTCTTGTTAGCTAACAGAAGTGAAGTCTTGTTAGCTGACAGAAGTGAGGTCTTGTTAGTTAACAGAAGTGAGGTCTTGTTAGCTGACAGAAGTGAAGTTTGTTAGCTAACAGAAGTGAGGGCTTGTTAGCTGACAGAAGTGAAGTTTGTTAGCTAACAGAAGTGAGGTCTTGTTAGCTAACAGAAGTGAGGTCTTGTTAGCTAACAGAAGTGAGGTCTTGTTAGCTAACAGAAGTGAGGTCTTGTTAGTTAACAGAAGTGAGGTTTTGTTAGCTGACAGAAGTGAAGTTTGTTAGCTAACAGAAGTGAGGTCTTGTTAGCTGACAGAAGTGATGTCTTGTTAGCTAACAGAAGTAAGGTCTTGTTAGCTAACAGAAGTGAGGTCTTGTTAGCTAACAGAAGTGAGAGGTCTTGTTAGCTAACAGAAGTGAGAGGTCTTGTTAGCTAACAGAAGTGAGAGGTCTTGTTAGCTGACAGAAGTGATGTCTTGTTATCTAACAGAAGTGAGGTCTTGTTAGCTAACAGAAGTGAGGTCTTGTTAGCTAACAGAAGTGAGGTCTTGTTAGCTAACAGAAGTGAGGTCTTGTTAGTTAACAGAAGTGAGGTCTTGTTAGCTAACAGAAGTGAGGTCTTGTTAACTAAAAGAAGTGAGGTCTTAAGTGAAGTCTTGTTAGCTAACAGAAGTGAGGTCTTGTTAGCTAACAGAAGTGAGGTATTGTTAGTTAACAGAAGTGAGGTCTTGTTAGTTAACAGAAGTGAAGTTTGTTAGCTAACAGAAGTGAGGTCTTGTTAGTTAACAGAAGTGAGAGGTCTTGTTAGCTAACAGAAGTGAGGTCTTGTTAGCTGACAGAAGTGAAGTCTTGTTAGCTAACAGAAGTGAGGTCTTGTTAGTTAACAGAAGTGAGGTCTTGTTAGCTGACAGAAGTGAGGTCTTGTTAGCTGACAGAAGTGAGGTCTTGTTAGTTAACAGAAGTGAGGTCTTGTTAGTTAACAGACGTGAGGTCTTGTTAGCTAACAGAAGTGAAGTCTTGTTAGCTAACAGAAGTGAGGTCTTGTTAGCTGACAGAAGTGAAGTCTTGTTAGCTAACATAAGTGAGAGGTCTTGTTAGCTAACAGAAGTGAGGTCTTGTTAGCTGACAGAAGTGAGGTCTTGTTAGCCAACAGAAGTGGAGTTTGTTAGCTAACAGCTGCAGAGCGGTGCTGCATAGCGAGCTAGCTGCCGTTAGCACATCCCACACAGACACACGATACACACTTCACTTCAAACACATAACAACGTTACTGATGCAGCCATGATTTATGGGCTAATTATTTTCCTCTGCCCCCAAAAGACTACAAACAGTACTGCAACTAGACCAGGGCAACTCTGCTCTGTCTTGTGTTGTTTACTGTTGACTTCTGTGTGATATTTACTGTGGTTTGTGTTTTCTGATTGAACCACAGTAAAGCAGTGACACTGTGTCTGATAAAACTGAGCAGTGCTGTGATGTGGGACCGAGTCGTTGTTCTCCAAGTCACATGTCGGTCTCAAGTAGTGACACTCGTGTCACAGGTCAAATTCAGTGCCAAGCATTTAACAGCAGTCTTAGTTAGTACATTAAATCCACGCAAATCATGAATGCTTTTTTTCCCCCCTCACAAGTGTATTTATTACAGATCGAGTGACAGTGGACCTGTCATTATTTAAATGAAGTGTTGACTGGCTGCACACTTTTTAGAAGCTTTCTATCTTTGGGCGGTACCGAGTCTCTCAAGTCAAGTCACCAGCTGTTGGTGTGAAAGGCAAAGTCGAGTTGCGAGTCTTTTATAGTTTTGTCAAGTCAGGTCTAGAGGCATCAGATTTGTGACTCGACTCAAGTCCACCTTTATAGGCTCTGTGTGTGGTAGCAGAACCGTCACATGGGAAGTGTGCAATCCTGTAGTTTTTTAATATCTGATTTCTTTAAATGACTGTCCTTGACCCAGCATGCTTCTAAAATGAAACGCTGGATCATTTTGCCAACACGTCCGGAGATGTGGTGGCCGAGCAGGCGTCCAAAGCTAGCGGTTGCGCGTGACTGTGACCATAGGCTACGTGTAATGACCGGTCTGAAAAATGATCTAAAATCTGAATCAGGTGTAGGCTATAGAGCTGAAATATTGGATTGTAACATAATGTCATACTTCGACATGCCAGAATAAAGCGACCGCTGAGCTGACTTGATGATGTAAGCCAACAGTTTTACTGTTGATTTCTTTTCTTTTGAGAAAGACTACAACAGCAAAAAAGTCATTTCTGGGACTATATGCATGATGATGCTGTATTATTCTACTTGTTAAAAAATGTATTGCACTGAGATTACGCATGCAGTAGAACTAGAATAGTTGCATAGAACTAGATTGATATTCTAGTTCTAGTTGAAGTTAAAGAAGTTAGTTCTTGTTAAAGAAATAGTTGCATGCAGTATAGAACTAGAATAGTTGCATAGAATTATAGTACAGAACTAGAATAGGTGCATGCTGTATAGAACTAGAATCGTTGCATACAGTATAGAACTAGAATCATTGCATACAGTATAGAACTAGAATAGTTGCATGCGGTATAGAACTAAAAGAGCTGCATGCAGTATAGAACTAGAATAGTTGCATACAGTATGGAACGAGAATTGTTGCGTGCAGTATGGAACTAGAATAGTTGCATGCGGTATAGAACTAAAAGAGCTGCATGCAGTATAGAACTAGAATAGTTGCATGCGGTATAGAACTAAAAGAGCTGCATGCAGTATAGAACTAGAATAGGTGCATGCGGTATAGAACTAAAAGAGCTGCATGCAGTATAGAACTAGAATAGTTGCATACAGTACGGAACTAGAATAGTTGCATGCAGTATAGAACCAGAATAGTTGGAACTAGAATCGTTGCATGCAGTATAGAACTAGAATAGTTGCATGCAGTATAGAACCAGAATAGTTGGAACTAGAATAGTTGCATGCAGTATAGAACCAGAATAGTTGCATGCAGTATAGAACTAGAATAGTTGGAACTAGAATAGCTGCATGCAGTATAGAACTAGAATAGCTAAGTGTGTGACCGTGATTCATGTGCATACATGTAAGTGAGCAGGGCATTGCACATCAAGTTTGCACAGGACCTTGCACCCCCCCACCCCCCACGACTGTCCTGTGTGGTAGTATTGTTTGTAAAAAGCCATAATACCCCTGTGGATACTTGTAAATGTGGTTTTTAGTACTCCATCGATGCAAACAGCGCTCGATAGACGATGCCCGGCAACCACCCTCTTCGGACAGACCTGCCACGACATAGCATTAACTTCTTTTTTGTACTTACAACCAAACCTAGCCTAGCGTGCACTGCATTTTGTATGTGTTACAGTACATGAGTGATGTCTGAGTGGTTGATTTTGAATAGGAACTGTATGGAGATCGGTGCTCGGACAGGTCGGCTGTAAATGGCTTGTGGCTTTGCTGTTTCTTCTAACTGCCGCTGTGGTATTATTGTTGGACTATTTCTGGACCAAGGATTTTTAGAGACGCTGGCCAGACATGAATGCTGTGGCGGCACCCCGACATGTTTGGGTCATGACACCAAGGCTGGACAATGAACGCGCGCGTGTAGACACTCATTCCCCCAGAATAGGCACACACGCATACACACACGAGCACATGCTCACATACCCCCCTCCCCCCCCAAAAAAAACCCCCACTTTACTTAAACATGCTCATTAACACCCAGACACAGAAACTCAGCAGCTCTGTTAAAGTTGTTTTCACTGTCACTCCCTCCAGTGACTTCCTGCTGTAGAGGCCATTTCCTGTGACCTTTCACCCCCGGGCAAGAACACCTGCTTCCTACTTCCTGTTATTGTCTCTCAACACGGGAAGCCCTCTCCAAATGTCAGGAAAATGTGGAATCAGTTTTACACTCTTAAATACTGGTTTACTTTGCCAGACCTCGATCAGCTTGGTGCTTTCAAGTGATCGGCTTCATTTGATGAGGTAGTCTGCGCATTCCTGCATGACGCCCTTGGAAACCCAACACACAATTTAAAAGGTAGTTTGTTTTAATCGAATCATCCCTACAGCTGTTTCAGGTTTATTTACATTCTCGGGACTATCAGGAAATATCAGGGAAGTTCTCCAAACACGTCTTGGACTCGTTTTCTCACATGAAGGAAAACTTGGTCCAATAAAAACACCCTCGACTGTTCATTTTTGTTGTGGTTATCGGTCCTTGGTGTGCCTTAACTGCGGCCTCGGCGTGGCGGTGACGGTCGTCCAGCAGCACAGTCAGGTTAGCATGGACTTGTATTTAACGCTAACGGCTAATGTCTTACCGCAGCCTCGTGGTGTCCCAGAGTCCAGGGTTCGAGCCAACACTGCTGTTGCAGGAACATGTGCAGGTGACTGGCTCGTCCCTGGACCCACTTACATGCCTCTTTTTTCCTAATTCCAACTTTAACCCTGAAGCCAAGTCCTAACCCTAAAATAGACCCTTTACCTCACGGGGACCCATAAAATGTCCCCAACAGGTAGGCGGGTTGAGGATTTCTACCCTAACAGGGACTACAAAACCTGGTGCACACATACACTTGTGTTCTGTTGTGTATAATAATAAAAACGTGAAAGCAACATCTGATTCAAGAAGGTTCTGGGTTCGAGCCCCGGGGTAGTCCGACCTTGGGGGTCGTCCCGGGTCGTCCTCTGTGTGGAGTCTGCATGTTCTCCCCGTGTCTGCGTGGGTTTCCTCCGGGGGCTCCGGTTTCCTCCTACAGTCCAAAGACATGTAGGTCAGGTGAATCGGCCGTACTAGATTGTCCCGAGGTGTGAATGTGTGTGTCTGGGCCCTGTGATGGACCGGCGGCCTGTCCAGAGTGTCTCCCCGCCCGCTGCCCAATGACTGCTGGGATAGGCTCCAGCATCCTCGCGACCCTGAGAGCAGGATAAGCTTGGATGATGGATGGATGGATGGCTTTCACATTTGTTGGACTGGATAAAACAGTATTCTGTTACTTTGCGAAAGACAAACGAGACAAGGGATGTATAGCACACATGCATGTTGTCGAGAGTACGTCACACATGCCTTCACACACAACCCCTTTGACTATATATACACGTATATATACACACAAGTGTGTGTGTGTGATCCACTGTCTCCTGTATAATCTACCAGCTGTAAGCTGATGCGGTCCCTGCGCTGTGTCAGCGTGATGTATTTCTGTGTTAATTGTCGTTACGGCACCAACCCAACGTCACCTGCCTAAGACCCTTCAGTCTCACTGAACCCTCAGATTCAGGATCTGAGTCCGATAATAACGCCTCATTCCATCCGTCCATCTAGTGAAGACACCAAGTTAGCTTAAACCGGCCTGTATGCTAAAGCGCTACCTCTACTGCTACCTCTACTGCTATTGATACAGGTGATTTGTGCAGTGGCTGTTGCAGTTTCACAAAAGACCGGATGAAAAATAACCCAGCAGGCAGCAGAAAACCCGTGATACATACAGAATATGGGTGGTAGGTGAAGTAAAACACAATTAGCAGAAACTGCTATGAATGATGTGTCACCCCATGTCATCCATGGCTGTTACACCTGCACAGCGGCTCAGACTCGGTTGAACCCGGTGCCCAGCCTCCCTCGTGCTCATCCCGCGGTCGCTGTGATCTCCTCAGTTACTCCTGTGCTCCTGACTCCCCTTCCCCTTCCTCTTAAACGGTAGGGGGACTGCATTTACACACAGCGGCCTTCTAGTCCCGCAGCGCTTTACGGTGAGCGCCTCACATCCACCGAGTCACATTCACACACTGAGGGGTGGAGGCTGCCACGCAAGGCACCAACCTGCTCATCAGGAGCAGCTTAGGGGTTCAGTGTCTTGCTCAAGGACACTTCGACACCCTCTCGGCAGGAGCCGGATATCGAACCAGCAACCTTCCTATTACTACACGACCCGTTCTACCTCCTGAGCCGTGCCGCCCTCTTCTCCGTCCTCTCCTTCTCCCTGTCCTATTTCACCTCTGCTTTCTCATCCTCCTACTTCTTCACCTCCTCATTCTCCTCTAGTCCTCACCTCTTACTGTCCAGTACCGGCCTCCATTGGTGTCCAAAGCGACTGTGTATCTGTGGCCCATTAGTTGTAGTGCTGCAGCTCTGATGAGTAAGTGAGCCCACCATCTGAAAGAGTTTTCACATGTGTCAGTGTGGAAAGGCAATTGGCAAAATAGTGCGGCAATGTGGAGGGCGATGTTTACAGTTCTGCAAAAAGTGTGTTAATAAACTACAAACGGGAGTGTGAAGCAGAGCGCGAGCGTGGAGTCTGGCGTGCTTGCTGAATGCACCGGCTACCAGGTTAATGCTTTCAGAGACAGCTGCAACAACCACCGCCAGTGTTTAAGCACTCGCAACAATCTGTAACTTTATATAATATATATATGTATATATGTGTGTATATATTTATTTAGACTAGAAAGACCTGAACAGATTTTGGCTCGAACAATTCAGGAGTGCAGTTTTAATCCAGAAGATGATAGTCACCATTCAAAAATAAAATAGAGGCGTCCGGGTGGCGTAGGGGTCTATTCCGTTGCCTAGCAACACGGGGATCGCCGGTTCGAATCCCCGTGTTGCCACCGGCTTGGTCGGGCGTCCCTACGGACACAATCGGCCGTGTCTGCGGGTGGGAAGGCGGATGTGGGTATGTGTCCTGGTCGCTGCGCTAGCGCCTCCTCTGGTCGGTTTGGGGCACGTCCCCCCTGGTGAAACTCCTCACTGTCAGGTGAAAAGAAGCGGCTGGTGACTCCACATGTATCGGAGGAGGCACGTGGGGGTCTGCAGCCCTCCCCGGGTCGGCGGAGGGGGTGGAGCAGCGACCGGGACGGCTCAGAAGAGTGGGGTAATTGGCCGGGTAAAACTGGGCAGAAAAGGGGGGAACCCCCCCCCCAAAAAATAGAATAAAATAATGACAAGTACTGACGACAGCAGAGCTGGCTGGTCCATGTGGTGGTTGTGTGTCAGTGGGTTTTGTGACTTGTGTGATTGTAAAGATAAGAAGCTAATGTTTGGTTTCATAACGGAGCGCCACCTACGTCCTGTAACCAATACAAGCGTAAGAAGATGATACATATATTATGTGTGTGCGTATTAGAGCATGTGTGTGTGTGTGTGTGTGTTGTGGGGGGTTATGCTAGCTCTCTGTGCATAACTTTTCTGCAAGTCATGCAAATAATGCAACTCAGCACAAACAACAACAGAGCCATAAAGCTAATGAGCGCCCAGCGCCAGCCTGCGGACATGACATGATTATAATTAACATACCAACAGCATCTGCTTGACCTTCGTCAAGAGCGCCAGAGCTGGCGTGTGCGTGTGTGTGTGCGCCTCGGACCTCTCGGTGTGCGTTAGTGTGTGTGTGTGTGTGTGGGGGGGGGGGGGGGTTACTGTCACCCTGCACAGCCTGGATGTTCTGGTCTAATGATGTTCCCCCGTTATTTATAACCGGGGGTTTCTAAACCCCCGGATCGGCCAGGGGGTGGATGGAGATGGAAAAAAGACAGAGAGAGAGAGAGAGAGAGAGAGAGAGAGAGAGAGAGAGAGAGAGGGAGAGAGAGAGAGAGAGAGAGAGAGAGAGAGAGAGAGAGAGAGAGAGAGAGAGCAGAGTCAGCAGAGAAACAGGTAAATAAGTAGAGCCGTAGGTAGAGACGGAAACGAAGAGAAAATGATATAGACAAGG
>JAJHIY020000916.1:7500-46703 GCA_022114975.2 Lampris megalopsis | reverse complement strand
CAGCACTACATATCCATCTTTCTGTGACTACTTGTGCAAAATTACCTCACATGTTTAAATATCACATCACACTGCTAACGTTTCCCATGACAGATTTTAGCCATCACTCTGCCTTCTGCGGTTTAAGCTTCCATCATATATATGCTATGAAACACATCAAGATGTGCAATTAGTCGAATCTTTAATTGACACACACACACACATGCATGCATGCACTAATGCACAAATGCATGCACGCACACACACACACACACACACACACACACACACATTCATGCACGTATGCAAAAATGCATGCACACACACACTGCAAAGCACAGACTGAGACTCATCAGTGATGGGGACTGGGATCATCTCTCCGTCTCCCTCTCTCTCTCTCTCTCTCTCTCTCTCTCTCTCTCTCTCTCTCTCTCTCTCTCTCTCTCTCTCTCTCTCTCTCTCTCTGGGCGAGAGACTGTAATTGATTTGAGGATGTTTGGGCCTGACATCTTTGGTGGTCCCTGCAGGAGAAAATGCTTATAGAGAGTATGGATAGAAAAAAAAAATGGTCACATTTTTTACAGATTAATGCAAGATGTTATGTGGGAACCACGGGTTGTTCTGGCGTAATAAAAAGCCACATTATCAGAGGTGTCAAATGGCTGCCAAAAAGATGTCAAGCGTTTAAGGAGGTCAGAAATGGAGATATCATAAGTGGTAAATCCCCTGCACACGTTTAGGTCCTTACCAGCCTGGGAAGGGTCCTTCGTGGAGATGAATCCCACCTTCTGGTTCTGGATTAATATCGATTCAGGACGATGAGCCAACCTCTATTCAAATCTGATTTAGGCATGATTAGCAAATAGTCAATCTTTTCTTTAAACTGTAAAAAATATGACAAAAGCAAAACGAAGTGATGCTATGCTGATGGCCATCCCATGCTCACGAACAAATCAAAATAGCTGTCTGAATGTTCTCCACATTACTTGGACCACCAAGGTAAGTACTTTTAGACGTGCCTCTGCTCTGGTTCATATGGTACGTTCACACTTGTACATGGTTCTTGTGCTGTGATAATTTTGTCTCTGTAAAAGTCATCTAAGTCGCTGGAAACCACTAGAGCTGGCTCTGTCTACTTGAGTTATGTGTTTTCCATGTGTTTGACGGACTGAGACCTAAATCCTCCTCTTACATTTCCCCTTTTGGTTTTCTCCTCAGAGCCAAGATGACATTCACTGCACAAGTGGTTTATCAACACTTAGAAAAGCAGGGATTATTGACGAAGCTGTTTCCCGACTTTTACTTGTTTTGACGGTGCACAAAACAACTATTGGTTTTTCCAACTTTACTCCTCATAATCGTAGCAAAAAGCATTGACGTCAGAAATGTGGAGATCTGCTGCACAACTGTTGTTGTTTTCTTCACGAGCAATCCCTAAATCCCCCTTCACACAAACATGAGACTCACACACACACACACACACACACACACACACACACACACACACACACACGTTGGCCACTCTCTCAGGTCAGAGGTGACCGTATGATTCGAGATGGCAGAGAAATGTGATGGGTGTGACTCCACATCCCTGCCCAGTCCTTCAGCCCTCAGCTTTAAATCGTCCATAAGGTGGCACCTCTTCCCTTTCCCCTCTCCTCTAATTCCCCAGTCCTGTGTTCTGATCCCCTCCTTTTGTCTTGTGTCTGCGGCGGAGACGTCACACGGTAAATCTCCATTTTCCAAACCCAGGTCTGTGTGTAATCTCTCTTGTCAAGGGGCATATTCGCCGATTAGCCCCACAAATTACAAGGAGTGATCACTGTGTCTGTTCAGCCCTCATTAAGTGCTAACAAGGCTTCATCACAACCACCCACACCACCACGACCTTCAACCTCCGACCTCTGACATCTGAGACTTTCCTCGGAAGGCTCCCTAAACAGAAAATTGTCTTAAAAACATCATCCGTAAACTTCTCTATCTCACGAGTTCCTGGGCTTTAAAGATAACGCACAGTGTGTAAATGGGTTGTGAATCAAAATAAGGCCACATAACAATGGAAATGTATTGAGCCAATGAAATCCACATGACATTAATAGGCCGTAAACAAGTTTGTGTCTGCAACCTCATCTCATAAATGTCCTATCAGTTGCTAAGATAGAAATCCTAAAGATTATATTTGAATAGACGAGCAGCCAAGACGTGGTCAGGAAGATGAGACCAAAAAAATGTGTGGGTGTTTCAGTAATTCAGGGGTCACGATAGACCGTATGTTGTGTTATCACAAGACCACCCATCCGTTACTTACGCTGGACAAACAGAAGATCTTCCAGGTGTAATATCTAGCAGATGGGCCCCGGCCGACAGAGGGCACCTCAGAATGGGGCCCTCTGTGATGATGGTCAACTGGTCATTTCTCCAGCCCCATTAACCACCTGGGACTGGTATGTTTTGTCAGCTTTGCTTCAGTTTCAGGTTTCATTTACCTTTCTTTGAAATGAAACACACCCGCCTGCACACACCCAGCAACAACACAGCTTTCTCTGACAAACACACTCGCAGTAGAAATACTGTGTCCACGTGTGTGTCTC
Organism: Lampris megalopsis; assembly: GCA_022114975.2. Classification (NCBI taxonomy): domain Eukaryota; kingdom Metazoa; phylum Chordata; class Actinopteri; order Lampriformes; family Lampridae; genus Lampris; species Lampris megalopsis. The sequence continues at coordinate 44,133 of JAJHIY020000916.1, read as the reverse complement.
ACATGCACCTCCCCCCCCATTCTCACACATGCAGGTACACAGAAACATGCATAGGCTTATAAACAGATGTACCACACACACACACACACACACACACACACATCAACTGGTCATCAGTGGAAGAGTGGGTGACACTTTAAAGTGCAGGCCATTCATTACACAAAATAACTCAGTAACACACAGTGAAATAGGTGTAAGTGTACTATGGTGAGTGGTGATGACTGAGTAATGGATGAGTAAAACAGCGGTTCTGCAGCTCTAGTTTACTGCCTTGTCAGATGTCATCTATGTCAAATACCTTATAGGATCAAGTCACACATCATCTTTTACCAAACACAATCCTTGGTGTCACAAAGATAAGTAGTATTTTTTTTTTGGGGGGGGGGGTTCCTCTCGTTTTCTCCCCAATTTCATCCAGCCAATTACCTCACTCTTCGCAGAGGTGGGGTTAAAAACCAGTCCAGAAAGTAAAAACCCTAACTGTGTCTTTACTCCACCCCTGTACTCAACCATCAGATGGCACTGACTAGTTTACCCAAACCAGCTGCTTTCAGACACGGATGGAGTAAAGACACGGTTAGGGTTTTTTACTTTCTGGACCGGGTTTTTCCACCTCTGCGAGCCGTCCCGGGCATTGCTCCACCCCCTCTGCCCGACCACGTGTTTCCTGCGATACATGTAGAGCCCTCCAGCCGCCTCTTTTCACCTGACAGTGAGGAGTTTCGCCAGGGGGGGACGTAGCGCGCTAGCACCGACCGACCAGAGGAGGCGCTAGTGCAGCGACCGGGACACACACCCACATCTGGCCCCCCACCCGCAGACACGGCCAAGCCGGAGGTAACACGGGGATTCGAACCAGCGACCCCTGTGTTGGTAGACAACGGAATAGGCCGCTAAGCTAGCGGGACGCCCCCGTAGCAGTAGCAGTGTTTATCTCTTAAACACGGATGTGAGGTGCATGTTGCATGGGGGGCTGCCTGTTAATAATAGCAAAAGCTGATCATTAATTGACTTATGTATGTTACATTTATATCATTTTTTCACCAACAACATTTACATACACACACATATGTATATATATGTGTGTGTGTGTGTGTGTGTGTGTGAAGTATATATACATACATATATACGTTATGTATATGAAGTATATATATGAAATATGTATATATACACATATATATGTATATATGAAGTATATATACACATACATTATATATGAAGTGTGTGTATATACACACATGCACACCTATATATATATATATATATATATATATATATATACATACATACATACATACACACACATATATATACACATACATACATACATACATACACGTATATATGTATATATGAGGCATATGTGTGTGTGTGTGTGTGTGTGTGTGTGTGTAGAGGTAGTTGAAGTGTGTGAAGTGGCAGCTAAACTCAACACCAGGATGTCGAACAAACAAATGAGCGGAACCACAGAGAAAGCTGTGGTCAGTTTACTGAGACGTGGAGTCAAAGACATTTAATCCAAACAGCATGGCTGACCAATAAACCATGCCGCACGCATGTCCAGTATGTACACTCCAACAAGGACAACACGCACAACATGTCCAGTATGTACACTCCAACAAGGACAACACGTACATGTCCAGTATGTAGACTCCAACAAGGACAACACGTACAACATGTCCAGTATGTACACTCCAACAAGGACAACACGTACAACATGTCCAGTGTGTACACTCCAACAAGGACAACACGTACACCATATCCAGTATGTACACTCCAACAAGGACAACACGCACAACATGTCCAGTATGTACACTCCAACAAGGACAACACATACAACATGTCCAGTATGTACACTCCAACAAGGACAACACGTACAACATGTCCAGTATGTACACTCCAACAAGGACAACACGAACAAAACATGTCCAGTATGTACACTCCAACAAGGTCAGCACCTACATGTCCAGTATGTACACTCCAACAAGGACAACATGCACAACATGTCCAGTATGTACACTCCAACAAGGACAGCACGAACAAAACATGTCCAGTATGTACACTCCAACAAGGACAACACGTACAACATGTCCAGTATGTACACTCCAAGGACAACACCTACATGTCCAGTATGTACACTCCAAGGACAACACCTACATGTCCAGTATGTAGACTCCAACAAGGACAACATGTACAACATGTCCAGTATGTACACTCCAACAAGGACAACACGTACAACATGTCCAGTATGTACACTCCAACAAGGACAACATGCACAACATGTCCAGTATGTACACTCCAAGGACAACACATACATGTCCAGTATGTACACTCCAAGGACAACACCTACATGTCCAGTATGTACACTCCAACAAGGACAACACGTACAACATGTCCAGTATGTACACTCCAACAAGGACAACACGTACAACATGTCCAGTATGTACACTCCAACAAGGACAACACGCACAACATGTCCAGTATGTACACTCCAAGAAGGACAACACGCACAACATGTCCAGTATGTACACTCCAAGAAGGACAACACGCACAACATGTCCAGTATGTACACTCCAACAAGGACAACACGTGCAACATTTCCAGTGTCAGCCTGGCATTTGGAACATTTTTTTGTGTTGCCTTTGATTATTTATATGCAAAAAATACTCTAAAACATGTAAGTGTATGAGAGAGAGAGAGAGAGAGAGAGAGAGAGAGAGAGAGAGAGAGAGAGAGAGAGAGAGAGAGAGAGAGAAATGAGGTTTATTTCAAGGGATCTTGGATTTAGATTTAAGTGGTATACATAATTGTGCGTATGTCTGTGTGTGTGTCCATTGTATGCCGGTGTATTTAAATTGGTCTGTACATGCGTCTATCTATCTATCTATCTATCTATCTATCTATCTATCTATCTATCTATCTATCTATCTATCTATCTATCTATCTATCTATCTATCTATCTATCTATCTATCTATCTATCTTTCTGATCAGGGGAAAATGCAGTGCCGCCATTTGAAGAAACTGGACGGATGCTGTTCAACTTCCATCGGAGGCACCAATTTTAATTCCTTATTTTTTCACAGAAATGAAGCTTTGCGGTGACGTCATCTTCTAAGTGTGCGGTCGGGTTGGGGAGGAGGACTGCTAAGGAGAACTTTGTTAAAGATAAAAGACCTGCAGTGTCTGCAGTGCACAGAAGACCACAATCGATGGCCTTGCCCCAACCTCCATCTCTGTTCTGCCCCATATAGAATATTTCCATAAAATGTTACTATGAAACTAATTGTTTTCCTGTGCTGCCTTAAATTAGACTACCAGTGTATGAAACTCAATAAAATGTGGCGTTTGTGGGTCTGCGGATACGTCTGCTTCAACGTAAATGATCCAGCAGCCTTTCATTTATTGACTGCATGGTATTCACTTTTGAAAGATCGGTGTCAGTTGTGTGGACTCTGCAAAACCCCCTGGCTGAGAACTGATTGAATTTACCCCCCCCCCCCATACGACAGAGAGGCCACGTGAAAGTCTCTTCAAGCCAAGGGTGCACAGAAAAAACCATTATGGTGCATCACCCTATTCAACACTAATCCTAGCTAGCATAAGAGAGTAGATTAAAGTATTGATTACTGGAGACATTTCTGAACATAGAAACATAGTCAGCTTTTTTTTGGTCACTGTAACTTTAACCTTCACAGTGATATGTATAAAATATAAACAAAAGTTGTAAATATGTATATGTAACGATATGATTACATATATAAGCATATATCTCAACCTTGAATCTTCTTCTTCTCCTCATTTCGGCTTGTTCCCTGTTTCCCAGGGGTCGCCACAGCGGATTTGGTAGTGTCCATCAGTACCCTGTGAGGGCGCAGCACCGATGGCGGTCTTGTCAATCCGCATAATAATTTGGCAAAATTTTACATCAATTTAAAAAAAATAAAAATATTTTTAAATTAAAATTAAATAAAATAATAAAATTAAATAAATAGAATGATAAATAATAAATAAAAGTAAAAGTAAAATTTTACTATACCTCAAACTTCAATAACACGAAAAATAAAATAAAATAAATTAAATAACAAAGAATAAATTAAATTAAAATAAAGAATAAATCAAATAAAAATAAAAGGAAAAGTAAAAATTTACTATACCTCAAACTTCAATAAAACGAAGTATAAAATAAAATAAATTAAATAACAAAGAATAAATTAAATTAAAATAAAGAATAAATCAAATAAAAAGAAGAATAAAAGTAAAATTTTACTATCTCAACCTTCAATACCTTACAAAAAAATAAATAGAAGAATAAAGAATAAATAAAATAAAAATAAAAGTACATTTTTACTATGTCTCAACCTTCAATAACTTACCAAAAAACAAAAAAAAAAAAACAAAAAAAACTTGATCCACCCCTTGTTGCTGAAACTTTACCACTGTTTGTGTATGGGAAGCGGAGCATGCAGGATGCCAGTTTGATGAAGTTATTTCATGGTAAATACTTCCAGCCTGTTGATTTTTTTTTTGGTGGATCGCTGCTGCAGAATGGCACAGAATGTGTGTTCCGCAAGCCCCAGCTGAGAGCTGCTGCTATCAGATGTAGGGCACAAACCACAGAGTGTGAGACCATGTGGGGCGGACCACCCATGAGTGTGCCTCCCCCATGTCCCCGTCTGCAGCTGGGGGAGAGACAATGCTGGAGCATGGGAACCGAGCCCCAGCCATTAGAGGTGGAGTTAGTCCTTACATTTGGGATATTTTCTTGGTCTGCTAAAGAATGATGACATATTGCACACATCGCCTATCCTCGCCTACAGTTATGATGCTCATGTGATCCAGCTTTTTTCCTGTACCAGTCCTCCATGGACTGTTCCTCATGCACGCCTGAAATCTATGCAGATTTATTGGTAGTTACATGAGACTAGAACGAACAGGATTTCATACCTACAACGACCGTGGGCGGTCAAAATGACCGCCGTTTTTTTTTTCTTTTTGTGTGCAATTGATCTAAAACTCATTTTAATGCAACTATATGCAATTTCAGTCTGTATCTTTTTTACCCCCCCCCCCCTCCACAAAGTTATTAAACTTTGAAAATCCCAACCCGCCGAATGGACAGCCTTGCTTGTTCTAGACACCGTCGTTGATCAGACAACGATTATAATCTAAGAGAATTGATGGTAATTTTTTTTCTTACTCATTGTTTTTCTGAACAACGGTAATTTGAGAAAGAAGAACAAATCACGAAGGTCATATGAAAAAGAATAAATACATCATTTTTGGCCATACTGTCATAACCTTTTCATGCAGTTTAACAGCCCGGCACGACGTTAAGATTTATCGTTGAGATCAGGTTTTATTGCCATGTCTTGTATTTTCATGCCCAGTTTTGTATGCAGATTCAGTTTGACGGCAAGATTTGTTGGTTTCTAATGGACGTGACGTTTTGCAAACGTTTCTCTTATTCGATTTCTATATAAAAGAGACACGTGACATTTTGTTCTCTTATTTGATGTCCTCCGTTCCTTATTCCCAGTCGACAACCCTGATGGCTTGTAAATGTAGACCGTAAACGACGCCACCCTCCACCCCTGTCAATTTTAACGACGCACGAAAAGAACTTTGTTAAGAAAAAGAACAGAAAGAAAAAAGTTGAAACCCAAAGCTTAAGTATTGCTCTGGGTTGTTTGGGTTACGTAACCCCCCCCCCCACGGGTTAATAAACCAAACAAAGGTAAACCGTGCAAAATGGGTACAATGAAAGCCAGGCCGAGTTGAGCAGATGCACGGTGGGGGTGGGGGCGGGGGCGGGGGTGGGGGCGTGGGGGGGGGTTTGCGGAACTATGATGTGAAACAGGCGACGAACGTGTTTGTACACTAATAAAGAGGATCTGGGGGGGGGTCCCTGATGAAAAAAAAAAAAGGGCGTTACCATACAAATCTACATTTGAAATATGCATAAGGATGACAACCTGCAGACCTCCCCCCTGGTCAGGTACCCCGGCGTTGGCCGAGTGACGCAGATTGATTTGACTCGCATGCTGGCGACGGAGTTGTGACGACGAAGCTCCGCTGAACTTTTAACACTACAACGACCGGGATTTCACTCCTACCTAAAACGACCACGGGCGGTCAGAATGACCGCCGGTTTTTAAACTGTACATTCCGTTAAGGTAAACACCCCAGTTGAGATATTAATGCGTTGCACGTGTTAGTATGTCTCTTAGGAAGCGACCGACACCAAAATTAACATTTTAACAACTTTTAATACTATTTTTCCAAACGATTCAAAATGGCCGCTGTCCGACGCCTGTTGAATACTGCAGCGCCTCGGTGGCGGTCATGGCGCGTCTGTAACCAGACGATTCAAAATGGCCGCTGTCCGACGCCTGTTGAATACTGCAGCGCCTCGGTGGCGGTCATGGCGCGTCTGTAACCAGACGTGCTGGAAATGATCAGAACTCAAGTTTAGACTATTTCTCTGCACTGGAGGACGCTAGCGTGCTGCTAGGACAGAGCAATGAAGGAAATGACGTGACCAACACACGTTATAAATAGTGACGTGACGCACGCGAGCACACGCAAATTACGAGCCGTCTTTTTGACCGCTCATGGTCGTTTTAGGTAGATCTTATCAAGGCATTCCCCCCCCCCCCCCCAATTGATCTAAAACTCATTTTAATGCAAATAGATTCAATTTTAGGAGCATTTTTTTCCCCCAAAGTTAATAAACTTTGAAAAGCCAAAACCGCCAAATTGACGGCCTCGGTCGTCCCATTAAAGCAGGTACGTGAGCAAACCCGACCGTCGACACTGACAACCCGTTTCTAACGTCCCGTTGCTCTACAGGATTCCCCCGTGCTCGCAATGAAGCTCATTACAGAGATTATGCGCAGGGTCAGTCGAAAGTTTGCCTTCACTTTACGTAAGTTATTGGATTTATTTTCCCACCCCCCCCCTTTCTTTTTTTTTTCGGCCTCAGAATGGACAATGAACACAGCACGTGGACCGACTCCAGCGAAAATATGAAGCCCAAGAACAACAAGAAGGGCTCTTTTTAACTTTTTCAAACCACATCTCCCAATAAAAGCTGAATAAACATACCCTGCCACTTGCAAGCTGCTCCTGACCGGCGAGTTTCGCAGAAAGAGGGCTTGCTTTCAAATAGGGGGGGTGGGGATGGGGGTGGGGGTGGGGTGGCTAATGAAAACTTCACCTTAAGTGAAATAATAAAAAGCACACCACCCAAACACTAGTGATTTGTTCCTCTCAATAGTGATGTCTCTATACGCCCGGGGTCGCTCGTTCTCGTCCCCAGCAACAGATAAGAATGCGCTGCACATTTCGTGATGCTCAATGGGGGCCTCGGCTTGCAGCATGGCGGCTCTTTCAGCCAAGCAACGCGCGCTTAAAGCGCATCACGCGCACGCTACCCACTGTAATGGAGTCGGCCGCGACAAGGCCTGTCAAGCAGAGCCTTGTGCTTTACGCAGGGGAAGGCTTCAGAGAGGAGCGAAGCGTGTGCGGGTCTGCGGACCAAACACCGGGGCATCCATCGCCGGGCTCCCCCCCAACCCCCCCCCCCGGAGGAAGACAAAGCGAGCTCAACAGTGGCATGAAAAGGGTGGCCTGTGAATGGTTACTGTTCAATTTGTATTTGGTTCCTTGCTGGTCACAAAGCCGAGATCAGAGCAGAAAGTGAAAACACATGGCGAGGGTCAGCCGGATCAGAGGACCACCTCACACACAGCACGGAGAAGGGAATAGGCACTGGGAACTTGTGTGAATAAAATGGATTGAATAAACAAGAGTCCGCAATCGCCTGCGCCCTATTATCCTATAATTTACACTGTATGGGAGCGTGGAAACAAAGGCCGTTAAAGGCGACCATAGGTTTCCACTGAACAGAGGTATTCCACGCTTCATGCCAATCAAGACAGCCGGGCATTATAGTCAAAGACACGTTTTGGATTCTTTGATGCTTAACGTGTTTATTTTAAATATCCCAGGGAAATTATTACATCAGCTGCGAACAATGTCTTAGGAAAGAGCTCGGCCTTTTGAAGTTTCCAGCAGTGAAACACGAATGTAATTGCATAATAACTTCGGAAATTGTATTTGTACAATTAATGATCTGGATTAAATAGAAAGTATGACAGAGGTTTTTTTTTGTTTTTTTTTTAAAGAAAATCTGTCCATAGCATGAGAAAACAAACCCAAAAAAGGGGAGCAAGGCCAAGAAATTGATTGGAGGTGGCGAATTATACCATGCAGCAACTGTGCCTTTGGTCTCGGACGTCAGCTCAGCTATTCAGCCTCGCTCTCAAGTTAGGCCTCGTGGACTCCATCACCTACAGTCCAGCGCAAAACATGGACCAAATGCATCAGAAATAGTTGGGAAAAAATTCTCCAATGTGAGTCTTTTTCCAGGTCCGCCGGAATATGACCTATATTTCCAGAAATGTCCCGGTGCCTCAACACGTTTTGATTTAAAATGAGATTACGACTACATTATATTTTCTCTGCTGACGACAATAACGCATCATATATTACATGACACAGATCTGACACCGATGTTTGTAAAAAAAAAAAGAAGCACAACTGAATCAGTTCAATTGACTCCCATTTTTCAAGTTCAAATACAGGATCCGAAATTCTTCAATTAAATGACGATACGCTGTGTTCAGAGTCGCAGATAGGCTTGTTAGTGAAGGATGTGTGGATAAAAAAAAAACAAACCTGTAGTGAAGTACTGTTTAAAACCCTGACCAGCAAAAACCAAGAAATAAACATTCTGCAGAAATGCTGCACATATACATACACTAGTAACTGACGTTTTGTACAAAATGTGCTATTTAGGCAGAAAACGTTGGCTTTCCTGATTTTCTGTGCAACACTGAGCGACATATCTGTCAATCACCAGGCACTTCAGACGTGACTGTTTCCCCTCATTCTGACTCTGGAGGGGAAGGGTCTCCACAGACACGCTCTGGGAAACCACGTGACGAGACCAAGCTAGACGAACTGTTGCACGACAGCCTCTCGGTACCTACTCTTTAACCGCTGAAACCGTTGTCGCCGCCACCACTGGGCTCTGGCCCCATGCGCTGCACGTTGTGTTCTTTGTAGAGCCGGAAGAGAAATCGGCCATTGGCTGGGGAAAGTGCGCGTGCTCTCTATTATAGCTCTGCAGAACCGGAGCACCGCATGAACGCGACCAAGACGGTCATTGTGACCGTTTTGGATTTTCAAAGCTGAATAACTTTGTGGACAAAAATACGAGGACACAGACCTGCCGCTCGCTGAATTCTCCTAAAATTGCATTTAAAATGAGTTTTAGATCAATGTCACAAAAAAAAAAAAAGTTACGATAAGAGCTACCTAAAACGACCGCGGGCGGTCCTCGTGACCGCTCGTAATTTGCGCGTGATCGCGCGCCTCACGTCACTATCTATGACGTGTGTTGGGCGCGTCATTTCCTTCGCGAAGTGCATCGCTCTGTCCTAGAAACACACTAGCGTCCTCTAGTGGAGAGAAATAGCCTAAACTTGAGGCGCTGCAGCATTTACAGGCGTTGGACAGCGGCCATTTTGAATTGTTTGAAAAAGAGTATTAAAAGTTGTTAAAATGTTAATTTTGGTGTCAGTTAGTTTCTTAACAGACACACTAACATATGTAACGCATTAACATCTCAACTGGGTATTTATCTTGACAAAATATAGAGGTTAAAAACCACGGCGGTCGAAATGACCGCCCATGGTCGTTCTATTAGTTTTTAAGTTCCGGTCGTTGTTTGGGACAGTTTGAAATATTTATTTTCAGTTATTTATTTTTTTTACATTTCACGTTTTATAGGCCTTGTTACGTTCGTTAGATTAGCAATATGTGTTTTCCGTTTTGTTTTTCAGGTCACATTTTCACTTTTTCAGCTTTGCTATTCACGTTCGACCGTGTCTCTCTGAAGTTTAAATTGTTTAACAATAGTATTATAGTTGATAACATGATAATTTTGGTGTCAGCTAGTTTCCTAACTGACTTACTAACAAATGCAATGCATTCATATCTCAGCTGGGTATTTAACTTGACTGAATATAGAGTTTAGAAACCGGCGGTCATTTTAACCGCCCGTGGTCGTTTTAGGTAGGGGTGAAATCCCGGTCGACTCCAAATTTCCTAAGCTGCCTGAGAAAGAATTCTTTGGTGAGCTTTCTTCTGGACGGTGGGGAAGTTGTCTTCCCATTTCGGGGAGGAGGAGATTGCAGTCCCGATGAATTTGAACTGGTCCAATCTCTCTACCTGCTGGTTGTTAATGACCTGCTGGTAGTAGCTCACCCTGATTTTTACCCAAGTCTACCTCAAGTTATTCATCAGTTTTCTTGATGTTCAGTTCCAGATGGTTATTGCTTGACCCTCCCTCTCGGTTGGTGTAGACGAGCGGTCGCTGCACAGACACCATCGACTTTTTGCCCCACCCTCATCGCCTCACCTCTCCAGTCGTCTTCGTTTTGATGAACATTCCGAGGAATCTCTTCTATGCTGTCCTCCTTGCTAACATTTCGCTCACATTCAGATTGAAAAGGCTGAACAGGTCTGGGTACCGTAGCGGTCTATTCCGTTGCCTACCAACACGGGGATTGCCGGTTCGAATCCCCGCGTTACCTCCGGCTTGATCGGGCGTCCCTACAGGCACAATTGGCCGTGTCTGCGGGTGGGAAGTCGGATGTGGGTATGTGTCCTGGTCGCTGCACTAGCGCCTCCTCTGGTCGGCCGGGTGCCTGTTCGGGGGGAGGGGCAACTGGGAGGAATAGCGTGATCCTCCCACGCGCTACGTCCCCCTGGCGAAACTCCTCACTGTCAGGTGAAAAGAAGCGGCTGGCGAATCTACATGTATGGTATGGACACATGGTAGTCCGCAGCACTGTACAATTGGGGAGAAAAAGGGTAACCCCCCCACCCCCAAAAAAGGCTGATCAGAATACATGTTTATCTCACTGTGGCGTCAACAGAATGGGGTCAAGACGGGTGCAACCATATGACGTCACTACCCAGACCGCATTGCGACGTAAGCAACAGTGGCGGCCTACAAGTTTTTCAAAATTTATAAAAACCAAAACATCTACGTCACCTTTATATAGATGGTGCCAACGTTAAGCTAACAAGGCCAAACACAATTAAACACTTAAAGCTAATGCTTAAAGAATAAATGAATAAGAGGTGATTGCTACCATTGAGAACACTGACGCCTTTATGGGGCCAACAAGCTCGTTTAAAAAGGCATTTGCCTCATAGTGTGCTCGCGTGCTAGCACTTCCTGTCGCCAGGCTGCGGCCCTCTACGATAAGCAATGTGGAATGCACATTTTTACTGCAACGTTTCAATAAACTCTCTCGACCCATTTCCCCTTATGTATCAAAGACTGTGCTGGGCTGAGTCAGTGCGAGACTAGACCAGATTTCCATGGCCTCTCGTGTGTTTGGGTTGATGGGCACTGGAAGAGGTTATCCATTCTTTGAGCCTCTCTGCTTATTTATCCAACAGCTGGGCAAACACCCACAGCCCTTCCGCATTAGGGCTCGTTCTTAAACATTCAGAAAAAACAGGGCCCGGTGTTTATGCCTCCATCTTCCATCGCATCTGCAGTTAATATCACCCCGCAGACTTTACGCAGAACAAGGACTTCTCTTTTGTTATGACAGAAAGATTTTTTTTGGGGGGGGGGGGGGAATTAATATGTGCTTGCTTTCGGACCCAGTCCCTGCAAAACAGCACCAGGTTGACTGGAGCTGAATCCTTGACTTCATTTTCAATTATCACCTTTTCCACCTTTTCTTGTTTCCGTTTCGCCTCGGTCAGGGATTTATACCTCAATCCATGCTCAGAGGTAACACGTACTGGTCCCTGTTCGAGCACATAGTGCATTGGACTGCATTTGAGCTGCAGCAGCCACTCGAAGCCCTTTACACTCCGTTTACCCACACACTCACACGCCAACGGTGGCGCCATGCAAGGTTGACACCGGCAGGTCACTGGGAGCAGTTAGGGGTCATGTCTTGCTCGGGGACGCCTCAATGTTTCTCCAAGGAGGAGCTGAGCATCAAACCAGCAACCCTCCAGTTACCTGATGACCTGCTCTACCTCTTGCCTCTGCCGCCCCAATAGCATTTTCTTTCTTTCTATCCAAGATATAATATCGAAGCCTGTCTGTTTGCAGAGGATAGGTCATAATATAATGCAGTATTTATATTTCTTCCCCCCGTTTTGCTCCCCAATTGTACCCGTCCAATTACCCCACTCTTCCGACTGAAAATATATATTCAGCATAGGTGCACGTGTATGTAGTTTTGGGTAACATGAATACGTGAAAGCAGGGGCGCTGGTAGAGATTATGGGCCCCATGAAAGAATATAATATTGCCCCCCCCCCATCCCCCCACCCACCTAAACCACCCATCAACATAGAAAACCCAGATGAATTTGATGTTTGATGAAGAACTATTTAATGGATAGAAGATTACTTGATGCACTGCAAGAAATCCACTGAAGGGTATCTTTTGTAAATTTAACAGAATACAGTAAATACAGTAATCAACTATCCATTTAAAAAAAACAAAACCTCAACATTCATCAACTTATTAAATTAAATGAAGATTTAAACACAAGGACAAAAAGTACAATCATGCAAAAAGTAAAAATATAAATTCAGTGGGGTGGTATTTTTATCAAAATAACAGAAGCTCTACTATAAAACTATGTGGAGTCCATGGCTGCTGGCTTACAGCTCTTGGCTGCATGGTCTTGGAAATACTAATCCACAGTGTCAAAGGTGAGGAAATACGTTTGACTTATAAAGCTTTAGCCTACTTTACGTCTCCGAACTCATCTATTCCTGGCCTAGTTTATCTTTAGTTTACAATGTAATCAGCAACGGGCAAGACGTAGGTTATTACAATGTAACAACGCCGGGGCAGTTGTTACAGTAGGCCTATAGCTGTGAAAGTAAACTTTATTCTCCCAGCCCATGGCTTAAATGCCAAAAGCCAAACGCCGGGCCTTCTTGCAAGCAAAATCGTGAATCAGATCCCTGAAGTTAAGTGATAAAGCCAACTTGCTTTCGACTGACAGTATTGCAAGGTTGTTCAAACTCTCCTGGGACATTGTTGATCTCAGATAGCTCTTGATCAGTTTCAGTTTGCTAAATACCCTTTCTCCGCCGGCAAGTGCAACTCGGAGAGTGCAAAAAATCCTAAGAGCAATGCAAACCTCTCCAAAAAATGCTCTAGGGTTGCATTTTATAGATTGCATTAAGGAGAGCAAGAGAGGTACAGTCAGAGGGGAAAGTGGCAGGAAATATTGTATTAAGATGCCTGATTTCACTCTCAAACCGAGGTGTGAGGTCCTTTGCGTACTTCATTATCAGTGGCTGACACACAGAGGCAATATTACTGTCACTCAACTGCCCAAATTTAAGTATGGCCGCAAATTCTTCGACAATATTTGCTGTGGTTTGGAACTGAGTGTCGAAGTCACTTATTATCTGGTCTATGGCAGTGAAAAGCGCAGTGTTACAAAATGTTGTTTCTGGCCTGTCCTCCTGACCGGTTTTTTTTCCGGAGGTCTCATCATGGAACCTCTTCCTCCTTCTCTGTGCTGCTGTCACTGTCCTTTGCCTCTTCTTCTGCCTCTGCCTCTTTACCTCTGCTCTCTTCTGTGGTTGCCTTGCTTGAAGAGGGCCCTGGCTCTAGAGTATCCATAAGGTACATCATTCATAATCTGTCCTATAATAGTATTAACATAGTAATACATAAATATATTACACCAGATGAGCTATCTTAAATGTTATCTAGCTAGCTAACAACCTTATCTTAACGTGCCAGTGGTCAGTGTTATTGCCATTACTGGAAGAACTAGATGAACTAAATGTGACTATTAGCTAAAGTTGTATTCAATTCTTGCTTGCAAGCTAGCTACCTGCTCACATGGTAATACGTCATACATTAAAATATTCAAAATCAGTTTTTATGAGCCTTAACCCCAAACCCCTGCTGCTCACCTCCTTCTCCTTCAACTGGGAGGTGGGTTGAGGGAAGGGTCTCTGATCCTGAAGCTGCATCTGTGCAGGACGAGGGCAGACGTGATTACGGAGTGAACAAGCTTGCGAGCGTGTAACGTTATTCTAGTTAGCTAGCCTAGCATACTAGCTGCTGGATATAGGCTACAAATTCACAGAGCTCTGGTTATATTTGACGCAAATTTGCACTCATCTCATTTCCGGTGGCAATAAACATTTAACTGAAATTACCCTGACACTGCACTGTCAGTTAACTTCACTTGATGCTAGCTAGATCATCCACGCAGTGATTAGGCCACACGGAATAGCTACGTTGGCTAAGCTAGCTAGCTACATGTTATGGGCACCAAAGGAAGGGGCCGTGAATAAACACCTTTCTTTTGAAAAAGAACTTTGTGACTAGCTGTCGCCCCTTAATGTCACTCGCAGCTTCTTCTTTTCTCTTTTTTTGTCTTTTCTTTTCTTTTCTAACAACCTGATTTAGGTTTGGACGACCTCCCTTCATCTCGTCACCTGACGTTATTCTGCTGGATTCAGCTGTTCCGGGCTAGCGCGCTCTGTAAGACTGAACCATGCAAGGCGTAGAGAGAGGGGTGAAATAAGGCCAAGCCATCCTGACAATTTTGCCAAAAATGGAGGAACAAAACACGTGTGTTTCATTTGTAACTTTTCAATACGTACAATTATAATTTTAAGTAAATTCACTTACTTATAATAATAATAAAGATGAAAATAATAATAGTGTTCTCTGAAGGGCCCCTGTCGGTGCTGGGCCGTTGGAATCGTCCTAACTCCCCCCCTCCCCTTTCGGCGTCACAGCGTGAAAGCGCAGTACCACAGAAAAGATGACGTAGCTGGCCACAACTTCGTTATCCTGCCGTTGGGCACGGTAACAAAATAACAAAATAACTCCAATGTCTACTTCATCATCATTATCATTATTATTTTCCACAGTGCTCTGAAATAGTTTTTCTTCTTTTTTTTTGCGTGTGTGTGTGTTTTCGCAATCCGTCCATTTTCGAAGTCTTAAGGGACCACAGTTGGTGAAAGCAACCCCCCCCCCGGTACGGTCCCTCTCGAACCGAACACAAACACCGTATCCGTCATCCTGATTGGCCGCCTGGCTGCGGAGGCGGCAGGCGGCAGGGCGACTAAAAAAAAACACGGAGGTCATCAAGGTAAGTAACGCGATAGGTTATAAAGTATTTCTCTCAAACAAAGACGATGGTTAAGATGTATGACCGGTTTATTGTGCAGTCTCATATGACCATCATTTGAGCTCACGGGTCCGTGCAAAGCCGGATCGGGGTTATTTGATTGACTATGGGGCAGGTTTACCCTGCACGTGGAACGGCTGCAGAGTGCAGTCTGCTTCCATTTGGTTGCCGGTGTGAGTAGATTAGTGTGTTTACACCGTAGACTTGGGTTTCTCAAAGCAGGCATACCACCCCCCTCCCTCACCCCCCCCCCCCCAGTGGATGTTCAGTTGACGGTAGGGGGCGCTGAGAACAGGGCAGCTTACTAGGGCATGTTACAATGCAAATTGGGGCATTCATAACGCCAATTGATTTCGGCTGGCAGCACTGCTGGGAGTGGGCTTGAAACCAAATCCCAATAACAGTACCAGCGTTACAATGAAGTTGTTTTCCTATATCATTTTTTTTCTTTTCTTGTACCCGGACCCCACTCTTCCGAGCCGTCCCGGTCTCTACTCCACCCCCTCTGCCGCTCCGGGGAGGGCTGCAGACTACCACATGCCTCCTCCGATACACGTGGAGTCGCCAGCCGCTTCTTTTCACCTGACAGTGAGGAGTTTCACCAGGGGGACGCAGCACGTGGTAGGATCACGCTATTCCCCCCCCCCCCCCCCCCCCGAACAGGCGCCCCCCACCGACCAGAGGAGGCGCTAGTGCACTAACACGTAACACTAGCCTGCCATATTGTTGAGGTATCAAGGACACTTTCGTGTTTTTGTGTTGAGAAATGTTAAAGATGAAAAAATGGAAAATTCGTGTCCCTGTACACGAAAATGTCGTGATTATTCCAGGAACAGCCGTGAGACTGGGCTGTTTATTACTATTCTGACTTACATCTCGCCTGTTTGCCCCATTTCCTCGTCCTCTCCTACTAGAAACTTGAGGCCAGACATCAAACTTCACGTCATCATCCTCTTCATCTACCCGAGTCGCCATCCTGATCCAGTCACAAACCAGTTTATGCCAACCGCCAAGTCCAAAGTCCAGAAAACGTTTCCCTTACTTGTCTTGCGTTGAGTTTAATGCCTCGGTGAGCGGTGTTTTCCGACCCCCAGCATAACTTCGGTGCTCCTATTCCCTGATCCCACAATCTCCTTGTGCTAACCCCTGAACCCATCGTCTTATAGGGACAGTCCCTGGTCAACATGGTGAACGTCTCCCTGCCTAAAGTAGGTCACTGCACCGTATCGGCCGGACTAAATTGTCCCTAGGTGTGAATATGTGTGTGTGTGTGTGTGTGTGTGTGTGTGTGTGTGTGTGTGTGTGTGTGTGTGTGTGTGCCCTGTGATGGTCTGGCGGCCTGTCCATGGTGCCCCCCCACCCCCCCCCCGCCGCCGCCCAATGACTGCTGGGATGGACTCCAGCGACCATGAGAGCTGGATAAGCGGTTTGGCTAATGGATGGATGAATGGCTATTGGGGGGATACAGGTTCTAAGCAAATGTGCATCCTATCTCAAGCCTATAGGCTTATTCATCCGGGGTAGCATGAACAACAAGCTGACACCCTCCACCGCGACGCCGTACCCCCACTTGTGGTGCGATGACGTAGGCCACCACGATACATGCCCAAGAACTTCACGATTGGAACTGTCAGAAATATCTCGGGGGCTGTTCAAACCCAAAACCCTACCTCTCCCCCCCCCCCCGGCTACGCCAGGGGTGAGTAGGAAGAGACAGTGACCCGGGGCCTTGTTATCCTAATATGACCTACTACTGTCTGCAGCTCAAAGATGCCTGGCTTTTACGTGTCACTGCTCTTGTAGGCAGACTTCACCACATGGCAATGTTGATTCAAGCTCTGGATCGGGGTCTATGGGCTTAGCTTTTTATCTGTATTTATATTAGGGTCAGTCTAGAAATCAACCCGTTTAAGCTCTCTGGTATGATCAATTTGAAATACTATAGTCGAAAAATGTTGACATAAAAAGCCATCATTACTTGCTGTACGGAGTATTTTTCTTCCTTTTTGTGCGTGGGGCTGGCTCTTGTTTTGAATATGATGTTGGTCTTGAAGTTATTATGGTCTTGTGAAGGCCCACATAACTTACTGTGGCCAGCAGGGTTCGGAAGAAGACGCTAGCTTGTCATGTAAGTTAATTACACATCAATGAATTTGTAACTTGCGTGCAATCTTAGTCATGCGATCGCCAAGTTTATTTGTTAAGTGGGGAGTTTGGAGTTTTTGGAGTGTATCTCAGTTATATATGATATTACTATATATGATATATGATATTATATGATGTTGTATATGATATTACCACATATGATATATGATATTATATGATGTTGTATATGATATTACTATATATGATATTGTATATGATATATATATATGTATATATATATAATATATGATATGTGAAATTATATATGATATTACTATATATGATATATGATATTGTACATTATATTATATATCGTATATCACATGATATATGATATATGAGATTATATATGTTATTATATGACATTATATGGTATATGATATTATGGATTATATATATGACATTATATATGACATTATATATGTTATATATGATATATATATATATATTATATGACATTATATATGTTATTACTATATATGATATGATATTGTATTTTATATAAGATTATATTGGTATATATGATATACGATATGCTATATGATATACATGATATAATATATGAGATTATATGTTATTACTATATATGATATTATGATATTATATATGATATATATGACATGATATATGTTATTATATATGATATTATGGATATATTATATATGATGTAAAGACAGTTCAGGGTGTGTGCATGAATGGAATTAATTTAAGAGGTTTCAGCACACTGAAAAGACAACGTGTTTGTTTGTTTGTTTCTTTGTTTGTTCGTGTAGCGTGTGTGTTTGCATTTGCGCATCTGAGTGTGTTTTTGTGTGTGTTTGTGTGTATTTGTGTGCGGATTTGTGTGTGTGTGTGTGCGTGCATGTGTGTGTTCTGGTGTCTGTATGTTGGTGTGTGAATGTGTATTGTGTGTTGGTATGTGTGTGGGTGTTTGTTTGTGTACGGATTTGTGTTTGTGTGTGTACGTGTGTTTGCATTTGCGCATCTGAGTGCGTTGATGTATGTGAGTCTCCGTGTGTGTGCGTGCATGTTTGTGTATTTGTGCGTCTGACCGTGTGTGTGTGTGTGCGCGTGTGTGTGTGTAGGGAGGTGAGCAGAAGAAAGTAGCAAGAGTGTGCTGTGTGTGTGAGACAGAGGGACACACACAGAGGAAAACATAGACAGACAGACAGACAGACAGAGAGCGACAGAGAGTGAGACACACACACAGACAGAGAGACAGACAGACAGACAGACGGAGAGAAAGGGTGACAGACAGACAGACAGACAGACAGACAGACAGACAGACAGACAGACAGACAGACGGAGAGACAGACAGACAGACAGACAGACAGAGGGACAGACAGACAGATAGACAGACAGACAGACAGAGGGACAGACAGACAGACGGACAGACAGAGGGACAGACAGACAGACAGACAGACAGACGGAGAGATAGACAGACAGACAGAGGGACAGACAGACAGACAGACAGACAGACAGACAGACAGACAGAGAGAAAGGGTGACAGACAGACAGACAGACAGAGGGACAGACAGACAGATAGACAGACAGACAGACAGACAGACAGACAGACCGACAGAGGGACAGACAGACAGACGGAGAGACAGACAGACAGACAGACGGAGAGACAGACAGACGGAGAGACGGACAGAGAGAAAGGGTGACAGACAGACAGAGAGACAGAAGGAGAGCGCGAGAGGGAGGGAGGAAGGGGGTGAGGGGGGGGAGAAACCATATTGTAAACTTGCCACGAGTGATTTAGGGAGTCATATTTTCTCTCGCAGTGAGCAGGCAACATGTGGTGCTCATAGACAGCACATGAGGCGGGACATAATGGATGCTTTCAGGACAGCTTCGTCAGGGGTGGCTCTTCCTCCGCCTGTAAGACTTGAAAACGCACACACACACACACACACACACGAAACATGTCCTTCGCCGCGACTCCGGCGGACCACCGGCTAGCTCCGGCAGTCAAGAGGAGGGTGCAGACTGCGCCCGCTAGTTCAGATGCAGCAGACTTCCCCTCACACTGGGAATTATGTCATCCATCAAAAAGTGAAGGCGGAGGCGAGGACAAAACGTCCCCACCCACCGTGACATGCACTGCGCCTTTCTTCTCCCGAACCGTAATTACACGTCTTGGGACCGAGCATTTGCACGCAAGAGTCATACCTGGCAGAGCTGCACTGATTTTCAAAACAAACACCCCCCCTCCCCCTCCCCCTCCCCCACCCCCACCCAAAAAAAAAAAAAAATGAAAGAAGGGAGAATTAAAAACTTCCTAATCAAGCGCAAAAATGTTTTCGGCTCTTAATTTGGGGGCCCCGGGACAAGCTGCAGACTCCGGAGCATGATATGATTCATGGTGTGTTTCCAGGGAACCAAGTGGAAGTGTCCTGTGGGACACCAAACAAGCTCTGGTTTAAATATCGTGTGCCATGTTTCCAAACTATTAAACATTTTGAAAGACTGTTGCTGAAACTGCGGCTGCACATGATTACTGCTGATGGTGGTTTCTTTTCTTTTTTTTGTGTGTGTGTTCCTGTTGGAACTTGTTGCAGCAGATATTTTTGATGTTTTTTTTTTATGGCATCAACTTGTGTGGCAAACGTGGAGCAGCTGATAAAGATTTCGGCCTGTTCGCTTTCGTTTTCACGACGTTCGACCTCCGAGGCCGCCGCGCACTCGAACATCCACGCCTTCACAGCGTGTAGAGTCCCTACCGTGATCCACTTCCGGTCTAGCTCATTTCCGGGCCACATCTAAATGCAACGAAATGTCGTCTCACCCGGCCCGAAGCAGTGCAACACAAACGATACAAACACATATCCGAAAACCCCACTGTCCAAGAGAACGAAAGCCAGCCAGGAGGACTGCCGGTCTGCATGGGCTAGCAGTTAGCTTAGCTTGCACCCACTTCCACGTCCTGTCAGACCGCCCTCGGTGTTTGCCCCTCGGGCGCAGCTCCGGGCAGGGCCGTGGTCCCTGGGCGCACCGGACGCGGCAGACCAGACTCCACTAGCCGATCCAACGCCAGCTCTCCCAGCCAGACTCCTTTGAGACACCTCCCCCGCACTCCACACAAGGACACCAAAAACAGTTAATGCTAGGGAAGGCCAACGATCTACATGTGGTAGCAGCTAGCTTAGCCTGCCCCGCTTCCTGTCAGACCGGCCCTCGGTGCTTCCTCTATGGGCGCAGCTCCAGGCAGGGCTGTGGTTCCTGGGCCCACAGGATGCAGCAGACCAAGCTCTCTCAGCTGATCCAACGCCAGCTCTCCCAGCGAGGCACCTTCGACACCAAAAAAAAAGTCAATGGTAGGGAAGGCCGCCGCCAGACCACCCTCGGTGTTACTGGAACTGCCGGTCTGCATGGGCTAGCAATTAGGTTAGCCTGCCCCGCTTCTGCGTCCTGTCAGACCGCCCTCGGTGTTACTGGAACTGCCGGTCTGCATGGGCTAGCAATTAGGTTAGCCTGCCCCGCTTCCACATCCTGTCAGACCGCCCTCGGTGTTTCCCCCTCGGGCGCAGCTCCGGGCAGGGCCGTGGTCCCTGGGCCCACCGGACGCAGCAGACCAGGCTCCCTCAGCCAATCCAACGCCAGCTCTCCCAGCGAGGCACCTTCGACACACCTGCCCCACACGCCACACGACGACACAAACTCAGACACAGATGAAAAACACTGCACGGTCGACGCTAGGCTGGGCCGCGGCCAGACCGCCTCAGCGGTTCCTCTCGGGCGCAGCTCCAGGCAGGGCCGTGGTTCCTGGGCCCACAGGATGCAGCAGACCGAGATCTCTCAGCTGATCCAACGCCAGCTCTCCCAGCCATTAAACGAAAAGAAAATCGAGGATCAAAATAAAAAACTTCCCACGATGACATAAACTTGTATCGTTCCTTAGACGCAGACGTAGACGCGGGGGAGGCCGTTTGCGCCGCCATCTTCCCCCACGGTAACTGTACAATGTGCAATACTAACTATCACGAGGCTATAGGTGATATAAAAGCTTGGAGGGGGGGGGATTGTTGGGGTTACGAGGGCACCAAATTCCCTGGCAAATTTGCTGCAGGGTGTGTACTTATAATACCATTCAGGTTTCGCTCTGGGAATCTCAGCATTCTCTCGCCATGCACATGCTCTGCGTAATGGGGAAAACCACAACTTAAGACCGCTATCAGTAGGGTATAATTTTTTCTAAATTGTTCTAAAACCCACATAATGTTAAACGCTTGTATAAATCAAAATCAAACCAGAACCAGACTCTGGGAGTATTTCAGAGCGCCCTCCCCCCTTACCACCCCCCCTCCCTCCCTAGAAAAGTTAGGGGGCCTAATTATTATCCATCGATGAGAGAGACACACTTAGTGGGAAACCCCTGTCCAACCACCCGCATAGAAAACAGCAAAGTTATTTGCACAGAAACAGGTTTCCTCCTCCTTGTTAGAGATGGGTGGGGTGGGGTGAGGTGAGGCGGGGAGGGGGGGGGCTGCAGACCTGCCTGGCCTGTGTGACTGTGGCCCGCTGCACCCAAACTGACGACAAGGAGGGTGGTCTCCGCCATGATCAGACAGCAGGGGTCTGGATAGGGGAATGCACTTGTTCACTCAGGTGATTGTTAGCACTCCGTCAGTAGCTGTGAAGGTCAGTACCCAGATAATTAGCAATGATTAGATTCCTATGTATCGGCGTGCAAGGCCTCCGGGGTCTGCAAGTCTGCCACAAGTGATGACACGATCCACTGACAAGTGCTTCTTCTTCTTTTCTTTTTTTTTACGTGGATATCGACTCGGAGCAAAAGCTGCAGTTTGAAATCACTTCAACGGCTAACACGTTAAGAAAAGGCACATCAGAAAGTGGTGTTGTGATTGTTGCACCATTATAAACCATTTTGCGGCACATAATAGAAGTAGGCTTTTGCAAATTCTTGGAAAATACCGGGGGGGGGGGGAAATGTGTGCCTACCTCGAGTCTGTCACACAGTAAGCAAGGACGTGTGCCAGATTTCCCTGTGTGTTCCTCTCATCAGATAACCACCTAAGTACCCACCGTTCATGAACGAAGGCCCAGCTGTGCGCCATATGCAGATTTGTAATGTTGCAGGGTGGGAAGTCTGCTGAAGTAAGTGACTGAAGAGGGTAACTGCTGGAAAATCGCATACGAGTTAAAAACACATTTCTTCTGGCATGGTAAATCTTGAACTGGCTTATTGGATATAAAACAATTAGCAAAGGCAGGTATCCTTATATGCTTATATCAAGTATAAGGGATTTTACCATTCGAATTTCCACAGGTCCACAGCCTCAAAGAGATGAAGCCCTTTTATTTTGTAAAATGCAGGACATCAATGTCAGGAATCAGAAATCAGGAAAACTCTATTTGTCATTTTATTACATGAAATGAAATGAAACACCATGTCCCCTAGTCAACACAAAGACAAAAACACATATCCAAAAACTGCAAGAGCTGCAAGAACACATATATCCAAACTAAACCAAAAATCACTGCCCAAAAGAACGAACGCCAGCCAGGATGGCTGTCAGAACTCCCGTCTGCATGGGCTAGCGGTTAGCTTAGCCTGCCCCGCTTCCGCATCCTGTCAGACCTCCCCGGTGTTTCCGCTTCGGGCGCAGCTCCGGGCAGGGCCGTGGTCCCTGGGCCCACAGGACGCAGCAGACCAAGCTCCCTCAGGCGAACCAACGCCAGGTCTCCAAGCCAGACACCTTCGACACACGACGAGACTAAATAGAAACACAGTCAAGGCCAGGCGAGACCGCCGCCAGACCGCCCTCTGTGTTATCGGAACTGCCGGTCTGCATGGGCTAGCAGTTAGCTTAGCCTGCCCCGCTTCCGCGTCCTGTCAGACCGCCCTCGGTGTTTCCTCTTCGGGCACAGCTCCAGGCAGGGCCGTGGTCCCTGGGCCCACAGGACGCGGCAGACCAAGCTCCCCCAGCCGATCCAGTACCAGCTCTCCCAGAAGACACAATTTAGACACAGAGGTGGACAAAGACACACAGGTCGAAATTACATCAAAGTTAAACGAGTTGTGCAGCCTGAATTCTCACACTTTGATAGGTAATCTATGAAACAAATGAAAACTATATATATATATATAATTTGATAAGGCTTAGCTTCCCTGTCATCCCTGACATTTGACTAATTTCCTCTTGAAATCGAGCTTGACATCCGGGCATTCCGGTGGCTCGACCAACTAAGCGTGTAACACATAGGCTCGGGTTCGATTGCCGGGTCCCAGGTTGAGAGCTGGAGCTGGCTTGGAGCCATTGCTGCAAATCTTCCCCTGCTCCTCTCTACCTCGTGTGTCCTGCCCATCTCTACTGTCCCCATAAAATAATGGCAACAATGGGGCTGTAAGCATTTGGTCCATAACGACGTTTAGAAATGTGCAGCCCCGCAGCATACCTGCTGCCTCGTACGCCTCTCGTGGTCTTTGCAACGTTGACACGATTTCTACGTCAAAGGAGCTGGGGACTCTTTTGAAAGGAGTAGAGCACAAACCCCCTCAGATCCTTTGCGACGGCTCAAGTGGCTCTAGTCCATTCAGAACGTAGTGCCCCTCGCTAGGTTTTGTCCTCCTGCGGGGGGGTACGCCCCGAAGCATATCTTTCTGTGGTGGCTGAAATCGGGACGAACTCGAGACCAGAGCTCGCGCTCGGGATTTTTTAATGATTTTGTGCATGACTCACTCCAGCCTTTCACTTCCCTACCCCGTTCAGGACAACAAGGATACAGAAAATAGCCTAGCCCCTTCCTGCAGAATTCGGTGGTGTAATTTGAAACATGCTTGAGAACTCTCCCCCCTCCCCTCCCTCCCCCGTCCCTACTGCTTCCCTCCCCACCCTTTGTCAGTGCAGCAAGACAATTACGACCACATTAGATCTTTTCAAGTACTGGTAATTTCATAAGTGAGGACTTTCTTCTCATTTTCTTTCTTTCTTTCTTTTCCTTTTTTTTTTTTCCTTTTTGAAAATTAAATAGGGGAAACCCACAGTTCCTCAAGGGCCACTTGGGAGGGATGGGAAACAGATATTAGCCATGCGAGTGCTGGTTCTTTAAGAGGCCTCCTAACCCAAAGCCCTCCACACCAGTAGCACTCCCCACTACGGGACCACACACACAGACACCTGCGCCATCGAACACGCGCTCCTCCGGCATCGCTTCACAAAGACACAGACACCCACACGTGCGCACACACATGCACACACAAACGAATGCATACACACGTGCATGCAAGCACATGCTGCTCACAACCACATACACATGCCGTATACAGACATATTAAAACAGAAACACACAATCTTTATTCACTTGCCAGCTCTCCCAGATAGGCTAGCATACTGGGGCAGACCCTGTCAGAGTCCCTACGTTAGCGAGGGTCCAAGACGTCAAACCCTGACTTTAATGAAGTGAAATGGCGCTGGTTTTCACGTGTGCACTCAACTCGAGTGATTCCAGTTTAGGAGTTACACACAAAAGATAGCACATGGCCTTCGTCAATCTGCACAGTTTCAGTGCTGTGTAAATAAAGGCACGTCTCCCTTCACATCATGATCAGACCCAACTTCCGTCAGATTCGGACTACTACTGCTTTCCACTGCTCCCGTTAGGGGTCGCCATAGCGGATCGTCCGTTTCCATCTCTTCCTGTCCTCTGCGTCTTCCTCCGTCACACCAGCCACCTGCATGCCCTCCCTCACCACATCCATGAACCTTCATCTTCGGCCTTCATCTTGTCCTCTTCCCTGGCAGCTCCATATCCAGCATCCTTCTCCACTGGACTCAAACGCATTTGAGTGTTTCTCCACCCACCCGAACTCGCCACAATCAGATTCATGCTGTAAAACGGGAGGCTGGTGTTTGTACTCTCGTCACTCGTCCAGCTGTAATCCACAACCGACACAGGGGTGCTACTGGAGCAGGCGGTGATCATGCGGGCAAAGGCTTAGTGACTGGTCTGAACCGCAGTTAACACTATATTCCAGGGCGTCCGGGTAGCGTAGCGGTCTATTCCGTTGCCTACCGACAGGGGGCTCGCTGGTTCGAATCCCCGTGTTACCTCCGGCTGAGTCGGGCGTCCCTACAGACACAATTGGCGCAGTGGTTAGCGCTGTCGCCTCACAGCGAGAAGGTCCTGGGTTCGAACCCCGGGGTTGTCTAGCCTTGGGGGTCATCTCAGGTCGTCCTCTGTGTGGAGCTTGCCAGTTCTCCTCGTGTCTGTGGTGGGTTTTCTCCGGGTGCTCCGGTTTCCCCCCACCATCAGAAGGACACGCGTGTGCTGTCTGTGCCCCTGACCGAGGCATGGCGAGACGAACTGGAGGTGGTCCCCGGGTGCTGCATGGTGGCTGCCCACTGCTCCCAGCTACACAGATAGGGTGCTTTAAATGCAGAGCGTAATTTCCCTACCGGGATCAATAGAGGATCGAAATCAAAAATCATACTGAAATTGGGTAAGTGAGTAAAGGGCAACCTTTAGACTGAGCTGCATCATGGCTGAGGGGAGCACGTTTCTACTCCATCGGTGGCTGAGGGGGGGACGTTTCTACTCCATCGGTGGCTGAGGGGGGGACGTTTCTACTCCATCGGTGGCTGAGGGGGGGACGTTTCTACTCCATCGGTGGCTGAGGGGGGGACGTTTCTACTCCATCGGTGGCTGAGGGGGGGACGTTTCTACTCCATCGGTGGCTGAGGGGGGGACGTTTCTACTCCATCCGTGGCTGAGGGGAGGGCGTTTCTACTCCATCGATGGCTGAGGGGAGGTCGTTTCTACTCCATCCGTGGCTGAGGGGAGGATATTTCTACTCCACCCGTGGCTGAGGGGAGCACGTTTCTACTCTATCGGTGGCTGAGGGGCACGTTTCTACTCTATCGGTGGCTGAGGGGAGGTCGTTTCTACTCCATCGATGGCTGAGGGGAGGTCGTTTCTACTCCATCCGTGGCTGAGGGGAGGATGTTTCTACTCCACCCGTGGCTGAGGGGAGAACGTTTCTACTCTATCGGTGGCTGAGGGGAGGTCGTTTCTACTCCATCCGTGGCTGAGGGGAGGATGTTTCTACTCCACCCGTGGCTGAGGGGAGAACGTTTCTACTCTATCGGTGGCTGAGGGGAGAACGTTTCTACTCTATCGGTGGCTGAGGGGCACGTTTCTACTCTATCGGTGGCTGAGGGGAGGTCGTTTCTACTCCATCGATGGCTGAGGGGAGGTCGTTTCTACTCCATCCGTGGCTGAGGGGAGGATGTTTCTACTCCACCCGTGGCTGAGGGGAGAACGTTTCTACTCTATCGGTGGCTGAGGGGAGAACGTTTCTACTCCATCCGTGGCTGAGGGGCACGTTTCTACTCTATCGGTGGCTGAGGGGAGGTCGTTTCTACTCCATCGATGGCTGAGGGGAGGTCGTTTCTACTCCATCCGTGGCTGAGGGGAGAACGTTTCTACTCCACCCGTGGCTGAGGGGAGGAAGTTTCTACTCCATCCGTGGCTGAGGGGAGGTCGTTTCTACTCCATCGATGGCTGAGGGGAGGTCGTTTCTACTCCATCCGTGGCTGAGGGGAGAACGTTTCTACTCCACCCGTAGCTGAGGGGAGGAAGTTTCTACTCCATCCATGGTTGAGGGGAGGACGTTTCTACTCCATCCGTGGCTGAGGGGAGGACGTTTCTATTCCATCCATGGTTGAGGGAAGGTCGTTTCTATTCCATCCATGGTTGAGGGGAGGACGTTTCTACTCAATCCGTGGCTGAGGGGAGGACGTTTCTACTCCATCCATTGTTGAGGGGAGGACGTTTCTACTCTATCGGTGGCTGAGGGGAGGACGTTTCTACTCCATCCGTGGCTGAGGGGAGGACGTTTCTACTCCATCCGTGGCTGAGGGGGGGACGTTTCTACTCCATCGGTGGCTTAGGGGAGGTCGTTTCTACTCCATCCATGGTTGAGGGAAGGTCGTTTCTATTCCATCCATGGTTGAGGGGAGGACGTTTCTACTCCATCCGTGGCTGAGGGGAGGTCGTTTCTACTCCATCCATGGTTGAGGGGGGGACGTTTCTACTCCATCGGTGGCTGAGGGGAGGTCGTTTCTACTCCATCCATGGTTGAGGGGAGGACGTTTCTACTCCATCCGTGGCTGAGGGGAGGGCGTTTCTACACCATCCGTGGTTGAGGGGAGGACGTTTCTACTCCATCCGTGGCTGAGGGGAAGACGTTTCTACTCCATCCGTGGCTGAGGGGAGGTCGTTTCTACTCCATCCGTGGCTGAGGGGAGGTCGTTTCTACTCCATCGGTGGCTTAGGGGAGGTCGTTTCTACTCCATCCATGGTTGAGGGGAGGACGTTTCTACTCCATCCGTGGCTGAGGGGAGGTCGTTTCTACTCCATCCGTGGTTGAGGGGAGGTCGTTTCTACTCCATCCATGGTTGAGGGGAGGTCGTTTCTACTCCATCCGTGGCTGAGGGGAGGACGTTTCTACTCCATCCGTGGCTGAGGGGAGGTCGTTTCTACTCCATCCGTGGCTGAGGGGAGGACGTTTCTACTCCATCCATGGTTGAGGGGAGGACGTTTCTACTCCATCCGTGGCTGAGGGGAGGGCGTTTCTACACCATCCGTGGTTGAGGGGAGGACGTTTCTACTCCATCCGTGGCTGAGGGGAAGACGTTTCTACTCCATCCGTGGCTGAGGGGAGGTCGTTTCTACTCCATCCGTGGCTGAGGGGAGGTCGTTTCTACTCCATCGGTGGCTTAGGGGAGGTCGTTTCTACTCCATCCGTGGTTGAGGGGAGGTCGTTTCTACTCCATCCATGGTTGAGGGGAGGTCGTTTCTACTCCATCCGTGGCTGAGGGGAGGACGTTTCTACTCCATCCGTGGCTGAGGGGAGGTCGTTTCTACTCCATCCGTGGCTGAGGGGAGGACGTTTCTACTCCATCCGTGGTTGAGGGGAGGTCGTTTCTACTCCATCCATGGTTGAGGGGAGGTCGTTTCTACTCCATCCGTGGCTGAGGGGAAGACGTTTCTACTCCATCCGTGGCTGAGGGGAGGTCGTTTCTACTCCATCCGTGGCTGAGGGGAAGACGTTTCTACTCCATCCGTGGCTGAGGGGAGGTCGTTTCTACTCCATCCGTGGCTTAGGGGAGAACGTTTCTACTTGTAACTATAAGCTTCTGTTGTTGCTAAGGTAAGTGCTGCTTGCTTTCAGTGAATACACTTCAGTGTTTCCCACAGGTCTGAAATATACTGGTGGTGGTGGTGGTGGCCGGTGGAGGGGGCCAGGGTTACCTGCCGGCACAAAAATGGTCTACTACATTTGACAAACAATAAATATGTTTGACCTTTAATAAAATATATTGAATATTTATACTGATTTCAAATAATGTATTTCACAGATCCAACCGGCCCCCCCTCCCAACCCTTCCCTCCATCTACCCACATGGGAGGAGTAAGACAAAAAAGAAAAAAAGAAGAAGAAAACACTCTTTGGCGTGTACAAAGATGGCACTGTTTGTCAGAGCACTTAATCTTTCAGAGTTTTTCAAGGGGCTCCAACGCCTGTGCATATGGGAAAGCCTCCATTTATTGATATTTGCAGACGTTCAGCCACGTGCTCCCCCTTTCAGTCTGTTTTTCAGGTCAGTTTTGACCTGAAAAACAGACTTTAAAATAGCTATACAGAAATTAGATGCAAAATATATTTAGTGCTGAAAGAAAGATAAAATTCACTTGCCCTGGTGAGTAAATGCAGGAAAAATTAATAGTTTAGCCTCAGCTAAAGATGGTCTGTGCCGTTCTAACTGCCATGGACCAAAGAGAAGACACGTTATAACCCTTTTACACTCAGCCGGGACAACTTTGCACAATGGTCACGTGAGGGCCTGTGTCCACCAAAGCGTTTTAGGTGGACACAGGCCCTCACGTGGGCTGAATACACTCGAGTCGCCGGTTCGAATCCCCGTGTTACCTCCGGCGTGGTCCCTACAGACGCAATTGGCCATGTCTGCGGGTGATCATCCCACGCGCTACGTCCCCCTGGTGAAACTCCTCACTGTCAGGTAAAAAGAAGTGGCTGGCGACTCCACATGTATGGGAGGAGGCATGTAGTAGTCTGCAGCCCTCCCCGGATCAGCAGAGGGGGGTGGAACAGCGACTGGGACAACTTAGAAGAGTGGGGTAATTGTAAAAGTTACTCCTACAGGTGGTGGGGGTGCCTGTACAACTGCGGATGGATCTGGGGGAAATACTGTGGGCCTCCACACATGTTACGTTCTCCCAAAGCAACATACAGCTGATGAAGAGGGGATAAGAAGCGCTTGGCTGGCTCCATGTGCATCAGAAGATGCACATAGAAGTCCCCCCCCCCCCATACCACTGTAAGGATTGTTCAACGGTGGTACCCAAGAATTGACCATGCCAAATTTGGAAGAAAAATTACGAGATTAAAAAAGAATAAGCTTGCTGGAATCAAGATCACTTGAAAGTAAGGACAATTTCCCTTCCTTTGTTTCTGACGAACTGGGCATATTTTTTATTGTAAAAGTAAACTACACTTGAACTATTCTAACAAGGTTACTGGAGCTAGTTTCAACATTTGGCTAGCTAGCATTGCAGTCTATAGCTGGTCTTCACTCAATCCAAGTGGTAGAGTTACCGTTTCTAATTGTCACAACCCATTAAAAATCAAATAATATAGTGGCAAGCGGCAATTAATAGGGCCCAAGCAGTTTCAGAAAAGCACTGCCTATTGGCAGGTTCTGACCAAATGTGGCTAGCATAAGGAGGGTACCTGCATGTGATTCAAAATGGGCCAAGGATTCTGACTGAAGACCAAAATTTTACGAGCTAAAATACCAAAACGTTGAGTGTTGTAATAGCACTACCAGCAGGCCAAAGTTCTGACCAAAAGTTGCAGGCTTGCATCTGGAGTATACCTGCACATGTGTATCAAATTCCATTCAGAAGTGTCTGTGTTGGGACCAGTGGCGGCTGGTGCTGAACATTTTTTTTGGGGGGGGGGGCGCAATTTACCTTGGTGCAGCCCACCTGACAGCTGCTTTAATGTCCATACAGTCACAGTTATTAAGAGGACAATGTAGGCTACATTGTCCTCTTGATAACTGTGACTGTGTGGACATTAAAGCAGCTGTCAGGTGGGCTGCGCCAAGGTAAATTGCAACCCCCCCCCCAAAAAAACAAAATCGTTAGCACCAGCCGCCATTGGTTTGGAGCTGATGGCAGCCATATTGTTTCCACAGTCAAGCCGTCATTTCAGCTGCCAGGATGCTTGTCACAGACACAGAATACCAAATTTGAAAATCACCGGGCAAACAGTTGAGGAGTTATCATCATTTTCTTGCTGTTATGTCACATATTGGACAAATCTCAGGAAATTTGGAGAGCGTATTTGTGAGTCCATAGTGATTCAGTTTCCAAAGTTTTGTCAGACGTTGTGCTCACAAGATACGGTTCATTCTGTCAGTACCACACACCAAAAGTGATGGGCATGTTGTGGACGAACAGTTTGGCCTACGAACTTTCTCATGGCAGCTTTTTGTCTGGGGATGATACGTTTTCATGAAGATTGTATCAACGGTCTAGGAGGAGTATGAAAAAGTAGCGTTTTAGGATCATTCAAGATGGCAGAGAAGACAATATGACGGAAATAAAATTGGAATATGCATCGGGTTCAGCATGAACCGAGGATTCGGGAGAAGCAAGAAATGGGATTCTAGACCAAACAGCTGTTAAGATAGAGGTCAAAACCATAAAGTGGCTTGAAAAAGCATTACCAACAAGCCAGTTGAATGAGGGTTTCGTGACTGGGTTGTGAGAAGGTTTGGAACCCGTTGACCGCGTTTGATGTCTTTTGGCATTACGGTTTCTGGGATCCAGACACTTCTAGGGCAGAAAAAAATGAATAATAACATAGAGGAGGAGGAAGAATCAGAACAAATACAAGCAGGTCCCAGCAGATTTCCTGCTTGGACCGCGTAGAGATAGAGCTGGCCCTGCCAGGAGTCACTGTTTGACCTGCTGATGGCAACAAACAGCAAGCCTCTCAAAGGCCAGCACACACTGTTGCAGGAACACAACTGCGAGTCAAACGCCTGGAGTCGAGTAATGCAATGGAAACACCAGATGACGCCTGTCAAAAATGAAAGGTGCTGTACATTTAGATCTGCTCTGCAAAACCAAAACAAACATTTCCCCCATACAAAGTATGACTTGGTAGGAGCACTGGCAACCTGGGAAGAGAGTCTGAAGGACACACGCCGACTCAAGTCTGAAGCACTAGTGTGGGGATTTTATACTGAAAAGAATGGGCACGTTCTTCTTGAATCCCGTCAGCAGGTACCACTGTCATCATCATCCTCATTCTCATCCTCATCCTCATCCTCATCCTCATCAGTTCCGTAACCTACCACTGGGTGGTGGCCTTAACAAGTTACTTCGTATTTACCGAGCATTTTTTTTTAAACTTTATTTTCCGATTTTTAAGTTATTGGAACAAGTATACAGGATACACGAACAAGCAAATAAAAACACATACAGTGCATCCGGAAAGTATTCACACCCCTTCACTTTCCCCACATTTTGTTATGTTGCAGCCTTATTCCAAAATGGATTAAATTCCTTTTTTTCTCATCAATCTACACACAATACCCCATAATGACAAAGCGAAAAACGTTTTGTAGAAGTTTTTGCAAATTCATTAAAAATAAAAAACTGAAATATTGCATGTACATAAGTATTCACACCCTTTACTCAGTACTTGGTTGAGGCACCCTTGGCAGCGATTACAGCCTCAAGTCTTCTTGGGTATGAAGCTACAAGCTTGGCCCCCCTATATTTGGGGTATTTCTCCCATTCCTCTCTGCAGATCCTCTCGAGCTCTGTAAGGTTAGATGGGGAGCGTCGCTGCACAGCTATTTTCAGGTCTTTCCAGAGATGTTCAATGGGGTTCGAGTCTGGGCTCTGGCTGGGCCACTCAAGGACACTCACAGACTTGTCCCGAACCCACTCCTTCGTTGTCTTGGCTGTGGGCTTAGGGTCGTTGTCGTGTTGAAAGGTAAACCTTCGCCCCAGTCTGAGGTCCCGAGCGCTCTGGAGCAGGTTTTCATCAAGGATCTCTGTACTTTGCTCCATTCATCTTTCCCTCGATCCTGACTAGTCTCCCAGTTCCTGCCGCTGAAAAACATCCCCACAGCATGATGCTGCCACCACCATGCTTCACTGTAGGGACGGTATTAGCAAGGTGATGAGAGGTGCCTGGTTTCCTCCAGACGTGACATTTGGCATTCAGGCCAAAAAGTTCAATCTTGGTTTCATCAGACCAGAGAATCTTGTTTCTCATGGTCTGAGAGTCCTTTAGGTGCTTTCTTGGCAAACTCCAAGCGGGCTGTCATGTGCCTTTTACTGAGCAAAGGCTTCCGTCTGGCCACTCTACCATAAAGGCCTGATTGGTGGAGTGCTGCAGAGATGGTTGTCCTTCTGGAAGGTTCTCCCATCTCCACAGAGGAACGCTGGAGCTCTGTCAGACTGACCATCGGGTTCTTGGTCACCTCCCTGACCAAGGCCCTTCTCCCCCGATTGCTCAGTTTGGCTGGGCAGCCAGCTCTAGGAAGAGTCCTGGTGGATCCAAACTTCTTCCATTTACGAATGATGGAGACCACTGTGCTCTTCGGGACCCTCAAAGCTGTAGAAATTTTTTTGTACCCTTCCCCAGATCTGTGCCTCGATACAATCCTGTCTCGGCGGTCCACAGACAATTCCTTTGACTTCATGGCTTGGTTTCTGCTCTGACATGATGCGCTGTCAACAGTGGGACCTTATATAGACAGGTGTGTGTCTTTCCAAATCATGTCCAATCAGTTGAATTTACTACAGGTGGACTCCAATCAAGATGTAGAAACATCTCAAGGATGATCAGTGGAAACAAGATGAACCTGAGCTCAATTTTGAGTGTCATAGCAAAGCGTGTGGATACTTATGTACATGCAATATTTCAGTTTTTTATTTTTAATAAATTTTCAAAAATTTCTACAAAACCCTTTTTCGCTTTGTCATTATAGGGTATTGTGTGTAGATTGATGAGAAAAAAAGGAATTTAATCCATTTTGGAATAAGGCTGTAACATAACAAAATGTGGGGAAAGTGAGGGGTTGTGAATACTTTCCGGATGCACTGTATGTAGACCCCCCCCCCCAGCCCCAGCCCCGACCCACCCCAAGGCTCAAGAAGGGGGAAAACTGGGACTATGCAGGGACTTCTTGTTCCAATTCCGCATGATAACTATGTTTTTGAAGACAATATAATGGATGAATGAATATTTAATAATGTGTGCACTATATCTGTGTAAATGTTATAGATACAACCAGGCAAAACGTACATTCAGTGAAAGGGAAAGCTTTCAAAATAGACTCGGGGTCAAAGCAAAGTTTTTGCGGGTTTTACATATGTCATATCGGAGCTTAGAAAGAACAGCACCTCCCATAACCACTGCACAAAAAAAAAAGTCTGCAAGCTAGCAATGAAGCAAACGCAGCATTTACCTGCAAAGATGTGACCTGACAGTTAGGGGGTGGTATGCCAAAGATGGCTGGGTGAAAACCAGGGGTTATTGTCTGTTTACAGATATGCGAGAATACATTAAATATATGTCCCCAGTACCTGGTGAGAGAGGGCCATGCCCAGAACAGCTGCACCTTGCCAGGGTGGTAAGGACTCTGGCAAGCTTGTAGTGCTGAGTTATGGTTTTTTTCCCCCATCAAAATTGCTTACAGATATTGGTTTATCAAGCCCCATCGACATACGAACAATTAAAAGTTATGAGCACATGCCACCCAGTGTAAATTAAACTTACAGGCAACAGGGCAGCTTAGCAGTAGAACGTCAGACTCACCCAAACACCGTTGGCACGAATCCTGGCAGTTAGCGATGAAGATGCTTATGCAATAAATAAATAAATAAAGCTAAAAAAGAAAAGAAAAGAGTCAACATCTAGATCAGGGGTGGGCAATCTTATCCAGAAAGGGCCAGTGTGGGTGAAGGTTTTTGTTACACACCTGTGTCCCTAATCAAGTTCCTCAGCAACCTAATCAAGTTCCTCAGCAAAGACTGTACTGGTTGATTAGTGGGATCAGGTGTGTAACTGCTTGGTTGGAACAAAAACCTGCACCCACACTGGCCCTTTCTGGATAAGACTGCCCACCCCTGATCTAGAGCGTTAGCCATTGGTACCACGGTATTGTAACAGTGTACGACCACGTGTGTAGACTCGCTAGCCCTTGGCTAACTACGCTAACTGGTTGGCAGCTATTGGTACTGTAAACTACTAATAAGACACGTTAGCCCCTAGCTAACGGGTCTGACCCTTTAGCCGAGCGGTTAGTGGCGTCGCCTTGTGGAGCAGTACACCCCGTATCGAATCCCGCACCGGGCAAGAAAATAACCGGTTACATTGGTGGCAGCGGTGGGATCCGGAAGTGTGCAGATCCTCAGAAGTCTCTTCGGAGCGCGGGAAGAACAAAGCGCGAGGGCGCGCTTCCGGGAGAGGATGACGACTGTAAACTAGTAATAAGACACGTTAGCCCCTAGCTAACGGGTCTGACCCTTTAGCCGAGCGGTTAGTGACGTCACCTTGTGGAGCAGTACACCCTGTATCGAATCCCGCACCGGGCAAGAAAATAACCGGCTACAGTAACAAGGTATTGTAAGAGTGTACGAGCACGGATGTGTAGACTCGCTAGCCCTTGGCTGAGCCAGTCAACTGGTTAGCGACTGTGCTAACCAGCCCGTAGTCGCCCGTGGTGTGGGGAACCCAGGTTCGATTCCCGCATGCCCCCTGACTCCCCGCTACAGTATCATCTATGGGCTCAGCTTCATTGTCAGTGAGATCGAGCATAGAACTAGAGACCAGTTAGTGGTCCACAGACTCTACACTGCAGGTAAGCCTGCACTCTGACCTTTGGAGGCATGCAGGTGCATGACCTTGTGTGTGTCTCACTTTGAGATCTGTGAAAATTCGAAAAACAAAAACAACTTCTATGTGTTTAAATGGACCAGCTAGAAGTTACTTCTTTAGTTTTTTCATCCATGTCAATGTTTGAGTTATGGTTTGCAAAGCCAGATTGCAGGGCAAACATGCCCTCTGTGTTATCTATCCCAGGTCACAAGCCCAGGTAACGATGGCTGTTTCATCCTGGTGATGGGTAAGGCATCATCTAGAAAAGGGGGTCCGGAGATGATGAGAGAATGTTTGAGACCTCTATCTGCCAAGCATAATTACATACATGCAGGGGCGGATCTACAGGGTGGCAAGGGGTGGCAGCTGCCACCTCTGGGACACAGTCTTGCCACCCCTTTGCCACCCCAGGAAAAAATCTCTAGATTCACCACTGCATACATGTGCAGGTTTAATGCAATAAAAACAGGTCAAATGAAAAAAAAAAACATCTTTTGCCCCAAAGCTTGTCTTTTATCCAAATAACACCATCTTGTCATTTTTGTATTTTTATTTTTTTGGCTAAAACTGTAGTTTAGTCATTTGGCAGAAAGCTTTTAAAAGAAAAATGGTGTGTCCAAATATTTTTTACCAACTATACGCTAGGCAAAAAGAAGTCAATATTTTGCATAAATCTCTGCATAAGTAGAGAAAACATCCTCAGTGCGCACACCGAGTCTCGACAGGACCACCTCAGACATGCATATTTCATAGCTCATCAGTCACTGAAGTAAGAGGACTATGTCGTTGCTTGGACCCTCTTCTTCTGTAGAATGGTCAAACCGAGTGAACGTTTAAATAACAAATCTCCTGATAAGCACAGCCCAGCCTGGTGAATACTCACAAGTAAAGAAGTAGTCACTCATTTACACATTCAGTTTTTTTTAATAACTCTCATTCACATCATGCAGACATTTATGTAAGTTGAGTGCTTTGTATTTGCATCTGCATGTTTGTATATGCGTATACTATATGTATACTATATATATATAGTAAATACATATGCTATAGACTGCATATATTCATAATATAATTATATTTTGATACATAATTGAAATAATTATATTCTAATTGATAAATATATATATAATATATGTGTTTATATATGTGATATATATATATATGTGTTTATATATCACAATTATACATATATGTCTATTGTATATGAATATATATGTAATTGTCATAAATGTATAATTGTGATA
>JAJHIY020000916.1:0-2500 GCA_022114975.2 Lampris megalopsis | reverse complement strand
AAGTGTTTTCCCCCCTCCCCCCCTCCCTCCCCCTCCCCCTCCACCGGTACCACTTTCACCCCTTTAGAATAACATTATTATCACAAGCATGAAGAGCACCACAATTATTCACAGCCCGCTCTTTCTCAAGATAGGAAATCGCCTTGAAAATTGGGCAGGCCTGCAGAGTGTTTGCCACTTAAGTCCCCCTTCCTGCCTTTTTGATGTGTGTGTGTGTGTGTGTGTGTGTGTGTGTGTGTGTGTGTGTGTGTGTGTGTGTGTGTGTGTGTGTGTGTGTGTGTGTGTGTGTGTGTGTGTGTGTGTGTGTGTGTGTGTGTGTGGATTCGGAAACATCGAGCGCGGTTAGATCTCAGACCATAACATAAACCAATTTCCAATGGCATTTCTCCCCTAACGATGCCATAATTAACAATAACAACATCTTACAAAATAAAGCATTTATAATTTCAAAGCCCTGAAATGGGTCGAGTTGCAATAAGCAGACGTTTTCCAGCTGATGATATCATGAACGTTACTGCGGAGCTGGTTTAGACAGCTTATAAAGAAAGTGAGGCTGTACACAAGATCCCCTTTCTACTTGGTTTAACAACCTTGATTTAACTGAACAAGCCATGATGAGGCCAAATATCACCTGCAATGGCGGCCGGGCAAAAAAAGGAAAAGCCTCCTGAGGGAAGGGGATAGGGTCTCAATAAAGAAATATCAAAAGTTAAGACAGCAGCACAACATAACACACCCACTACTTACACACAATCACAACAAGCCTTGCATAATATAACAACAAGCATCACATAATATAACAACAAGCATCACATAATATAACAACAAGCATCACATAATATAACAACAAGCCTTACATAATATAACATCAAGCATCACATAATATAACAACAACTCTTACATAATATAACAACAAGCATCACATAATATAACAACAAGCATCACATAATATAACAACAAGCATCACATAATATAACAACAAGCCTTACATAATATAACAACAAGCACCACATAATATAACAACAAGCCTTACATAATATAACAACAAGCATCACATAATATAACAACAAGCCTTACATAATATAACAACAAGCATCACATAATATAACAACAAGCATCACATAATATAACAACAAGCCTTACATAATATAACATCAAGCATCACATAATATAACAACAACTCTTACATAATATAACAACAAGCATCACATAATATAACAACAAGCATCACATAATATAACAACAAGCCTTACATAATATAACAACAAGCATCACATAATATAACAACAAGCACCACATAATATAACAACAAGCCTTACATAATATAACAACAAGCATCACATAATATAACAACAAGCATCACATAATATAACAACAAGCATCACATAATATAACAACAAGCATCACATCATATAACAACAAGCATCACATAATATAACAACAAGCATCACATAATATAACAACAAGCATCACATAATATAACAACAAGCATCACATAATATAACAACAAGCATCACATAGCATTTGTTTTTGGATTTTTGAACAGAATATTGGTGAGCAAGAAGGGTGTTGTAGGCAGCAGATATAGTTTGCAATAAATCATAAAAGTGGGGGGGGGTCGTAGATAATCATGGCAGAGGGTTAAAGACTGCGGTGGTGTGTTTTGAAAGGGGCATTTGCAGCAAACCAGAGAGCAGAGTGATGGAGGCAATCAAGCTTCTGGAGTGTGCCTTTAGCATGCTAACCTGTATATAACGTCACCGTAGTCTAATATGAGAAAGATGGCTATTTGGACAAGAGATCGTTTGGCAGAGGGAGTGAGGGTGGAGCACATTCTGTACAAGAAGCCAACTATAGATTGGATCTTAGACCTGCTGGTCTAGTGTGAGAAGGCCGGAGTGCTGCCTAGCCAGATACCCAAGTATGTATATCCAAAGACCTGGTCTAGGATAGCTCCGTCCAGGGTGGTGATACATCGGGCTGGAAGGGGCCAAGGATCCTTCCTACCGGACCACATGGCCTTGGTCTTTGTGGTGTTGAGCAGGAGATTTAGGGTGGAGAGGGCTTGTTGGACCCTGAGGAAGCTATCCTGAAGTGATTTAAGTGCTGCATCTGGGGATGGGCCAGTGGCATGAAGGACGGTGTCGTCAGCATAAAGACGGATAGCTGAGTCTCCAGCAGAACAAACATAGTGAACACATAATGGGAATCTATTACCCGTGCAATTAGTCGAATTAAAGTTCAATCCTCCCCAACCACAAACAGACGTGTACTCTTTGGACCAGCAAAAGCTCTCAAGAGCTCTAAATGAGATTTTGGGTGGAGGGGGGGGGGGGCTGTTCTTGGACTAACGCACAACTACAGCGCATTTTTTTCAAAATGCACCATAAAAAAAACTTAGATTATTATAACAACATTTGTAAACAGAATGGAAATGGTACTTACATTAATACTTAAAGAATTAATCAAAATTAAAATTAAAATCAACACGAACGAAAGT
>JAJHIY020000467.1:1962500-2091302 GCA_022114975.2 Lampris megalopsis | reverse complement strand
CACGACACGACGATGTTCC
Source organism: Lampris megalopsis (assembly GCA_022114975.2). Classification (NCBI taxonomy): domain Eukaryota; kingdom Metazoa; phylum Chordata; class Actinopteri; order Lampriformes; family Lampridae; genus Lampris; species Lampris megalopsis. The sequence goes on along the minus strand of JAJHIY020000467.1, from coordinate 2,091,283 downwards.
ACATATATGTAGACTACAAAGATATGCACGTAGTTTCATAAGGGTAGCTATGTCATTTTTTTACTTGATGCTAAGGGGGTACTAACCACATATATGCAGGCACAAATGATCATTATATTCCATTAAGCCATAACATTCAGCATTTAAATAAATAAACAAAAAGAGAGGTCAGCCCATTAAAAACATGAAATGTAAACTTGTTTTATTAAAATGTTATATTAAAAACTGTCACAATTATATCACACAGTTCGGACTATGTGCCTGTTCGTGTGTGTGTAAATGCATACCACCTGTTTGTGTTTTTGTGTTGTGCATGGTGTTTGCAGTGTGTGTGTAACAGCTGTGGAGCCACATCGGACCCCCTGCCCTTCATTCAGATGGTTCATTACATCTCCACGACATCCCTCTGGTAAGACCAGACAAACAGACAAAACACTCTCTCTCTTTCTCTCTCGCTTTCAAACACACACACACACACACTGCAGCAAATCTGGCAACAAGCTGGGGATGGGTGGCAGTAAAGCAAGGTACAGCGTGTTCTCTCCTGCAAAAGTCCCTGCTGAACAACAATCACACACACACACACACACACACACACACACATATGAGAACACGTACACAAGCACATGCTCAAACACATATATGCACACGGGCTTATACACATTCACACATGCCCACCCACATTCACAAGTGCACACACATGCACATGACTATGTGAGATTGTGCACAATCTCTCAGACTTACACACACATACCAGCAGACACTCAGCCATGTACACACACACATACACACAAACACACACACACACACACACAAGAACACGTGCACAAGCACATGCTCAAAGGAGTCATGCACACATGCAAGAACAGGTATACACATATGTGCACACGGGCTTATACACATTCACAAGTGCACACACATGCACATGACTATGTGAGATTGTGCACAATCTCTGTCCTACACATGCATACAAACACACAGAGAGAGAGACACACACACACACACACACACACACACACACACACACACACACACACACACACACACACACACACACACCAGTAATGTGTGTGTGCATCCTCATGGTGTTACATAAAATTCACATACACTCCAAATCAATGAAAGAAGGAAGTGGGAAAGTAATCAATCAGCTCTTTGATTTAGTGAACCCAGGGGGTGACATTAGTCGATAAGGGAAACACTGGGTCGGAGAAACTGAATGAGAGGGAAATAGGTGGCTGTATCTTTCCATATCCTATTTGGGAAAAGCAAGAGAAGCATGAGAAAGATCTGTGGTGCTAAAGGACACAGGGAGACAGCCAGAGTTAAAAAGACCAGGCAGATTAGTTGTGACAAGGTAGTTTTGATACAGCTTACTCACTAATGGTGGTGCCACTGGTGATTTTCACCAGTTTAGAACATGTTTACAGTAGAGATGGCCAAATACGCAACGGTCAGCATGACTACGATCATCACAGAATAAAACAAACACAAAATAGGTGTCTGCTTCACCCACGTTCTAGGTGTATGTAGTTAAATTGAGAAATGGTGAGACAAGTTTATTCCTCGTTAAGAGTTTTTTGTTTGGTTGTTGTCCTAGCCCTGCATCTCTGTGTGTCTTAAGGCAGAGTGTGGGGTTGAGTGCCAGAGAGCAGAACAGAGTTAGAGAGAGAGTTTAATGAAATGGACAAGAAAACGAAGTGGGGGGGTGGGGGGGGGGCAAAGTTTTTAAAGTGTTATTCTTAAATTAATACTAAAAGAAAGGCCAATGCAGCCAGCCCTGGCGCTTTTTTTGAAGTACAATTGTTTAAAAACCTAGCTTAATGAAAGATGGGTTGTGAGAGCTGGTATGACCTTGGGGCTATCAATTGGGAACATCCAATTGCAGATGCATCATTAAACTAGATCCGTGACACCTTCAGGGCGCTAAACAGTGACTTCTGTTAACCCAAAACCAACCGCCCCAGTTGGCAACATTGGGTATGTTTACTTGCAGAGTGATAATCATCTGACTGCAAACTGATGAAGGCATTACCACGACTTTAGAAATAGTCTTCCGTAAATCTTTTTTTTTTTAATTATCTATCTAGGCAAGGTCAAAATTGTAGTGAGCGTAGCATGATCAAAATACTTAGATTTCTGCTCAGTCTTTTGATTTATTGACACACGTTTATGTGCATCTGCATAGTCTGCATCTAAACGTGCAAAAAGACATGCATGTTAGGGTTTATATTCCTGTCTGTGCTCTTGACCGAGGCATGGCAAGATGAACTGGAGTTGGTCCCCGGGCGCTGCATGGCGGCTGCTCACTGCTCCTAGCTACACAGCTAGGATGGGCTAAATGCAGAGCTGAATTTCCCTATGGGGATCAATAAAGTATCTCAAAATCAAAATAAAAAAATATCTGAGCCAGGTTGCTCTATGGCGTTTTGAGACTGTGCACTTGAACGGCCACCAGATGCAGTGAACTGGATGTTGGTTGTGCAATCTCATCTCATCTCATCATCAGCCGCTTCTCCGGGGTCGGGTCGCGGTGGCAGCAAGCTAAGTAGGGCACTCCAGACGTCCGTACCTCTCCCCAGCAATGCACTCCAGTTCCTCCTGGGGGATCCTAAGGCGTTCCCAGGCCAGATTGGACATGTAGTCCCTCCAGCTAGTTCTGGGTCTACCCCGGGGTCTCCTCCCAGTTGGATGTGTCTGGAAAACCTCCAAAGGAAGGCACCCAGGAGGCATCCTAATCAGATGCCCAAACCACATCAACTGGCTCCTTCGATGCGAAGGAACAGCGGCTTTACTCCGAGCTCCCTCCGGATTTCCAAGTTCCTCACCGTATCTCTAAGGCTGAGCCCAGACACCCTACGAAGGAAACTCATTTCAGCTGCTTGTATCTGCGATCTCACCCTTTTAGTCACTACCCGAAGCTCATGACCATAGGTGAGGGTTGGAATGAAGATTGACTGGTAAATTGAGAGCTTTGCCTTCTGGCTCAGCTCGCTCTTCACCACAGGTCCAGTACAATGTCCGCATTACTGCTGATGCGGCACCAATCTGCTGATGCTTTGGTTGTGCAATACACACACAAAACAGCTATTGGCTCCCATTATGGTGCTCTACAATAATACATAAAGAATGAAAAACCACAAAGAAAGGTAGAGAAAATGATCCGACAAGTTTGAATGGGGATTGTCACAGTACATACCCAGGTGCTCTAGAAAATGCACAAGTTTAAACCATATAGTGCCTCGATCGAAATATTTTCTTACACTGATTACTTGGGTAGTTGAAGCATTGGTTAATAGATAAAAGTACTCCTTGATCAGAACTGTACTCATCTACTGCACATACCAGCCACATGGTTTTGCACCAACTCCTGACCTTTCAGGGTCATGTTACCTACATGGCCTTGTAGACTTTTACCAATGGCACTCCATTTTGAGACCTTAAAATCTGAACCATTGCGGGCATTCTGGTAGCGTAGTGGTCTATTCCGTTGCCTACCAACACAGGGCTTGCTGGTTTGAATCCCCGTGTTACCTCCGGCTTGGTCAGACGTCTCTACAGACACAATTGGCCGTGTCTATGGGTGGGAAGCCGGATGTGGGTACGTGTCCTGGTCGCTGCACTAGCGCCTCCTCTGGTCGGCCGGGGCACCTGTTCGGGGGGGAGGGGGAACTGGGGGGTATAGTGTGATCCTCCCACGCGCTACGCCCCCCTGGTGAAACTCCTCACTGTCAGGTGAAAAGAAGCGGCTGGCGACTCCATGTGTATCAGAGGAAGCATGGAGTAGTCTGCAGCCCTCCCCGGATTGGCAGAGGGGGTGGAGCAGCGACCGGGATGGCTCGGAAAATAAGGTAATTGGCCAAGTAGAATTGGGGAGAAATAGTTGGGGGGGGGATATAACCATTTAGGTTGATTCATTTCTTGACACAGCAACTGATCATTGCCTGTTCTAATGAATGAATGCAGTATTTCCATCCAGTCCACCTCTCTGGCCATTCAAAGCCTCCATATGCTTTGGTATGCAGTATATACAGCATACTGTTCTTCTATTAATGTTCTCATTGTCATTTATGTTAGATAACACATATGAGGAGAGACTAAAGGAGAGTGGGACACTGGGAAGTGTGTATGTTTGGCAGTCAAACGGCCGATTTTCTGTGGTATTTTTGGATGTAAATAGAGTTAAATCTGTAACTTCAATAGTGTTCCTATTTGAGCTTCAAAAGGCACAACCAGGGGAAGGGCACTCATTTGAGATTGTTTGAGATAAGGGCTAAATGTACCCGTAGATGCAGACCTCTATTTGCAAACAAAAAAACAGCTTCAGTACAAAAGAAAGTGTTTCATGTTTCTGTGGGTTTCATTTAGGTTCGAGGACAGCTATGTTGTTGAATTCACAAAAGCTTTGCCCTAGTTCTGTGGAATGTGCACTTTCAGAGTGTGTTCTTGAAGATGTGTGTATGTTTGTGTGTGTGTGTGTTTGTGTCCAATGCTGCAGTAACCAGGCAGTGAGGATGCTGGAGTGCAGAGAGAAACCCACACCAGATATGTTTGGGGAACTGCTCCGCAATGCCAGCAACATGGGAGACCTGCGCAACTGCCCGGTAAAGACGGATGCAAACGCACCAACACACACGCACACATACAGGCACTATGCGGATGTGCATGCACTTGTGCACACACGTACATGCAGAATTCCACGGACACACAGAATTGCACACATAATGCATTCTCATGGACACATGCACTAGCAAACTGTAATTATGAACTGTATAAAAGTTTGTGAATACAGCGTGCATCTACTCAAACACATACTTAAAACACACACACACAGACCTAAATCACAAAAGCCTGTATTCTACTTAAAACTCGAGTTTTGACTGTATTTTTTTTGGTTGGATTACCATTTATTTTCCATTTTACAGAGAGAAAGAGAGAGAATGATCGTGAAACAAAGAGGGAAAGCGAGTAAGGGAACAATAAACAGTGAATGCGAGAAAAAAAAAAAAAGAGAGAGAGAGAGAGAGAGAGAGAGAGAGAGAGAGAGAGAGAGAGAGAGAGAGAGAGAGAGAGAGAGAGAGAGAGAGAGCGAGAGAGGGAGGGAGGGAGAGAGGGGCACATGCATTCCTTTGTTCTGTGAGCCTGTGTGTTGTGCTGCCACCTGGGAAAGTGCTGCTGGTGAGTGGCAGCGAATAGATCTAGCTTGGACTTGCGCAACCCACCCTCTCTGCCAAAGTGACCAAACAAAGAGGCTCTTCTCTGGGCACAGCCAAGCAGTTGCGCTACTTTTTGCAGCGCTCTCGCACCTCTGCTGCTATGCACAAGCCTGCCATGCACACCATTTGGTTGATCATAGATCCAAGTGTTGACGGCGTGTAAGTGTTAGGACTCATAACCGTCTTTTATTTACCTTTCATCACTTCCAGGGCTGATCTTTTGTTAATATCTCCTTTGGCATTGCTTAAACAAAGTGGCAGTATTTAGATGGAAGGGAGTCTACTTGAAGAAAGGCATAGATTAAAGATAGGAATGGTTTTGTACCTGGTGCCCATGAAGGGAAAGGGAAAGTAGAGGTGATAGGGTGGCTGGGGTTGTATGCCAAGTATATCCATCGCTTTTTCTTGGCATTTGGAGTATGCTCATTTATTAAAATATATGGAACTGGCAGGATCACAAAATACCATCATAATCCCATCACCTGATCACATCCGCAACTGTAACACAACTACCAAAAGGTAACTGAAATGCTTTATAGTTTAGTAAGTCAAAGAAAGTTGAATCAGTTCATCTGGATACAATGTTTATTGACAGATAAGTTTCATCACTCAACTAAGTGACATCTTCAGTCTAAACTAACTGCAAGTAACCCCATCCCTTATAAACAAGACAGTACAATACAGTTGCCTAATGACCGAAACCATCGACCAGTTTCATACGTATGCAAATATGCACATGAAACTGGTCGATGTGTAGCTACCTCCATATTTGCACATGAAACTGGTCGTTGGTTTTGGTTGTTATACATCTGTCACCATCTTACAATTGCAATGTTCCCTACTGCTCTGTGAATAGTACACATGGCCATTGAAACCCTAGTTACACACCCATATTTGCATATGAAACCGGTCGATGGTTTCGGTCGTTAGGCAACTGCATTGTACTGTGTTGTTCATAAGGGTGGGGTTACTTGCGGTCAGTTTAGACTGAAGAGGTCACTCAGTTGAATGATGAAACGGATCTGTCAATAAATGCTGTGTCCAGATGAACTGATTCAACCCTCTTTGATTTTCTTACCTGGATTATTGAGCATGCATCAAGACAGTTTAGGAAGTGTTTTGCATATACACGCTCATACATTTTCTCAGTTTTGACTCAAAAGACTTTCACTATGGACATTTTTCCAGCTTGTCTTTTACCAAAGGCACCCGATATGCAACGCAAGTGCTCACTTTTGTCTGGACAGACTTGAGGACACAGCTTAGTTAAGATAGCATTGATGAATGCATAATTAAGAAAATGTTTCTGACGACTAAATCTGTTTGTACCAACACGCGAAGAATGAGAGTCGACATTCGTAGAGGATATTCTGAGCTCCTGAGAGGATACAGAATGCTAAACGAGACTGTTTGTCCCATAGTTGTGTCCTGAGCTAATAGATTGCCTGTTTCTCTGCGTTGGCTGTTGAGCTGCCGGTCCCTGGCTGTGTTTGTATCCCTTTCAGAGAACTGAGAAGCAGGCCCTGGCAAAATACCTTCCTGCCATCTCTGGTGCCAGCACAAGACAACCCGCTGCCCACAAAGGGAGAAATTGTGTGTGTGTGTGTGTGTGTGTGTGTGTGTGTGTGTGTGTGTGTGTGTGTGTGTTTGATTGTGTATGCTGGCAGAGTGTCTGGTTACCAGGGTGTTCTCAGGCTGTTTCCGTGCTCACCCTGCCAGCCCTGTGTGCGTGTTTTGTGTGTGTGTGTGTGTGTGTGTGTGTGTGCGCGCGTGCGTGCGTGAGTGTGTGCGTGTGTGCATGCGAGCGAGCGTGTGTGTATGTCTGTGCACCAGCTCTGTGGTGGGTCATGACTCAAAGGAAGGATTCAGAACATACGGTTCTGAACTCAACAGAAGGCCCAAGGGACAAACACAACTCAGCGCACAGCTTCTTCCTCTCCATTTCTGTCTCTCCCCTGCCCTTTCTTGCCCTCTCTTCCTCGCGCTACATCGATTCAGCTCTCAACCTTGTCTGTTGAGAGGTGGAGGGACAGAGGCCTACCCTCTGTCTCCCTCAATCTTTCTTTCTCTTGCCTGCCTTTTATCTCTGGCCCTCACTCTCTCGCTGTTTTTTTTATTTGAGTGTGTAGCTACCTCCATATTGTGCACCTACACACACATGTGCACACAGTGTGAGTGTCCATGTTGGTTGGCGCCCAATTAAAGAGATGGGCTTCAGCCATGGTAGCCAGTGTCACACCTCGTGTCATTGCCTCATACCACAGGATGGAGGGGGAAAAAAAACCCCATAAAAAACACAACATGTTTGATCATGCTTTCCGCTTTCCTCTCTGCCCCCCATCACCCTTCTTATCCTCTGTCACAGAGTAACTGTGGCGAGGTGTTGCGTATCCGCCGCGTGCTGATGAACTCCCCAGAGATCGTGAGCATCGGCCTGGTCTGGGACTCAGACCACTCTGACCTGGCAGAGGACGTTATCCACAGCCTGGGCACCTGTCTGCGTCTGGGAGATGTGAGAGGACCATACAACACACACACAAAAACACACACACAAAACACAACACAACACAACACACACACACACACACACATATGCATGAGCAAGCAGGCAAGCATGTGTATGTGCACATGCTCCCAGATGCATGTACAGTTCTGAAAGCACATGCCTGTAGAGCGGCACATACACAGATGTGTGGAGGCACACACATCTGCATCATAAGCATGTGTTATATATGTGTGTATATATATGTATATATGTGTGTGTGTATATGTGTGTGTGTGTGTGTATATATATATATATATATATATATATATATATATATATATATATATATATATACTCATGCACTTACACATACATACATAGAGACAAGCATGCATACATTCTAAGTCATATATATACATACATACACACACACACACACACACAAATAGTATATATATATATATATATACGTATATATATATAAAATCACATGCAGAGATGATCACACACACGTATTCATACCATGTACACAAATGCACATGTGATGCAGCTCGTTCTCATAAATAGGGATGCACCAATACTGGGTTTGGATATCGGGCCGATACCGTGCTAAATTGGAGTATCTGTATTGGAGATTTGGCCAAGACTAAAATCTGATACCCAGCATGTCATAAATAAATGCAAACTGGCTTCATTTACTGCATTGTTGACACATGGAAGCTTGTATTTCTTTAATAGTGGAAAAAACGGATTTTATCTTAGTTATGTTGCCCATCGACTACAAACTAATGGTCTAAGTCTGCACTGTTCAACAAAAGTAATGTATTGGTTAAGTACTTGATATCTGCAGATACTTAAGAGATTTGTGCTTGGACTCGATATCAGCAGTGAAAAAGTGATTGGTGCATCCCTCCTCATAACACTTGCCCCTTCCTACACACGCGCACAAAACTGAAACGTGTCAACATGCACACATCTGTGTACGTACACCCAGCACCACGAGTGAAAATCGCACCTTCCACGTAAGTAACATGCAGCATGTAACCTCAGTAGTCTCTTCCTTTTGTGAATAGCTTAGGTTACAATCCCTCCGTCACACACTGCAGAATTCACATCTCACACACACTCGTGTCTATGACACCGAATGTGCCGTGTGTGACCGACCAACGTTAATGCATTTTAATGCATGCCAAGCTGTATTTTAAAAGGTGTCTTGCCAAGTAATGGATCATCGTGATATTAATCATTCACTGATATTATTCATTAATATGAAGGAACTATGTTCTCCTTCCATCTGCTGTCATTTTAGCCTTCTGTTTCCTTTTTAGCGAGCACTCCAGTTCTGTTCATTGTCCTGTGGACTGTAGTTATATGACGCCTGTTGTTAGATAATAGTCCAAGGCATAATCTATTGGAATTGTTTTCTGATTTCTGTTTGTATTATAGTTAGATAACCAACAGTAAATCCATCTGCTTCCCCTGCCTCTCTCTCTCTCTCTCTCTCTCTCTCTCTGTCTCTGTCTCTCCCCCCACCCCCCCAGTTGTTCTACCGCGTGACGGAGGAGAGGGCCCGCCAGGCGGAGCTCTACTTGGTGGGCATGGTGTGCTACTACGGCAAGCACTACTCCACCTTCTTCTTCCAGACCAAGATACGCAAATGGATGTACTTTGACGACGCGCACGTCAAAGAGGTCGCCACGGTTTGACTTCTGTAGTTTAGTTTAAATGCCGCACATGTAATGAAACGCGCAGGGCCTGTGTGCTGTTCTTAGCCCATGTGGATTACAAACCATCCCCATTCAAAAAGTCATGTAATCCAGAATAGAGTGAAAAAAAAATCCCCCGTTAGGTGTGTTTTTTGCATTAAGTTTGGTAATATATGGATGGAGTAATCTGCTTTACTCTGCCTTGGTTGAAAACACTGACTTGTTCCTCTTGAAAATTCCTGAAACAAGTGAAGTTGAACTGGAAACAAACAAAAGCCCCTCCCCCCCTCCCCTTTTCTCCCCAATTGTACTTGGCCAATTACAACACTCTTCCAGTCCTCCCGGTCGCTGCTCCACCCCCTTTGCCGATCCGGGGAGGGTTGCAGACTACCACATGCCTCCTCCGATACATGTGGAGTCACCAGCTTCTTATTATCACCTGACAGTGAGGAGTTTCACCAGGAGGACGTAGCGCAGGAGGATCACGCTATTCCCCCCAGTTCCCCCTCCCCCCTGAACAGGTGCCATGACTGACCAGAGGGGGCGCTAGTGCAGCGACCAGGACACATACCCACATCCGGCTTCCCACCCGCAGACACAGTCAATTGTGTCAGTAGGGACGCCCGACCAAGCTGGAGGTAACACTGGGATTCGAACCGGCGATCCTCGTGTTGGTAGGCAACGGAATAGACCTCCATGCTACCCAGACACCCTGCAAACAAAAGTTTAATAACTGACTTAATAACATGACTTGATAGGATGGGATTTTTTAAAATCTAGGAACACTAAAAAGAATAAACACTTTACTAAGTGTTGTAGAATTGTGCAGCTAGGAAGGTTTCTTTGGACATATTGTAGTTCGGTTTACATTAATAATGTCACTTTGAAGTGCGGGTCAATTTGCTGCTGTGTTAGCCGAAGAAGTGTTATTGGTGTTTAGCGGAAAGGGTTTTTTGCTAACCCTCTTCATTTTAATGAGACGGCACAGGGAAGCTGCCTAATGGAAAAGCCTCTCTTTACTCAACGTGCAATTTACCGTTGCTGCCTGGTAAATAAATAGGCTCACCTTTCTCAGTATCCTGCATGTCTTCATTTCCATTACAGCCTGTATTACAAACATAAAATGAGTCTGCCATGGTTTTACAAAACACCCCTCTCTTGCATCTATAAGCATTATCCTCAAGAAACACTGCCTCCAACAAATTCGGTTGCAAGTACTGAAAATGAATGAGCTCTGACCACACGCACATTCGAGTTTTGTAGCTCGGATGGTTTCCATTCCATCGCTTTCCTTAAACAATTTCAGTTGTGACAATTTTTTAGGTTTTACATCTTATTTTGCTTCACTTTGTGATTCTTCCCACTTGGGTTTTAAGGGAACGAATTCAATGCTAAGTCAGATTAATTTTTAGTTTTTTAATTTTTGGTTTTAACTTTTAATTCATTTTTAGTTGGTGGCAATCTCGTTACTATTAGTGTCCATCATTAGTGTGTTGAATTGTATTAAATTGTGTTATAAATAGAATCTGCAGTATGTCATTCATACTTCTGTGGATTATCGTTTTGTCTTTATTTTTACACTTGTATGTGTTTCTTTTTCTATTGTAATGAGTCTTCCTCTGTCTCCTTGTAGATTGGCCCTAAGTGGAAGGACGTGGTGTCTCGCTGCATCAAGGGCCACTACCAGCCCCTGCTTCTGCTCTATGCTGACCCCCGTGGGACACCAGTGGTATCGCAAGACTGCCCCAACCCCTGCTCCAGCTCCAACCCCCATCTCGAGCTCCAGCACTGCAGCAAGGCCGGCTATGACAGCGAGGACTCTGGTACAGCATAGATAACGCTCTATACATCTGATAAAATCAGATTACTTTGTGTTTATCGTCTAGGAGCATGCAAGGTTATGGCTTAAAAGGCCCTAACCTTCAGCCCCTTAATCCAACTTCTGTTTCAGCCTGTGGTAAAGCCCAGACTTGTCGTTCCCCTCTTAACAGTAAACATACAGAGGTGTGGGATTAATCCCCGGGTCAGAAAGTCAGAAAGCTTTTGATTTCAGCGCTTATGACTTTTTCATTCTGCTTTATTTCTCCCTCATCCCTATCTTTGTCCATTTTCCTTGCCTCCCTCTCTCTCTCTCTGTCTCCTCCCTGTCTTTCTTCCAGGCCGGGAGCCGTCCATCTCCAGCGACACTCGTACAGACTCGTCAACAGACAGCTCCAGCCACCGCGCCTCCCGCAGTCGCCCCCTCCACCAGTCCACGGGCAGCCACCTCTCCAACGAGTCGCAGACCACGGTGGTCTGTAACCACGACAGCAGCGCCGCCTCGCACGGGCTCGACGCTGCAGGTGAGTGTGTGGACGCAGAGCGCGCTCGCAGGTCCATGGGAAGTGGCGAGCCACACATTGTAGGTAGAGTCATCAGTGTGTGACGTCACTAAGGTTGTTTGAGTTAAAAGTCATCTTCCTCTCTCTCAGTTTCACCTATTGCTTTTGTCACGAGCAGCTCTGTGCCGTCTCACTTGCAGGCTCATCAGGTTACATACCTCAATAGTGGTTGTTCTTATATTTGTTTGCACTGCGGACTGTATACTTCCACATAACTAAAAAATGCAATTTGCTTTCTCTCTCCCTCTCTCTCTTTCTCTGTCCTCCTTCCCATCCATCTTTCTCGGTCAGAGTCAACAGTAGAGGGGACTCCCCGCCCTCCCTCTCCTCCTCTGCAGGAGTACAAGGAGACTGCTGTATTCCTCCTCTCCTCCCGGCGGCCTCTCACCTCTTCCTCCTCCTCCTCACGACCCCTCTCCTCCTCCTCGTCCTCAGGGGTGGGCGGCTGTGAGGGAGGGACCGGGGGCCCCCACTGGGAGGATGAAAGCACCAGCAGTGAGAGCAAGTCCAGGTGGGTGTGTTTTTGTCAACTGTGCATTTGCTGCTCTGAACCAAACTGAATCAAGGTACACACAGACACATTCATCCCTGCTCCGAGAGTTCAATGAATACTCACTAAACATCTATTCTGCAAGTTTTTTATCACTTATTTCAGCCATATTGACTTTTATTTATTGACCTGTCCCTGCTGTCGACAGATTGTAAATTGGTAAGAAAGAGTAAGGTTGCAGTGGTAACAGCAATAAAAAAAACCTCCACACAGATAACTTCAGTAGCAGTTGGCTGCACAACACAAATTCCTGGGAGGCTTTTTTTGTATCTACAGTCAATATCTTTCCAATGATATCTTTCTGGAGAAAGTCTTAAAATGAAATCCATGATTTTCCTCCATTAATTAATAGTTATTTTATCCATCTGAACCATTGAGTTGGGTTAGACAATCTCCATATAATTTTTCGACTGGGTAGGATGAACACTGGTGCAGCAGCAAACATGTTCCTACTCAAACAGGATTGAAAGGTGATGATGATGTGGTGATGCTTCTATTGGACAGGTGGTCTACCAATTACACAATCAATATTACAGTACAACAGTGTTCTCATATAGTTTGATGTAGTTTGTAATGCATTAGTTTGCCTGTGTAAGCTTTAGTCTGAGGATGTCATTTCTACAAGGGTGGGAACTGTTTACTGCTGAGCTGATGGCACACTAGCCACAATATCTGCAACACCTTGTTTGTAGTTCTTTCTCACTGCCAGCGAGAGGGACAAATCAGGGAAATCACGGATTTCAGCTTTAAAGTGTATCAGATCCAAAATTGTCCATGTCTTTTTATTTAAAAGATTGCCACACAGTACATTTGATTCTACGCTAGCAAAACACTATTTAGTCTTAACACACCGGTTCATCAACCTTGTTGCACCCATATCGAGTCATGCTCATATCATCGTCTCTAACTTCCTTCCCATTGTCTTAGTCCCACCTTTCTACCCATCAATTCTTTCCTCTTTACCCGTGCAGTTCTTCTGGGGGCCGCTACAGACCGGCTTGGAGACCAAGGAGGGAGGCCCTGAATATTGACAGCATCTTTACCCGCCAGAGGGGCTCTCCTCTCGGCTACAGCACCGTGCCTGGTCCCACTTTCCCTCTGGAGCCTCAGGACCTCGTGCCCTCAGCAGGGCCTGCTCCTGCCATGCAACCAGGCTTTGCAGAGGTGTCAGGGCGAGAAAAGGGGGAGGGGGAGATGGGGCCTGGGCTAGGTGGCTTGCCGGGATCTCTGGGCGGTAGGGCGATGGCCCCTCCTGGCCCCCCACCCCTTAGGGGGGTGGAGCATCAGCCACGTCTAATTCAGAGGATGGAGAGCGGCTATGAGAGCAGCGAGAGAAACAGCAGTAGTCCTGACAGGTAAACACACACACACACACACACACAAAACTTTGTGTTTGCTTGCTGTAAGCGATTTACTGCTCATGGTTTCTCTGTTATCGTGTTTCATATGATGTCAAATATCATATTCCTCACTCTAATACATAAGCGTCAGAAGTTGATTGTGCCTTCCCCTCCTACTCTCTTCCTTTCCCCACCCCTTTATTTTCACTTTTCTTGCTGGTTCCTCAATCCCCCCCCCCCCGTCTCTCTCTTTCACTCTTGTGCTCTCTCTTGCTCTTTCTCTCTAGGGAGGTGGGGCAGCCAAAGCGGGTGTTGATGTCAGGGCCTTCATGGCGCACAGTGCCCAAGTCAAAGAGCAGCGGTGCTATTCTGCAGGATCTGCCATCATCCAGCTGGAGTAGCGGCATTAATATAGGTGTGTGTGTGTGTGTGTGTGTGTCTGACTGATTTTAATATTTTAGGCACACATGGCACTCATGTGAAGAGCATGCAAATTACCAACAGCTCTCCTGTATAAATGTGTCTTGTCTTGATTGTGTGTCCGTGTGTCTATTTGTGCCTGTGCGTTCTGTGTTTCCATCCATGCGTGCATGGTTGTATGTCCGTATGTGTGTGCGCACACACACACGTGCAGGCTCAGGGCGCAGTGAGCTGGATGAGCTGCAGGAGGAGGTGACAAGGAGAGCTCGCCAGCAGGAGCAGCAGAGGCGGAGGGAGGCGGAGAGAGAGGCAGCCATGGGCTTCAATCCCAAACCCAGCAAATTCATGGACCTGGACCAGCTCCAGCACCAGGGTATGTGTGGAAGGATGAATAGAAAGATAAAGGAGGTGGAACATGGAGGGAGGGATGAAGAAAAATAGGAAAATGGGGGGGGGGTGAGGAGGAGAGAAAGATAAGAGGGAGAGCGAGGGGAAAAACATACAAAGATGGACAGAGTTGTACAAAAAGAGAAGAACGATGTTGGGGGACTGAACTTCCAGAGGACAGAGGAAGAAGTCGTATGAAAGGCTGCAGTATTTCTGTCACATCAGCTTACATCTGTGCTTCTTTCTGCTTTCTGACCACCTCTATGTCCTTGTCCCCATCTGTCCCTCAGTCAGTCAGTCTATCTAGTTATCTATTTGTTCAAGCTACAATGCTGAACATTTACATGCAAACACATCCTTTTTTTTTTTTTTTTACTTTCTATTGTTGGAATATCTAAGACAACAACTAATCCATGAAAATTTAAATTGGCACATTTCTGCAGTTGCTCGTTTTAATGATTAATGTCAGGCAGAACTTTCCAAGGAAAGACGATACAATGCAAAGCATTTATGTCTTCAGCATAGCAGTCGAATGCTAAAGAATAAAGCAGGCAGCAGCATGTTTGAAGAAAACGCTAACCAGCAGATACAGCAGAACAAGCTTATAAGAGACCTTTACCCATACTGAACTCGGGTTCGACCATTTGTTTGGCGGTGGGGAAAGCACTGACACAACAGCATTGTAGCTGTGATGCTGCCGACTCTTTCATTTGGAGTGGATCTCTGGGATGAGGATCGGTCACCGACCCGTTCATTAACCACATATCACCTTATGTGATAAGGTACACACTGGATGATTTAAAGGCTGATTTCAACCCCAATTTGGCCATGCCGACTAATTTTGAAGCTCATGGAGAGTCTGCACTGGTCTAGAATAGGTCAGGATGGACGGTTGGCAAACATCTGGTTGTGTGCGGGGGTTTAAGGTTCACATCACTTGCCTCCTGATCGAGCCTTCAACCAGGTGGTGCCGTCACAACGATATCAAGACATGTTTGAATTTTACAGCTGGAATCTGGAGCTCAAGTCTGAGCTCGTCAGCAAATGTGTGTGTCTTCACGACCGCAGTGGGAACAAGTGAGCTTGTCTACGACTGTAATGCATTAATGTCAGTCATTAAATCTGGGATGCTGAGTCTTTTCCCAGTCGATTAGGACTTTATAAGTCATCTAGTGTGTTCTCTGGCTTTTGAGTTCAACTAAAATTGCAATCTTCAGTATTGCAGCCTCTATATTATGTGTTATTTATGTGCAAAATGTGTTGATTGCATTTGCTTGTGCGTGCCTATCACCTTTTGTGTTTGTATATCAGAGTGTAGGTTTATTTACTTTAGAAGTGTGCGTGCATGCATCGTTTGACCTCTAACGGCTCCAGCTCAACTGAGCTCTTGCTGGGCTCACTGTTGCCAGCAGTGAGCAAATCCCTATCAAATCTGACCCCTGAGTATCCCAGGCATCCTAAATCCCATGTGGTGGTTGCTAACCTGGACTGGGTCAGATTCTCTCTGAGTGTTCCTGTGCTTGGCTTCCCTCTCGGGGGATTGGAGTTGGAATTCTGATCGAACCTCAAAGCAAGGCCGCTGGTCCCAGCCAAATTCTACGGAGGTGTGTTTGTGCGTGCGTGTGTGTGTTCTATGTATCCGTGTACCTGCGTGTGTGTGTTTTTGAGTGTGTGTGCATGTTTATTCTTATACTGTATCTGTGTACCCATCCGTGTGTGTTTGTGTGCATGTTTGTGTACTGTGTGTTGGCGTGCGCATTCATGCGTGTGTGTGTGTGTGGGGGGGGCGCTGTCCACTGTTCATTACTTATGGCCTTTTATGGACTGAAGGTTTGCAGGCTTCCCCCTCCAGCCCAGCTCTAAGCAACTGTAGTATAGGGATTACCTGTCCTGTCCTGTCCTGTCCTCTGTTCTGCATGTGTCTGGTTTTCCATGGCTCAACCCAATCTACCTGACACACACACACACACACACACTCTGGCAGCTAAGTGTACACATTCAACCTTGATGAAGTGAAAGGACGACTTGCTGATGGACAGATGGCATTGCTTTTCACAGGGGACGGCTAACAACAGCAGAACTACCGTGTACGTTCCAGTGCTGTTTCCGCGGGCTCAGTCTTGCGTAGCAGATTGTCTTTCAAACTCGTGAAGAGCAGCATCTTGAACACATCCCAGATGGGTGATGGTTGCGTTTTTGTTGACTTTTGCTGCGTCTTCTTTTTATCAACTAACAACCACCGCAGGGTACGTTCACTAGGCTAGGCTTAATGCAGTGTTAGCCACTAGAAATCCTTTTTTTTCCTCCTCACCTGTGACTTATCCTGTTGTGGTGTCAGTAGCATATTGAACGTAGCTCCGACTCTACTCCTCATTTTCTAACCTCAACTGTTTCACTCACTAACTGCATAAACCAGGGCCCACTCTTACACACCTCAGAAATATCTAAAGAAAACACTCTCGAACAAAGGAAGTCTGAACTGCACACACACACACACACATTCACACACACACACACACACACACACACACACACATTCACACAAACATGCACAGACACACACATGCAGTGGAGAGGTGTATTGCATGCCAGCCCCCTCATAACCACTCCTTTTGCTCTGCTTCTCTCTTCTCTGTCCCCTTCCCTCTGTGCCGTTCTGTCTCTCTTGTTTCTTTGTTCACACTCTTTTCTCTTCTCTCTCCCCTCCATCTCTTCTCTCTTATTTTTGACTTCTCTTTTCTCCACTCTCTTGCTCCCATATCTTCCTCCCTCCATTTCTCTCTCCGTGTCATTCTGTCCCCCTGATCCTCCTCCTTCTTCTGCCTTCCTGTCTTCTCTCCACCTCTCCCTCCTTTTCTCTCCCGCTCTGTTGTTAACATCCTCAGCTGTGCTCAGACCCCTGCATGAGGCTAACGCTCATAGCGGATTGGCTGTAGCTGCGTGCATGAGGAGCGCTGGGGGCCCAATCAAACGCAGGCAGGATCAGGAAATGGAACGGGAGACAGGAAGCGCCCATCCACAGGGGCCTCGCAGGTACCAAAATTGTCCCCCCTTTTGTCCTTAGCGGTGCCTGTCTCGAAACCACCCAAGCCCCCCCCCCAACCCTCTTCTTTGTGTGTGTCCTCAGCACTGCCTGCCCTAAAACCCACCTAGAGACCCCTCTGTGTGTTTCCTATGGTGCTGGCCATCCAAAAAGCACTTGAGTACCCTTATGTGTGTCCCCAGCGCTGGCTTTCCAAAACTCCCAGGACCCCTTGTGTTGTATCCCTTGCACTGCAGTCTCATAGCCTGCTGTATTTGTGTATGCGCATGTGTGTGTGTGTGTGTGTGTGTGTGTGTGTGTGTGTGTGTGTGCTTGTGTGTGTATGTCTCACATACATTGCAGTATGCAACTTTTACTCCACATTGTGTTTGCATATGTTGCAGTGCTTGCCCGGGCTCTGTGTGGCTACTGAGAGATAGGAGGAACAAGAGAAAGAGAGGAGAGAGAGAATTACTCTGCTTCTCTTTGCTTCAGCGCTTTGCTGTGCTGTGCTGCACCGCTCTTTGTGTCCGTGTTCTGCCAAAGCTTCACTCTGCTGAGTCTGTGTGTGTGTTGGCTTGTGAATAAGCTGTGGATCTATAGTGGTCAGTCAGTCTGTACACTGCTGGGCTGCGGTTCAGTCACTGTGCTGCTTTCCTTGTGTGCTGTTACGCTGCCTGTTCATCTGCAGTCCCCAATCCTTTTTTTTCTGCTCCTGTGTATTTTTTGTGTGTTCAATCAACCTGTTTCCCTCGGTTTTGTTCTCTTTGTGTGTGTGTGTGTGTGTGTGTGTGTGTGTAGCCTCTGGATTGGTGTGAGAGCACAGTTAACTCTAGTCAGTAAGGCTGAAGGGAAAGGGGAGAAGGAGGAGGGGTACAGTTCAGTGCTCTCCTGTTTTATTACCTTCCTCCTCTCCTCTATTGATCAACACTAGCCTCTGATTTATGGCTCGCTGCTGCAAAGCCTGCTGGGTAATTACTGAGGCTGGACGAGATGGGGAGAGTTAATGTGGGGGATGGGAGCTGGCACTCATAAACATTGCAAAGAAACGCACACGCAAGACTCACGCACATAGTTTCGCATGGGCGCACACACAAGCGTGCTGCAAACATGCAAACAGCCACACATAAAAATACACACACACACACATTCACATACGGATTTTCACATGTACACCTGCAGATACAGACGAGCACACTTACAACACTTTACAGTACACAAAAAAAATTACGTTTAAACTGCAGCCAGGCTAATGCAAGATGGCACACAGGCAGCCTGCACACACACACACACACACACACACACACACACACAAACTTAGCCCTTCACTGATACAGAAAAGAATGGATGCCATTCCTCTGCAGCTCTCTTCCTATCACCCTTTAGAGTGGCTCCACTAATGTTGTACATAGATCATACCCCTCACATATCAACACTATGGAAGTCAATAAGATAATATAGTGTCCTGTGAGACCAAATTACTCTAAAGAAGGCACCTTTTTTCGGTGCTGATGCACTGCGCTAGTGCTTTATGCCGTTTTAGAGCCAAACCCGGCATTGAAAGCAGTCTCTGAAATCAAATTTAAATCTGGGTCTTTGAACTGGGTACGTTTGCATGTTTGAGTAAGCGCGACATATTTGCAATGCTCCCTTTATCAATAAAGCTAAGCAGGTACACCATGGCGTTGAACTCAGTAAGGCTTTAACATTATACATCTTCACCAAGTTGATGGTTGTGTGAGGCTAAATCAGTTGTCTTCTTAACTATTGCCCCTGTGTGCATGGTGTGTGTGTGCGCACCCTGTGTATGTTTGCATTTTTCCTCGGTCATCAGTCCGTTTGTTTTCCTTGTTTGCAGTTGTGACCTTTTGACGTCAGAGCAACTTCCGTTTTCTTTTCTCTTTTTTCCTGACTTGCTGGCTGACGGATGCACCCCCTTTTTTTGTGTCCTCCAGTGAACAGCCTGGCCCGGTCCAAATATTGCTGACGCCCAATCAGGAGGAGGAAGAGGACCAGGCAACGGCCACCCAGGACGCTGCTCTGGGCCTTGACCTGCCCCCTCCACCCTACAGGCCTTCCCTCCCTGGACCCCAACTCACCCTCTGCCTCCCTCACCCCTGTGCCCCTTCTAGCCAGGGGCAGGATGAGGGAGAAGGCCTGGGAATAGTTAGAAGAAGAGAGGGAGGGGAGGATGGGGGAGAGGGGATGGGGGTGAGGCTGTGTGAGTTGCTGCAGGCAGGGGGGGTGAGTGTCAGGCCCCTTGGGAAGCACTTGGCTATCTCCCTGCCCTCACTTCCTCTGTGTCTCTGGGACACACACACCATGCACACTGAAAGCCAGCAAACAAGGCCTCAGACACACGCCACACACTTCACGCACCCACATCATGAACCCCCAAACACGCACACTCCACCTCCTTCTCCTCCGCCTCCCCCATTTCAGGCCTCTGGGCAGAGGAAACCTTTCACACCTCTGTGGCAGTCCCCCCAACCCACCTCCCCTACTGATGCCACCCAAGTCTGGCCCAGCTGCAGAGCCGCCCCTGACATGACCACACGCCATTGGTCCTCCTGGAGCCTGGACCGCCCAGATGCCGTGGTGACACCATATGACACGCCTCCAGACCGCTGTGTTCCCATCAGGCCACAGCCTCCCAGCCACAACCACAGCTTTAGCTGCCAGTCATCCCCGGGGCACTATAGCTCCCAGCATGCCCTTGGGCAGCACAGAGACCCCTGTGACCATGAGGAGGTGGAGCTGTCAGAGCTTGACTCTCTGTACCAGGCCAGTCTGCAGGCTGGCAGGGCAGGTGAATACACACACACACACACACACACTCCAGCATCCAAGACAAGGAGAAAAGGGGAATCGCATCGGGATCGACCCTTGCTCTCAGCCCCTCTGATCTGAGCCCTTTGTTAAAGATAGAACAAGTAGGATTTGTCGGTTGCGGTTTGGAAACACAACATTCAAAGTTGCCCCCCCCCCAGCTCAACGACACCAGAAGGACATGCCCCCTGTCCGCAGTTGCCAAAACACATCCCAGTGTACAAGCCAACTCTGCGTCGCTCTTCATCCCCATCCTCTCCTTCAGTGCTCACCAGCGGGTGAAAGCCAACCCCAGATTCACTCTCATTTTGGAACGAGATTTGTTCACTTGGCGTTTCACCTCGCTATATTTGTGTCTTTTCGGCGCTGTGGCCACCATTGTCATCACTTCCTTTAGGATGCGTGCTTACGATCTCAATCTGGCACCTGGTCACTACGTTTTTATAGAGTCCCGCTGCCCAAAGATTAACGCCCAGAAACTTCCTGTGCACAGCAAAATATGAAAATTCAGGCAGAGGAAGGGGTCTCTGCAGATACAGACACCGCCACACACGTCTAATGGGTCACAAGTCATGATTGAGAGGGATTATTTTTGTATATATTGGTTTTTTGTTGTTGTTATTTATTTTATTTTTTAGGAAAATCCTACTCTTTCTACCTTTAAACCAATAAAATCCTCAAATGATGTAAATATACCAAAAATACATTGGAAATTAAAATGTGCAGAACACATTGTGCATGAGTCCTTATGTTTCCGGGACACTACTGTGCAGTCTAGTGTTCTCTGGAAACACTTTTAATTGCCTGTATCAACAAGTAAATCCCAAGACACTGATGACACTATTTTTGTATTGCCACATCGCTTGTTCACTATAACATTTACTTAACTGGTCGATTCAGAAGTCTTTGGTTTGGATGAGAAAAAAACTGCTATTTGCATAGCTCTGCAGCACAGTCAGTTTAGCTTTCTGGTACCGTGGCTAGTTGTAAGGGTTTCCTTCTTGCTTGTGATACACACGATAAAAATGTGTGGCGTCAATCTACTGTGAGACACTGGGTGTAAAAAGGAGACATCCACCAAGTGGCATGTCATAATCTCTACACAGCACTCTAGAAAATCCAAACAGGAGGAGGAGTTGATTGGTTTTGACTACTCTTGAGAATATGTACACACACGTGCATACAAATAAACACACACACACACACACACACACACACACACACAGTTAGATGCGATGCATTTGGTTAGATGGACCACTCTTTAACCAGAGGGCACAGGTCTTGACATGGAGCCCCGCCTGTGTCTGGTTTCAGGTTGTAGCCCATCGGAGAGGCTCATATCCAGGGTGGGAGGGCAGACACGCTCCCAGACCCCCAACGCAGACATGGAGAGGAGTGTGTACGGGGCAGACTGTACCAGCACCCCCACCTACCTCAACAAGGTAAACACAGACCGTCTCTGAAACACATGGGCACGAACAAACACGTACACACACACACACACACACACACACACACACAAACAATTCCCCTCTCCTTTTCCATGTGATTTGTAAAGGTCAGTTTTGAGGTAGACCAGGTCGTCTGTTGACTGGTTCAATCCTCAGCTCCTCCATGCAAAAATGTCGAGGTTGTCCTGAGCACGATACCTAACCCCTAACTGCTCCCAGTGAGCTGGCTGTTACCTTGGGTGACTGACACCACCACGAGTGTGTGCATGGCTGAATGTGAGGCATTAATTGATTGTAAAGTGCTTTGAGTGGCTGTTGCAGCTAGAGAAGTGCTGTATAAAAGGTAGTCCATTCACCATGTTCCTACAACATGGATTTTTCCTCAAGTCAGCTGACAGACATTTTCACACTTTCTCACTCCTGTCTTTCTAGCCACTGGTGTTGCGGGATCTACGCTTGGGGGTGGAGCCTGATGATGGAGAAAACCTGCGTCGCATTGAGCGCAGCTTGAGTGGCACAGTGGTGACCTCGCGCCGCAGCCGCCTGACTGCAACGCGTAGCTTTGTGAGTTTGACAGTCTGTGCTCTGCTGCCTCCGTGTGGTGATGCTGTACAGCTGCAACCCTCTATCGCTTGCCCGGGCACTTTATGCACTGCTTTCCCTCTGCTCCTTTCCCCTCTCATTTGTTGTCTCTCTTTCCCCCATTTTGTTTTTTCAATCTCCAATCTGTCCTGCTCTCTCTCTCTCTCTCTCTCTTCTCTCTCTCTCTCTCCTGTCCCTTCTCTTTGTCTTAAAGGTGAAGCAGGCAGATGTCCGTGCCTCTCCTTGCTTACTTCCCCTCTTCTGAATCCCTGTTGCTATTCCACTACCATCATCTCCATCTTCCTCATCACCAACACCTCTTCATCACCACCTTCCTCCAATGCTTCACAGGTAATCTGTAATTAGTGCATGTAAAGCCACAGTTGTATTTATGGGAAAATAGCAGTGTTATTTACTCTTAGTCAGGAACAGTTATTCAGTGCATCCCAGACCTGGGTCGGATTTGCTATGATCTCTCCCTGGAACGATGACAAAAGAGGCGGTTCGCACAGGAAATGCTGTCATCCCACTACTACTACTTTCGGTTGCTCCCGTTAGGGGTCGCCACAGCGGATCATTCGTTTCCATCGCTTCCTGTCCTCTGCATCTACCTCTGTCACACCAGCCACCTGCATGTCCTCTCTCACCACATCCATAAACCTCCACTTTGGCCTTCCTCTTTTCCTTTTCCCTGGCAGCTCCATATTCAGCATCCTTCTCCCAATATACCCAACGTCTCTCCTCCTCATGTCCAAGCCATCTCAAGCTTGCCTCTCTTGCTTTGTCTCCAAACCGTCCAACCTGAGCTGTCCCTCTAATATACTTACTACTAATCCTGTCCTTCTTCGTCACACCCAATGAAATGAAAAATGAAAATGCTGTCATCCACCATTTATTATTAACTAAAGTCATGTGGCAGAGTGTGTACTCAGTGATAGATGTGTAGTTAGGATGTTGGATACAATAAAAACTGCATGGGATGGTCACAGGGGGCAGAAAACAACCCAGAATAACAAAAAGCAGGAACGGGGGCACCAGCCTTGCTGAGAGTCATTATCTGAGTGAAACAGAAACACCAAATGTTTGCAGGTTCCCGTCAGGAGCAGCCAGTCCATTTAATGAGTAACATGCAAAGCAAACAGGATAGCTGGGAAGGAGAGGGATTGAGACAAAGACAGAGCTCAGCAAACACAAATACTATAAGAATAGATATTATCTTTGGGTTTGATCTGGACAATGCGGGTTTGACAGCTAAACTATAAGTTGGGTTGAAATATCAAATGAGCTTTCAGACTGCACACACTGTACTGCTTTGGGCGGCAACCTCCACCTATGTACCTATGTTGTGGTTGCCGTACATATGTAACATATGTACTGTAAAAAACAAACCAAAGTATTGCCACATACTGTTTGAACCAGGTCAGAGGCATCTGCCATGCAGTCAGGTAATTGCATGCTATACGGTATCGTCTAACATTTTTCATAGATTCCTCCTGACTGTGAGACTCTGTTTGACAACCTGAGTACATAAGCAGCCATGCCAAATGTCAAAAACAATATCAAGGAGATTCCCAAAGTCAAGATAAATATCTTCCTCCTGGTTCCTTTCATCTGATAACTTGGTTTTGGCTTGAGCAAGCTGAGAACAATTTCTGAGAGGATTAAGATGCCCAGTGGGAGCAGCATAGCTCACTGTGGGCTGTTCATATGCTGTGGCCTGGTGGAGTGTTGCTTCTCAGAGTCAAACCTTATGGCACTGAACTCACCTGTGGGAAGTAGCAGTAGAGTCACTTCTCACACTCTTTATTTTGGGGGATTTCAGAGTGTAAACAGCACACACCGCAGACATTTGGAGAGTTGTTGCAGAATGCAAGTTGGGGGGGCGGGGGGGATGGTGTCCTGGTAGCATAGCGGTCTATTCCATTGCCTACCAACATGGGGATCGCCAGTTCAAATGCCTGTGTTACCTTTGGCTTGGTCGGGCATCCCTACAGACGCAATTGGCCGTGTCTGCGGGTAGGAAGCCGAATGTGGGTATGTGTCCTGGTCGCTGCACTGGCGCTCCCTCTGGTTGGTCGGGGCGCCTGTTCAGGGGGGAGGGGCAACTGGGGGGAATAGCGTGATCCTCTCAGGCGCTACATCCCCCTGGTGAAACTCCTCACTGTCAGGTGAAAAGAAGCAGCTGGTGACTCCACATGTATCGGAGGAGGCATGTGGTAGTCTGCAGTCCTCCCCGGATCGGCAGAGGGGTTGGAGCAGCGACCAGGAGGGCTCGGAAGAGTGGAGTAATTGGCAGGTACAATTGGGGGGGGGGGGGATCAGAAAAAAGAATGCAACTTGGTATAATTTCTGAATGTAATATTCTGTGTTGACCGAGTTTTCTAAGTTCCCAGCCATAACTAAGGAGTTTCATTTCGAAGGGTCCCCCCCATCATCAGATCCATACGCAAGGAAATTAGCAACTTAGCCGCCACGAGGCGTTTTTCATTCCTCAATTTTTGGTCTCAATTTAATTTTGATGCCTCCATACAAGAGTGACATAATCAAATGAGACCATCAGCAAGAAGATTTGGTGTTGCTATATAATGATTTCAAACATTTGTCTCTGGGTCAAAATCTGCCAGAGATTGATGGCACACAGACGGGATACACAGCCACAGCTAGCGCTACATGACCTCTCTGCCCTATACAATACATGCAAACAACTGTTTTTCCAAAACACTGCTACATCTCTCGTCAGAACAAACGAACGAGCTACCGCAGGGTGGATGTGCAGTAGATCTTTGCGACAACCAAGTCGTTTTTACGCGAAACACTGCCATTTTCGCACAAAGTCAACAAAAAACCCAAAACTCTTCATAGCTGTTTTAAGTTGTGACTGGGGATTTATTTTATTCTCTTCTCCAATTGGACACATGGTGTTGGAAATGAAATAGCTTCGAATTCTCAAAGATACTAGAGAGAAAATAGGCATACTTTGAAACTGAAGAGCAAATAAACACTGGTATTTTCCTTTCCTCCCTTCCCTTTTCCTCTATACCCCCTGCTGTTCTCTGGTAGTTTTGAATGTTAGGTGGTAGACTCCCGATCTAACTGGTAGATCACACTATCCTCCGCCCCCCCTCTCCAGGAGCTGTCCAGCGGTGCGGGGAGTTTCTGGCTGTGTCTGACGGGGGTCAAGCTGTCTTCTGACCAGAGCCCGGCTCTACTACACTGATGTCTCCGCCGGCCCGCTCCATCAGAAACACACACTGGCATGTCACAGGCCAGCAACACAGAGGTCCTCCACAACCTCGCCTTGACACACCTGGAACTGGCTCCGGAGGATCACCATTAACCCCCACCCCCACATTCAACGTGCTCAAAACACACACACACACACACAGATGAAAAAATACATGTACACTGATTTAGACCTTCATTCACCCCTGCAGCACTCAGCTTAGCCTCCCCTCGTCTACCTCCCTCACTCCCCTTCCCCATAGTCCTCTACTCTGTCTATGCAGTTACTCTGACCCCAAACAGGGCTTCATGACGGAGCCCACGCTACAACCTCAACCTTTCCTATATGTCCCAGGACTGTTGTTTTCTTCCCCCCGCTTTTGATTTTTTTTTCTTCTTTTGATTTTCTTATCCTTCCATGTAGTCAGCCTGGCTAGCTAGCCGCTTTTTAGCCGAGTGTTGTTCATGTGGCATTGTTAGCCTGCTAGCCTGGTCTGACTGGGACCCTGAGGGAACTGACCTCTCAACAGACTCGCTCTCACAATTTCCTCAGCTCAGCGGGAGGCTCATACTTAGTAGCCCCGCCTCTTCCTCTTTCTTCATGGGCATTTTCTGATGGACGCACACTCACCTGCACCGGGTCTGTTTCCATGCCAACCGGAAGGACGGCCATATACTTTTTTTTTTCTTCCCGTGTGTGCGCACAGTTAACCTGTCCGAGACCTGAACTCTCTCTAATAACTTAAGTCATGTACAGAAAATCTCATGTATGAAACCTGTATGTTAATTAATAAGACCTTATGGAATGTTGATAACGATAATTAATGAATATTGATAAACTCAAGTGGTACTTCCTCATGTCTGCATTTCAAAGAGGAGTGGAGTGCACTTCACAAGTGTCTAGCTGGAGTTTCCGCCCCCGCCCGCTGACGTAATGACAGCTCTCCCGTTTCTACCGGGAGATTAAACAAGACAAGCGCTTAGTTTTTCTCTGCTTGCTTGCTTTCTTTCTTACCTCTTTCTTTCTTTCTTTCTTTCCTTTCTCTCTAACTGGCGACAGTAGCACCGGCAACATGCTGGCTGACAGGCCAACAGACGAGGAATGACAAGAGAGGAGTTATTCTAAGTTAGGGTAGTGTTTTCTTAGGTTTTATCAATGAAGATGGGGATTCATAGGCTTTGACTCAAGTGCACTTTGGGAAGGTTACGTGGCAGAAGTGTACTTGCTGAAGGGTACTTGGCTGATAATAAGTACCCTCTAAAGGGCACAGTAGCTGGTGAGGAGTCAGTGGAGTCTGCTCAACTCAAGGCCTCAGGTGAACTTTAATGGCACTTATGGATTCTCACTTCCACACTTTGTAATTCCTCTCTCCCATTGGCTCTGGTTTTTGAGCCCTCAGATGTGAGTAGGAAGGGTTTATCTTCAGCCTGAGACAAATGACATGCCTAATATGAATATGCTTTATACGATATATATGTATTAGAGGTATATTTTCAGCCAGTGAGGCTAATCACAGAGATGTCAACCATTCTTCACTCATAACACAAGGTATGAACAGTTATGAAACAGTTAGTTTAATTCACTGTCACATAATTGCCCCCTTTAATGAGTAACATTCTGACGTGTACATTTATTCTATGCTTTAATCCGTGTGATAGGATATGAACTAACAAAGTCCTTATTGAAAAACTGGCCAATGTAAAATCTTGGAAAAGAATTTACCGATGTTAATTGATTGTTGTAACTAAACCAAAGGTTGGCACATAACTCAGATCGTATATTTAAAAATCGCTTTTTTGTTCTTTCTTATTGATTTGGGTTTGGTTTGAATTCTGTTGTCTTTTTCTTTGGATTCTGTATGTGGGAGAATGTAGCAAATTGTAGCGCATGAGTCCGCTATGCAAACCAACCTTCCCTCGTGATCTTGTATCAGAGACAGACAGGAGGGAGACACGCCCGCCCACCAACGCTCTCATGGACTCTTATGGCAGAGACACAGATCTCATGTAATGCTGCTGGTTAACTTTGTGGTCCTGCATCTACTGCTGTGATACCGCCAACGGGATGCAAAAAGAGAGCAACGAAGAGGGAGATGGCACGAGAGAGAGAATGTAAACTGGGATTTGGTTTTGAGACACAGAGCGAAAGTGTGAATGTGAATGACTCAGTGGTAATAGACAGAGAAAGCGGGAGAGTGGAGTAACAAGTACTGCAGATGGCTTTTATGTGCGTGTGTGTAGGCTGTGTGTGTCAGTTCTGGTTTGGTGTTGCTCGGGGAAAGAGGGAACCTGTATTTTTGCAATAAAGTTATTACCAATGCACTCCCACAGGGGGCGTGACCACCGTCAAATCTCTTATGTCTTCATTTGTGCATAGAGCTCAGTAGAAGTGGTCTGAATTTTGGTCAGTCTGGGTGCCCCTGACCGACACTATTCCCCCCAGTCCCCGATCAGGCGCCCTGACAGACCAGAGGAGGCGCTAGTGCAGCAACCAGGATGCATACCCACATACGTCTTCCCACCAGCAGACACGGTCAATTGTGTCTGTAGGGATGCCCAACCAAGCCGGAAGTAACACAGGGATTCGAACCGGCGATCCCCGTGTTGGTAGGCAATGGAATAGATCGCTATACTACCCAGACACCCTCATGATGGAGGATTTCTTGGGGACCAGGATGATAGTGGAGCGTTTGAAGCAGGACGGCACTTCACATAGCTCAAGTGATCTATTGAAGATCTGTGTGAAGACGGGGGGCCAGCTGGTCTACGCAGACTTTCAGACAGGAGGGTGACACGCTGTCTGAGCCTGGTGCCCTCCTGATCTTCTGTCTCTGGAATAGCTGACACACGTCTTCTTCATAGATCGTCAGTGCCAATGAGGAGTCAGGGAGGAGAGGAGGGGTGATGGCAGGGGGGTGCAGTTGATTGTGTAATGTCTGAGTTGGGGCGAGTGAGGGGTGTGAAAGTCGGCTGATCATACCTGCAGTAAAACACACTCAAATAGTCAGCTAGTTGAAGGTTCTCTACAGTGTGGGTGGAGGGTTTTTTGTTTTTTGTGTAGTTGGTGATGTCCTGCAGGGCTCTCCACACAGACGCAGGATCATTAGCTGAAAACCTGTTTTTTTGGCTTTTCCGTGTAGCCCCTTTCAGCTATTCTGATTTCTTTTGTCAGTGTGTTCCTGGCCTGATTGTACAGGATCCGGTCTCCATTCCTGCCGGCCTCCTCCTCAGACTGATGAAGCTGCTTGAGTTTTGCTCTGAACAAAGGCTTATTGTTATTGAACGTGCAGAAAGTTTTGATGGGCACACACACGCACTCACAGACGATGATGTAAGATGTCACAGTGTCAGTAAGTTCATCCAGGTCTGTAGATGCAGCCTCAAAAACACTTCAATCGGTGCAGGCCTGAAGGTCCAGTTTTGACTCACTGGTCCATCTCACAGTTTTAACCACATACTTTGCAGATTTTAGTTTCTGCCTGTAGGTTAGGAGAAGATGAACCAGTCAGAGATCAGAGAGTCCCAAAGCTGCACAGGAGACAGAGCGATAGGCGTCCTTTAATATTGTATGGTAATGATCCAGAGTGTTTTTGTCCCAAAACAGCACATTCATACTGGACTTGAACCCCTTGTCACCCACAGGAAAGGACTTGGTCTTATGGATTGAGCTATCGTTGCGCTATCAACCAGAGGTTAAGAAAGAGTCTTTCGACTGATGCCAGGATGAATAGCGTCATAACAGTGTTCTAGATGAGAGAAGATAAAAGAATGAGCATTTGATCCCAGATTTTTCAACAACGGACATGTTTCGATTTTAGAAGTGGTTCCCAGCTGCAAGAAGCATCACTGCACAACTCTGCTTTCCTTTGCATCAAAGCAAAAATCAAATATTATTCACATTTTTATACCAACTGGATTTACATTGTCTTACAACTTGCTGAGTTCGTATTCAATCGAGTTTGTGATGTCTCGGAGAAACTTGTAGGTGCATCAGCAATGTTCTACGTGATGAGCACGAACCAAAGCTAGTTGGGTGTTATGTTCATGATCCCCACAAAAGGTCGAAGAATGTCAATGAACACTGAACGGTCAAGGTAAGATTCACCTGAATTCAAACCAACTTTCTCTCATATCAGCCACTGCACGATCATTAGATACTTTGATAATGGCAGCCTCTGTACTGTGGCGTGCTTCACAAACCAGTTGGAGTTTGTCAAGGGTGTCTTATAATTCATCATAGATACAAGTTGAACTGAAAAAACTTTCTCTAAAACCTTACTCAGGAACATAAGTTTGGAGCCTACAGCTTCTGGGAATCCAGAGATCTGTGGTGGGTTTTTAATGAGGGGCTGACCCCACTGGATGTTGAAAAAAGAGAATATCAGTTGCCAGTGAGTTATTAATCAACGTTAAAAACAAGATAGGAAAAACTGGCAAAAACATCTTTCAGGAGTTTTGTATGCACAACACCAGGGTGGGATCATGTGAGAGATACCGCCTCCGCAAGTAGTGAGGGGAGAAATGGATTTATTAGAAGTAAAAACAACAGTAATTTCCTTTTTACATTTAAGTTTTGTCAGGGAAGTAATATTAACAACCTTACATTTCACAAACTATTTGTTAAAGAACTTGATGGCTCTTTATTTTGGAGGGCTTCACTCATTCAGTTTGGGAGAGCAAAAATTATACAGAGTATTACATATAATGGGACGCCTCTATTCTAAGAGATTACATTAGAGAAGAAAACAGCTCCAGTGTCTTTGACCCCCCCCCCCACGATATTTGTGAGGTGTTTCACTATGCCATATAGTAGCTATAAGATTTATGTTTTATTTATTTTTGGCTCATCTCACCTTGAAGCTCTGCTGTTCCCCTTAAGCCGTGGCAAGGGGCTTTCGGTCTCTAAAAGCAGAACGGTGTAGTTAAGCAGGTTGTGCTGAAAAGGGTTAGGATAAGCGCCTCAGTACTAAAGTGCAACACTGCGGCATTATAAAAAGAGGCATCCGCTCTGAACGAACTGAATACGTGCCAGCAAATGTAGAGTTTGAAAAACAGAGCAAAAAAACAAAAACAAAACACTCCGCGTTGGTTGGATGAGTGCACCTACTGATTTCACAAGCTTTGTGACAAGACGCATAAACATCGCTTTTACGTCTCAGCGCAATTTAGAACCGAGGCTGAATGACAGAACCCCATGGGAACCACGCTGCAGTTTTTGTATTAACCACTAGATGTCAGCATCGATAAGACCGCACCAAAGCCACCCGGCTGTCACTTCATTCATTCTGCTGCCACACTGCCTCACCGCTAACGCCACAGAGTTGTGCACGCACTCATGCGCACCCAGACGCGCACGTGTACGTATACATGTGCCCACCCTCGGGCAGAAACGTCACGCGCTCACACGCACGAGCACAGACACAGACACACACACACTGCACGCAAACAAACTTTTTTTTTTGCTGTGAAAGTTTTGTTGAAGATGACCGTGACAGATAAGAGTTGGACAGCAGTTCTTGTTAAGGAAACAGAGAGTGGAATGGACGACATCCGTGTTGGGGCAAAGTAAAGAATAGAGGAAGGGCAGCGAAGGCAGGGTGCCAATCAATAACCATTACATTTCACACCTTCCTCTCCCCAGGGCAGAACCGGTGTGTTTGATTGTTCTCATGTGCATTATGTGTGTGTGTGTGTGTGTGTGTGTGTGTGAGAGAGAGAGAGAGAGAGAGAGTGTGTGTGTGTGTGTGTGTATGCGTGCGTGCATGCGTATAAGTGACACACATTTTTCAGTCGTACTGTATTTGCAACATGATTTAAAGCCAAATATATATGCCGTCATTCTCATCTGTAACACTGAAGGTCAGCCTGTCTGGTTAATCTGCGTCACCCTCTAACTCATTTACTCTGACTTTTCTGTCAATCACAGACCTGTAGCAGTCACAAGCATTGGGGAAAGAAGTAATCACACAGGGTGGCAACTGGCACACTCCAAAAAAATGTCTCGTCATTATTTTAGTCAGCATTTGACAAAGTAGGCCACCAGTTGCCATTGTGTGCCCATTACTCCATCCACATAACACAACTATGTTTTGGCCCATTTACTACAAATCGAGTGTACTTTTCATTACCCCCGACCATTTTCCGAAACATAGACTGCAGTGTTGTAGATTTTGGAATAATTACTGTAATTCCCTTCTTCTTCTTCTTTCGGCTTGTTCCCTGTTTCTCAGGGGCCGCCACAGTGGATTTGATAGTTTCCAGTGGTACCCTGTGAGGGCACAGCACCGATGGCAGCCGTTGTTAACTCAAGCCTTGACCGATCCAGTATGGTCCTGTCAATCTGCGTAATGATTTGGCAAAATTTTACGTAATTACCCTAATTAGTTTAGGGTCTCTAGTTTTAATTACCCTAATTTCCTATTTTTTTCTTTTGTTCTTTGGCAAACATTCATGTGGCCAGAAGTGATTTGAATTAGTGTTTGAATTTTGTCTGCAAAACAATCTATATTTTCCAAGGACCATGGCCGGATTAACCCACCAGGGGCCCCGGGGCACACACACGTCCATTGCCCCCCCCGTCCCGTCAGATAGGCTATGCAAACAATACTAAACACTGTTAAATGTAAACCTAATGCAAATACCCAACATGGTAGTCGACACTATGCCAATCTGCATGGGATTCGGATGGCGACTACAAAGTACAACACAATTTTGAATCACAAAACAAACAGATGAGAATAGCAGCTCACAGCATCGCAAACATATAGCGAAGCCTTCTTCCCACTTACAACGGCTTACCAACAGGAAATAAATGTTTGTTTTAGAGCAAATAATCTAGTGAAATATGGGCATATTTTGGTAATACTGTTTAATTATTTTTCAGTATGGACATTCTAGCTAGCACATTTATGTAACTATACACAATGAAACAATGAATTTGAGCATAAGCATCGAGTTTGCGCTATGTCAGACTTTATTGCACTCTCAACGCTACAATGTAAACACAAGGCACATGTTGCACTCTTAATTGCTACAATGTAAACATACTGCCTGTATGAGACTGTAGCTTGGGCCCCCCGCATCAATAGAGACTTTGTAGCTTAGGGCCCTGCATCAGCAGAGACTGTAGCTTGGGGCCCTGCATCAATAGAGACTTTGTAGCTTAGGGCCCTGCATCAGTAGAGACTGTAGCTTGGGGCCCCGCATCAATAGAGACTTTGTAGCTTGGGGCCCTGCATCAGTAGAGACTGTAGCTTGGGGCCCCGCATCAACAGAGACTTTGTAGCTTAGGGCCCTGCATCAGTAGAGACTGTAGCTTGGGGCCCTGCATCAATAGAGACTTTGTAGCTTAGGGCCCTGCATCAGTAGAGACTGTAGCTTGGGGCCCCGCATCAATAGAGACTTTGTAGCTTAGGGCCCTGCATCAGTAGAGACTGTAGCTTGGGGCCCCGCATCAATAGAGACTTTGTAGCTTGGGGCCCTGCATCAGTAGAGACTGTAGCTTGGGGCCCTGCATCAATAGAGACTTTGTAGCTTGAGGCCCTGCATCAGTAGAGACTGTAGCTTGGGGCCCCTCATTAATACAGACTAGCATGGGCCCTGCATCGCGACACAGGGTTGGAACAAATGTCCCTTTGTAGGGTATGAGTGGGCATCCCTACTATATGCGAACACAATACCCCTGACCTTTTGGGGTCCGTAATCCAGCCTAGCCAAGGACTACCCAGCAAACAAAAGAACGTCCCCAGCACGTCCCCGACAGGTCCTCTCCGAATGTCCGGTAAATGCCATTGTTTAGGGTTTTCATTACGTAATTTTCACATTATTTTCACAACGTTTCATTAATGTCGGGGACGTTACTGTAAGACGTTCAAAGAACATCAACAACATCTCGCAATGACGTCCCGGGGACGTCTGGAGGACTTAACATCCCTGTAATGTCCTTGGGACGTTCCCTGAACGTTGCGCAATAACATCCCCATGATGCAATAAAAACCCCATACAACGGAGAGGACCTTTAGGGGACATGCTTTGAACGTCCCACAATAACATCCCCGTGAAGTCCCGGGGACGTCTGGAGAACTTCCCCTAACATCCCTGTAATGTCCTCGGGACGTTACGGCGATGTCTCACGATAATGTCCCCAGGACGCCTACAGGACTTTCCCCTAACGTCCCTGTAATGTCCCAAGGACATTACCGGCGATAATGTCCCCGTGACGTAATGAAAACCCTACACAATGACATTTATCGGATGTTCGGAGAGGACCTTTAGGGGACGTGCTGGGGACGTTTTTTGTTTGCTGGGTATTTTCTGACGGGAAAATCCGCGCTTAATTCATTCAATGGCCGAGCCCCACTGAACGCGATTTACAACAAACTTGTTTTCCCTCCACTGACGTTGCACTGGACGCGGACGTGTCAAACGAGGGATGACGGTATATATTGCGATGTAAACCAAACTCGCGAACATGGATGGGACAGAAGTTGAAGTTCAGCGAACGTTATGCTAATGAGGGTGCCATTTGCAGCGCGATCAGCCATTAACAAGGACAAACAAGACTTGGTTTGTTCCGAAAGTCATTCCTTTGGGAGTTTTGTTTTCCTGCTTCTCTCCAGGCTGGTAATGCCCACAAGTCATCAACTTGAAAAGGTGGACACGAGTCCATGCTAATACATCTTGTTCAGTGGTGCTCGCCTGCGATTGGATGTTGGAGAGTCGCCTTTTCTTAAAGTTGAAAAATGTTCAATTCTTCAGCAGAAAACGCCCTTCATCACCCTACAACTTTCTCTCTGCTGTTCAACCAGAGGAGCAAAATGGCGGGCCATCTCAAATGATCCATTTACTACAAAAAGAAAGACCCAGACTGACCTCTCCGCCGCTCCATGTTTTAGTGAAATAAATGTTTTTTTCCATTCCATTATCCAAGCCGCTTATCCGAATTCGGATGGCAGGATGCTTAGGCCTATTCCAACAGTCATTGAGCGGCAGGCGGGGAGACACCCTGGACAGGCCGCCAGTCCATCACAGGGCCCACACATTCACACCTAGGGACAATTTAGTACGGCCAATTCACCTGACCTACATGTCTTTGGACTGTGGGAGGAAACCGGAGCACCCAGAGGAAACCCACACAGTCACAGGGAGAACGTGCAAACTCCACACAGAGGACGACCTGGGATGACCCCCAAGGTTGGACTACCTCGGGGTTCGAACCCAGGACCTTCTTGCTGTGAGGCGACCGCGCTAACCACTGCGCCACCGTGCCGCCGGAATAAATATATTTTTCTAATAATAGTATTGATAAGGCCAAATTAGTATAATTACATAGCTTATTTACATTTCGCTGATGCTGGCACACAAGTGATGGACAGGCGACTCTGTGGCTGCTTAGCAACAGCAAAAGGCTCTTACTACATGCAGACAATGCATCTAGACAATGCAGTCGTGGGGATCTGGGCTTTTGGGTGAAAAAGCATTATGGCGTGTTCAAATTGTAATCCAGTGTCATTGCAGCCTAAATGGTCATATCCCAAGCAAGTGTCAAGTGTCTGCAAGTTGATTTTCATATCGTACTAAAGCGAATGGAAACCAGCGGCCACTTGGAAGGTAGAAAAAAAAGGCATTAAAACAAAAACGTGCACAGACACAGGTCACGTCCTCTAAACAAGCCAAAGCATAAAGAAGGGGTACAACTCCAGGAACAAAACACAAGTAGATGCAAGGCTGTGAAGAGAGAGAGGCAGAATAAGTTGTCAGAATAAATGTATCGCGGCGTCATTGAGAGATGTCGCCCAGGGCATTTAAGTTGCCCCACCACTTCGGCCTTACCCCCCACCCCCACCCACCCAGAAAGAATGAGTCGTGTCGTCTGCAGTGATTCAGTCTGTTTTTTTTCTCTCTCCTCTTCTGTTCTCACCATCTTTTCATCCCACTCATCTGCCGGCCCAGTGATCGTGCTTGACTTTTGTGCTGCCTCCGGAAGAGCTGCGCACGTGCCGAGAGCTCACGTGCGCCCCGGTGGCAGACAGGCGCTAGCTTGCTCTCTGAATGAGAAACATCTTGGGCTAAAAATAACCTGCCGGCGTAGGAGGCCGGGGAGCAGGGAAAGACGACAGGGGAGAGAAATAGAAACCGTGGGTTATTTTTATCCAGCGTCCCTCCGCTGAATCCTAAAGCGTGACTGCTCGAAAAAAAGAAATCACACTTTTCATCTATTAGCTATTTCAGCCTGCATCCCAGTGCGCAATGGGTTGCCCATTCCTGCTTCCTGTGCAATTGAACATTTTATTTTTTTTTCCCCAAGGAGGGGAGTCCAGTCAATGGGGGCTTTGATTACGACTCTGGACGAAAGGAGACATTGTTCTATTTACGCCCACGACCACCAACAGACCAACGCACACTTTAACTAAACTCTGTGCAAACAAAGAGGTGCATCCTTGTCGACAGGCTGAGCAGTGATGCTTCAGTTAGCCTCACGGACAGGAGCAAGCTTTGCTAGCAGATGGATGGATTTGCACAGAATGATGCAGAGCGACAGTGTTTGACATCAGACACAATAGAAATGATAAAAAAATGAAAAACGTGAAATGAAACAGCCACGCACACACGCACACGCGCGCACAAACACACACACACATCACTTTCATCTCTTATTTGATTTCACAGCGCAACCGATTTTCAGAGGATGCAGTGGAGTTTCCTTTCTACCAAAACACACACGCACACGCACACGCGCGCGCACACACACGCACACACACACACACACACGCACACACACGCACACACACACACACACACACACACACTTAGATACACTGCACTGGCATGCTGCACTGTCACCTAGCAACCAGCACGTGCAAGCCATGGTTACCCAGCTATCGTTGAGAGGATGGAGACACTCTCGCTCACTCTCTCACTGACGCACAAACTCACCAACTCAGTCATTTACTCATTCATTCAATTTGTCTCACACTGACATACTCATTGGTTTTCTTTTTCTTTCTCTTTCTTGGCTTTCTCTTTCATTTACTGAAATAAGAATACTCTCACATATACTAGAGACACACACAGAGAAGTAGACGAACAGAGACACCCCCCCCACACACACACACACAGTTTAGATCCTTGGCAAAACCGTCTGTTTCCTACAGAATGAAAACCAATGCTCCCATAACTGTGGTTTTGCCCTTAACCCCCCGTCAGAGTAAGCAGAGCTGTTTTGTTTTCTTTAATCCTCCGTCTCTTCCCCGTCTCTGGTGGCTCTCTCCCGTGTTGGAGCAGGACAGAGATTGAGGGTATTTAGTGTGCATAGTGAAAAACCACTTGTGTTTTAGTGGGTGGAATAATAGCTGATATGGAGATATGTGGACTGGCAATAATCACTGCAATTGTAATTATCAGAATCACTCCCGTTGACTGAGCACCAGCAATAAAATCCTGTGTGTGTGCGCGTGTGTGTGTGTGTGTGTGTGTGTGTGTGGGGGGGTTGTGTGTGCGTAAATTTGTGTGCACATATGCATGCAGCCTGATGTGAATTTCCCTGCGAATGGATTCATGTGTGCGTGATTCTGCGTACATATGTGCAGCCATGTGGGTGTGTGTGCATTGGGGAATCGTCCCGGTCCCAGATTAACCCTTAATCTGCCAAAGTAATGCTCGATGCCAAGACCATCCGGTCCATACAAACCTAACGGATCGATTTCCCAGCTACCTGCTACATCTCTAACTCGTTCACCCTTCTCTCCCTTTTCATTTATCCATCTCATCCCATCATCTTCCTCCTCCATCTTTTCCCTTCCCTTCCCGCCCTCATGTCCCATCACTTCCCTCCGCCGCGCTCCTTTCCATTTTCCCTCTGTCCCAAAATTCTATTGCATCGTTTTTAATGAGAAGTGCCATAGGGACAGAGGTGAGAATGGTTGGCTGATTGGATATCAGTGACCCCATCTGACCTCTGCTAAACCCCTGTCTCATGTCATCGTTAGTTTTTTTCCCCCCTTTATACCCCCGTCCAATGCTCCTTCCCTCTCTCCCTTCTGGTCGTTTTGGGCCTTTTTGACCCTCCCTATTCATCTTTCTCTCTCTCTCTTTGTTTCCATCTCTCGCTTCCTCCTTTTTACGTCTTTGGCTCACTCCGTCTTTTCCTCTCTTTGTCTCTGTCTTTTTGCGGTCCCATGCTCGCTTCTCTCTCGCTCGCTCTCTTTTGGATCCCCCCCCCCTTTTCTTCCTGGCCAATTACCCCACTCTTCCGAGCCGTCCAGGTCACTGCTCCAGCCCCTCCGCCGAGCTGGGGAGGGCTGCGGACTACCACGTCTCCTCTGATACGTACATGTGGAGTCGCCAGCTGCTTCTTTTCACCCGACAGTGAGGAGTTTCGCCAGGAGGACGGAGCGCATGGGAAGATCCAGTTCCCCCTCCCCCCAAACAGGCGCCCCGACCGACCAGAGGGGGCGTTAGTGCAGTGACCAGGACACACCCACATCCGGCTTCCCACCCACAGACATGGCCAATTGTGTCTGTAGGGATGCCCGACCAAGCCGGGGATAACACGGGGATTCGAACCGGCGATCCTCGTGCTGGTAGGAAACGGAATAGACTGCAACGCTACCCGGATGCCCCACCTCTCTTTCTTTAACTGACTCATTATCTCTCTCCCGTTGCCTGTTCTGGGCGTCCTATCATTGTTCTCGCTCTCATTTCTGGTTGGTCTCTCCCTCTTTCCTTTCAGCCTCCGTTTGGCTGTCTCCCTACTTCATCCTTCCAGGTCGGGTGGCTCAACAGTTCTGGTGTCATCCAGCCCGCGTAGCTGCAGCCAGAGGACACCTTACTAATATACTGAAACAATCGATAGCAATGTCACCTGAACCCCCCCCCAAATAAATAAATAAATTAGGTGCGTAGGTTAGCTGTGGCGTTAGCTGTGACCACATGTTTTGTTTATATACAGAGTTTTGGGGAAGGGCTGGAGGCAGTGTTGACCTTTCACCAAGTCCCTGTGCTCTTCTGTACCAATGTGGACCACAGCTGAATGACTGACACGGTGGTGTGGTGTGGTGTGCCCCCCCCCCCCGTGCTTGGTCTTAACACCTTGTTGGCATCTCTCAGTCAGAGAGAGAGAGAGAGAGAGAGAGAGAGAGAGAATTATCTCTCATCCTCAGCCCATTTCTCTTCTCTTACTGCTAATTTGCTGACCAGCCCCTTCCCCCTCACTCCAAACCTCCGATGGCAAGATTTTAATTGGATGGTTAAGTGAAATGCAGCGCTGACCTTTGCGTGCGTGCGGCTTATGGCTGCGTTGGGTGGGTTCGTTTGGAGTCAACTCTTGGGTGATTTCCCATTACGTCCTTTGGTTGGTGTGCTCACATGGGCCGATGGTGTCCTGCAAACCAGAGTAAACATGTTTACTTTGACATGAACGTAGTGAGCCGCAATCACAGATGGACCGCTGCCTCACGAGCCTCTCCATCCGTCGCTATCTCTCTCTCTCTCTCTCTCTTTCTTGCAATCTCTTTTCTCTCCACACAACTGGCTTTGTTTGTTCACGCCTCTCTCTTCTAAGTTACCAGTGTGTGTCTGTATCTCTCTCTCTCACCGTACATCTGTCTCTGTTTGGGTCTCTAACGATCCCTCTGACAGTGTGAATCTCTCTCTCTCTCTCTCTCTCTTTTGCCCTCTCTCTGGAAGACAGGCTTAGATATGGGTGTGCACTTTGCCCTCCCAAGCTTCCACCATATGGTTCCTACCCATGATGCCGTGGCCTGTCGGCATTCCTCTCAGGAGACTTTATTCCAAGGGTCACTGCAGAGTCGGTGACCCTTGGACTAATCATCTTTTTTATTTTATTTTAATTCACACAAAAAAATAAATCACTTTTTATTGTTTTTTTTTTCTATACTCGGTTGTTGTTTTTATAGTTCCGAGGGAGCATTAAATTGGCTTCAGGTGTGAAATTCAATTTGTTACTTTCCAAAACACAGGATTGATCCCGCTCTTTCTGTCCTCCACACTCTTTCTCTCACACACCCCCACATGCACAATGACAACAGAGAAAGAAGGAATGCTTATACTTTGCTCTTTTCCATCCAGTGGTGTACTGGCCACTGGGCACACCCGGTGGGCCACCGCATCAGTGGGCCAGTGGACCGTCAATAAAATCCATGACGGGCCCTGTATGCCCGTCATTTGGGGTGGGCACGAGCGCGTGCTGCATGCAGGTTTCAGGACTGGGCTCACTGGCCAATCACAACTAAGCTCGTTAATGCACGTTAATTTAGACTAATGCAAAAGTAGCATGCAGCAGTGAGATGGCCAACGAAAGCCATGGACAAGAAAATGTCAAAAATTAAAGAAGTGGGGGAAAAAATGACAGAAAAAAAAAAAAGTATTAGAGGCCCAGGCCCCCAAACATAAACAAGCAGGAAACCGTCCAGACCCCGTCCCCAGTGGATAAGTGCAGGGCTGAATTTCTTCCCCAGTACACCTGTCTCCATCTTTGGCCCCCGCTCACATATTCAATCTGCTGGCTTTATAAAAGTGCTCCACTGACAGCACCGTTTTAATATATTCTATTATAATCTAATCTATAGGCCTTTTTTTTGTGTGTGTACAGGACAAATGTTGCCAGATGCTCTTTCGGGTGGTAACACCATCAATTAGGACACATCAAGCTGACGTGTGATTGAGTTATGGCCTCTGTTCTATTTGTCATGCAATTTTCCAAGTCTTTAACTCCAAGCACTTATCTCCTGCCATATTGCCCCCCCACACACACACACACACAAGCATATGCATACTGCATGCATACAGAGGCTGCACATCACAGCTAAACTTTATACCGTGCAAACTATGTCCCGCCCCCACATTCCTAGCATGAAATCTTTCTAAACATCTAAGTACTGACCACCCTCAGAAATGTTGCATTCTTTTATGATTCTCTGTGTTTTATATACATCTCAACATCAATAATTTCCCTAATCCAAAAACCTGACATATGTCTCTCCCTTTCTCTCCATCTCTCTGCCCCTCTCTTGTTGCCCTGCGCCCTCGCAGCTCTTTTCTGTCTCAGCCCAAATTCAGAAGGTCTTTCTCTGGACAACACTTCATGTCAGAATTTAGCATGGATTTTGACACTATAATGGGGCCCTCAACTTTTCATGACAGCCCGTGAAATAATGTTTCTAATGCCTTGAGTAAATCATCGACAAATCTGTCAAATCCCATGTTCTCTATGCCAGTAATTCCTCTGGAAACACAGCAAGGCCTCCGTAGAAGCCAAAACCCCATTTCATCCTTGGCCGTGACATTTCTATGAAACAGAATAATGGATATTTCTGCTACAGGAGTCAAAACAAACATTTGACAGCTACAACAATCAGCTGTCTCCCGTCGTCCCATTATCTCAAAGTAGCTTCTGTGCCTCCATTACGTATTTGTCTGATTTTTCTCTACTTCATCACCATTTGAAGGCGACTCAAAACAAAAATCCAGTCAACGTTTCAGAGCATGAATAACACCGATTATCTCGTTACAGTGGCACCTGTCAAGGGGATGGGACATGCGAAACAGCAAGTGAACAGTCAGTTCTTGAAGATGATGTGTTGGAAGCAGGAAAAATGGGCAAGTGTCAGGATCTGAGTGACTTCGAAAAGGGCCTAATTGTGATGGCTAGAAAATGGTAGGTCTTCTGGGGGGTTCCCAGTATGCATTGGTCAGTACCTACCAAAAGTGGTCAGAAGGACAACTGGTGAACCAGTGACAGGGTCTTTTTTCTAAATTGTTTTTTACAACTTTATTAATCCCTGTGGGGCAATTCTTTCTCTGCATTTAACCCATCCTAGATGTGTAGTAGCTAGGAGCAGTGGGCAGCCACCATGCAGCGCCCGAGGACCAACTCCAGTTCGCCTTGCCATGCCTTGGTCAGGGGCACAGACAGGAGTATTAACCCTAACATGCATGTCTTTTTTGATGGTGGGGGAAACCGGAGCACCCGGAGAAAACCCACCACAGAAACAGGGAGAACATGCCAACTCCACACGGAGGACGACCTGGCATGACTCCCAAGGTTGGACAACCCCCGGGGGTTTGAACCCAGGACCTTCTTGCCGTGAGGCGACAGCACCAACCACTGGGCCACCGTGCCGCCCAGTCTAGAATAATTATAATAATAAAATGGAAACACATACCACAGCACTTGAGTTACAATAAATTTAAATATCAGAATCAGAATGAAATATCCAGTAAAATATCCAGCGTTCATGTTGTCCAGTCTTACAGGGGCCAATATGTGTATTAGCAGTTCAGTGTTAAAGGGATCAGGGCTAGGTGGGGGGAGGGGCTACCTGCGGGGGGCACATTATGTTCCTGATTCTGACCGCCTGGGGGAAGAAGCTGTTTTTCATCCTACTTGTTGGGTTTTGATGCACCTGTATCTCATCCCAGATGGGAAGATAG
This sequence comes from Lampris megalopsis, assembly GCA_022114975.2. Classification (NCBI taxonomy): domain Eukaryota; kingdom Metazoa; phylum Chordata; class Actinopteri; order Lampriformes; family Lampridae; genus Lampris; species Lampris megalopsis. The sequence continues at coordinate 2,049,240 of JAJHIY020000467.1, read as the reverse complement.
AAAACAGGCTGTAGGACGGGTGATTGGGCTCTCTGGTGACGCTGGAGACTCTGGTTGTAAATCTCTGGCAGGGAGGGGAGAGGGGAGCCAATGATCTTCCCCGCTGTCTTCACTTTCCTGTTTAATTGGTGCCGTTCAGTCACCAGAAGGTGATGCAGTTGGTCAGAATACTTTCAGCGGTGCCCGTTATTTTTATCTAACCTTTATGTTGCAAAGTGTGTTAGGACACCTCGGTGTGATAATGCACTATATATGAACTCTGACTTGACTTGACTTTATTTAACCAGGAAAAGGCTCACTGAGATTAAAAATCTCTTTTACAAGAGCGTGGCCAAGACAGGTAGCAGCACAACTGACAGGGTTGCAGACGTGCAAACATGTAACGATCCATCCATCCATTACCCAAGCAGGGTCGCGGGATGCTGGAGCCTATCCCAGCAGTCATTGGGCGGCGGGCAGGGAGACACCCTGGACAGGTCGCCAGTCCATCAACATGTAACAATGTACAATAAAATTTAAAAAAATCACAGAACCATATCAAAAATATTCATACAAGGGGAGTCCGAGTAGCGTGGCAGTCTATTCTGTTGCCTACCAACACGGGGATCGCCGGTTCGAATCCCCGTGTTACCTCCGACTTGGTCAGGCGTCCCAACAGACACAATTGGCCGTGTCTGCAGGTGGGAAGCCAGATGTGGGTATGTGTCCTGGTCGCGGCACTAGCGCCTCCTCCGGTTGGTTGGGCGCCTGTTCGGGGGGGAGGGGGAACTGGGGGGAATAGCCTAATCCTCCCACGTGCTATGTCCCCCTGGTGAAACTTCTCACTGTCAGGTGAAACTCCTCACTATCAGGTGAAAAGAAGCGGCTGGCGACTCCACATGTATCGGAGGAGGCATGTGGTAGTCTGCAGCCCTCCCCGGATTGGCAGAACGGGAGGAGCCACGACCGGGACGGCTCGGAAGAGTGGGGTAATTGGCCGAATGCAATTGGGGAGAAAAGGGGGGGGTAAATAAATAAATACAAATATACATACAAATCATCAACATCAGGGATTATGCAGGCACAATGTGAAACAGTCAAGACATCTGCAGTAGATGTGCCTGCCTCCAAATCATTAACGAATACTTTAAATGCATTCAGTAAGACCAGCTTCCAAACACTCAGGTCATTTTGCAGCTAATTCCAGGCAGAGGGAGCAGCATAATTAAACACCCTTTCCCCCAATTCAGTACAGGCTTTAGAGACAGATAGTAAGACTAAGTCCTGGGAGCGGAGACAATAACCTCCCGTGCTTTTCTGAAGGATGTAGATCTATAGGTAAGATGGAAGCAAACCAAGAATAGCCTCATAAATAAAAGATATGCCAATGGTTAAGTCTATGGGTGGACAAGGCAGACCTATAAAAGGTGACGAGGGCCGGGATGGGGAGACTTGCTCTCTTTAGTCTCCGGAATGGGCGGAGGCACTGTGGCGCCTTCCTAACAATGGCCTTGGTGTTGATTGATGAGGTCAGGTCTTCTGCCAGGAACTGCCCCAGGAACTTTGTGTTGCCGTCCCTCTCCACAGTGCTACCATCAAGGCTCAGCGGAGGGTGATGTTGCAAGTGGGACCTCCTGAAGCCAGTCATCATCCACATGGTGTCATCAGTGTCAAATGAGGACATGACTGTGATTCCAACACCATGCCATCAGCTGCTCCACCTCCATCCCGTAGTATGCAGTTTCATCTCCATTGCTGATGAGACCCACCACCGTGGTATCATCGGCAAAACTTGATGTGGTTTGAATTGAAGGTGGCATTGCAGTCATGCGTAAGCAGGGTGAACTGGAAACTGCAAATACTCGTAAATACTAATTAATGTACCCTCCGACCAGATTGATAAATATTTTGATCAGCTTGTCAGTTGCCATTTGAAAATTGACAGGTAATCTGTTCGCCTACTTGAGAGAGAGAGAGGGAGGGAGCGGGGGAGGGAGAGGAAAGAGAAAGAGTGCATGTGTGTGTGTGTGGGGGGGGGGGGTGCATGTCCACAAAATAAAAGTACTATTGAGGCTGTGCATTAACTGCAACGGCCTTTCAGAGGGTCAAACAGGTAGCTAGTTGTCTTCGTGGGCAGAGTCCACCACAATATTTTTTGGTCCATTTCACGCCTGTCATGCAGGTCTTCAGTGCAGTGCATCTAGCAGCCAACTGAGGGGATAGTTGGCTGCTAGATGCACTGCACTGAAGACATATATTTTTATATTCATATGTGTCACTTATTTTATATTGTATTTTAAGCTTGTGCAGCACGTTGGTTCAATTGTGGTTGTTTTAAATGTGCGATATAAATAAACTTGACTTGACTTGACCCAGGTTGAATGTCAAAATGTCCTTTTCCCTTGAAGCAAAAAAAAAAAAAAGGAAAAAAAAGGGCAGAGCAACTCCTAACTGTAATAGATGGTGTCAGGATGTTCTTAGTAATGCACCTCTGCAAGTGGGCCAGGGCTGGTTGTGACATGTTGAGATCCTGAAGCTGAAACATGATCATCATCATCCATGCGGCTGTTTTATGATAATTTCCAATCAAGTATTTATCTTACGCAGAGCAGATGCATATGTTGCTTCATTTTGGCACTTTACACATTCAAATGTCATTTAACACTTACGCAAACACTACTGTCCTGTCGAATAAATGCTAAATATACATTTCTGAAATAGTCTGTGCATTAGGTGGCACAGTGCCCCAGTGGTAAGCACTGTTGCCTCACAGCAAGAAGGCCCTGGGTTCGAACCCCAGGCCGTCCCAGGTCCTTTCTGTACGGAGTTTGCATGTTCTCCCCGTGTCTGCGTGGGTTTCGTCCGGGTGCTCCGGTCTCCCCCACCATCAAAAAGACATGCATGTTAGTGTTTATACTCTTGTCTGTGCCCCTGAGCAAGGCAATGGAAAGAAGAACTGGAGTTGATCCCCGGGCGCTGCAGCTGCCCACTGCTGCTACACAATAGGATGGGTTAAATGCAGAGGGTAAATTTCATTTGTATGTATGCACAAAATGATTAATGAAGAGTATTCTATTGTATTATGCGCTGTCCATCAACACCAATGAAGCCCTCATATGTATGCCGTCTTATGCTCCTGTCATTTCTTGTGACAGGTCTAAGAGCTCTGTGATGGTGGTAATACCTGACACAACAGGTGAACATTATAAGCCACCAGGCAGAACAGAAATCCTGCAATACGGTGGGTCCCCGAGGACTGGTTTGAAAACCACTATTCCACAAGATTAAGAAATGTGGATGTCAATAAAAAAAAAGACCATGAGATCCGAGAGAGTGATGTGAGGAACTAAAGGTAGTCTATACCCACTGTAGCTTCATCTCTCTAATTCCCCTCTTATCAATAGAGAGAGAGAGAGACTAGAGAGGCTCCACACCGTCTCCCATTGACCTTGTAAAACTGACTGCTTTGTGTGTGTTTGTATGGATTCAAGAGTTAGAGTGTACGTGCAAGTATGCATGTAGACATCTGAATGTGTGTGTTCACATGCATTTAGGTGTGTGTTTGGCCTTGTGTGTACATACACTTCAGTGTCTGTATTTTTGTGTGTATGTGTGAGTACTTATGTGTATATATGTACAGGTGCAAGAGAATGTGAGAGACTTTTCTTGTTATATGTGAGAGAAAAGACAAAAAGGTGGGGGGGGGAAGAAGTACAACAAAATCACTAATGTATACAGGTGCATCTCAAAAAATTAGAGTATTGTGGAAAAGTTCATTATTTTCCGTAATTTAATTCAAAAAGGGAAACTTTCATATATTCTAGATTCATTACACATAAAGTGAAATATGTCAAGCCTTTTTTGTTTGAATCTTGATGATTACGGCTTACAGCTCATGAAAATCAAAAATCCAGTATCTCAAAATATTAGAATATTACGTAAGACCAATCAAAAAAAGGATTTATAATACAGAAATGTCGACCTTCTGAAAAGTATGTTCGTTTGTGCACTCAATACTTGGTCGGGGCTCCTTTTGCACGAATTACTGTATCAATGCGGCGTGGCATGGAGGCAATCAGCCTGTGGCACTGCTGAGGCGTTATGGAAGCCCAGGTTGCTTTGATAGCGCCCTTCAGCTCGTCTGCATTGTTGGGTCTGGTGTCTCTCATCTTCCTCTTGACAATACCCCATAAGCCACAGAAGGTCATTGCTGAAAGGGCTGGCTGTTTGCAGAGTGCCGTATCAAAGCATATCCATGGAAAGTTGACTGGAAGGGAAAAGTGTGGTAGGAAAAGGTGCACAAGCAACAGGGATGACCGCAGCCTCGAGAGGATTGTCAAGCAAGGCCGATTCAAGAACTTGGGAGAGCTTCACAAGGAGTGGAGTGAGGCTGGAGTTAGTGCATCAAGAGCCACCACGCACAGACGTGCCCAGGAACTGGGCTACAAGTGTCTCATTCCTAGTGTCAAGCCACTCCTGAACCTGAGACAACGTCAGAAGGGTCTTACCTGGGCTAAGGAGAAAAAGAACTGGACCGTTGGTCAGTGGTCCAAAGTCCTATTTTCAGATGAAAGTAAAGTTGCATTTCATTTGGAAATCAAGGTCCCAGAGTCTGGAGGAAGAGTGGAAAGGCACAGAATCAAAGTTGCTTGAAGTCCAGTGTGAAGTTTCCACAGTCAGTGATGATTTGGGGTGCCATGTCATCTGCTGGTTTTGGTCCACTGTGTTTCAACAAGCCCAGAGTCAAGACAGCCGTCTGCCATGAGATTTTAGAGCACTTCATGCTTCCGTCTGCTGACAAGCTTTATGGAGATACTGATTTCATTTTCCAGCAGGACTTGGCACCTGCCTACAATGCCAAAACTACCATGGTATTACTGTGCTTGATTGGCCAGCCAACTCACCTGACCTGAACCCCATAGATGGTATTGTCAAGAGGAAGATGAGAGACACCAGACCCAACAATGCAGATGAGCGGAAGGCTGCTATCAAAGCAACCTGGGCTTCCATAACACCTCAGCAGTGCCACAGGCTGATTGCCTCCATGCCACGCCGCATTGATGCAGTAATTCGTGCAAAAGGAGCCCCAACCAAGTATTGAGTGCACAAACGAACATACTTTTCAGAAGGTCGACATTTCTGTATTATAAATCCTTTTTTTGATTGGTCTTATGTAATATTCTAATATTTTGAGATACTGGATTTTTGATTTTCATGAGCTGTAAGCCGTAATCATCAAGATTAAAACAAAAAAGGCTTGACATATTTCACTTTATGTGTAATGAATCTAGAAAATATGAAAGTTTCACTTTTTGAATTAAATTACGGAAAATAATGAACTTTTCCACAGTATCCTCATTTTTTTTAGATGCACCTGTATATGTTAGTGATTTTGTTGTACTTCTCCCCCCTACCTTTTTCTCCCCGATTGTACATGACCAATTACCCCACTCTTTCGAGCAATTCCGGTCGCTGCTCCACCCCCCTCTGCCGAGCCAGGGAGGGTTGCAGACTACCACATGCCTCCTCCCATTCTTGTGGAGTCGCCAGCCGCTTCTTTTCAACTGACAGTGAGGAGTTTCGCCAGGGGGATGTAGCACGTGGGAAGATCACACTATCCCCCCCCCCGAACAGGTGCCCCGACCGACCAGAGGAGGCGCTAGTGCAGCAATCAGGACACAGAGCCACATCCGGCTTCCCACCCACAGACACGGCCAATTGTGTCTGTAGGAACACCCGACTAAGCCGGAGGTAACACGGGGATTCGAACCAGCAATCCCAATGTTGGTAGGCGACGGAATAGACCGCTATGCTACCCGGACGCCCGATTTTGTTGTACTTCTGTATATATATTGTGTGCGTGTGTGTGTATGTATGAGCGTTTGTGCGTATGAGTGTGGTTTCATTTGTACATGAACGTTTAAATATGACTATTCACCCGAAAGGGAAGTCACATACATTTGTGGTAGCAAAACTAGTTCAAAAGTTAAGAGATTTTTGCAAGGGTAAGTAGTGAGTAATGTGTGTGTGAGTGGTAAGATGTGTGTGTGAGTGGTAAGATAACGGATGTGAGAATATTTTGGTGCATGTGAGAGGTACAAGAGAATGGATGAGAACACTGTTTTGTGTATGTGAACAATGCTCTAGTACAATGGTATGTGGCCATATGCCATTGAGATCCATGTGTATGCAGGTCTTTCCTCTAACTCAACATTACACCAGTTAATTTCCCTCAGTAACATGGCTCTCCATGACACATGGTTGAATACCATGGCTGTTGTGCACATGTGAGAAAAAAAACCCAAAAAAACCCAAAACCAAAAAAGCAGTGAAGGCAAGAACTAGATTTGTGTTGGTAAGAATAATATTTTTATGCATGAGGAAAAATTGAGAATGCAAGAGACATTCTTGCATATGTTGCAGTGATGAATGGCAGAGCAATTTCTTGTAAACATCGGGGTGAAACCAGCGAATGTGAGAGGCTTTTCTTGTTATATGGAGAGAAAAGACAAAAACATGCAAGAGCAATTTTTGCTGGGGTGAGAAAGGTCTCATATGAAATGGCTTAAAAAACAGCCCCTCACCTCACACTTACAGAGAGTGCACCTACGTGTACTCACACACACACACACACACACACACACACACACACACACACACACACACACACACACACACACACACACAATGCGTCATCGGTGTTACAAGCTGTCCAGGAGCACTAAGCCATAGATCCTGTTGAGCCAATGTAGAATGATCAATTATAAAAACCCCTTTATGACAAACTAGAGAACTGAGAATACTTGCAGCAAATACATGGGTGCCCCGTGCACCACACACACACACACACACACACACACACACACACACACACACATACATCCACACACACTCGCACTCCAACCCATCACGGCTGTTTCACAGCTGAAAAATGTTAATGAATACCCGCTCAGAGAAGGAGCGATGCGGTGTGATCAGACTGTCAGTTGCTATAGAATCAAGACAAAGGGACATAAAGATCTCACCTTCTCTCCTCAACTATCTCTCTTTTCAATCTGCTGCCCTCTCTCTCGCTATCTCTCTCTGTCCCTCTTTCTCTGCCTCTCACTATAGAGCCCTGCAAGGACCACAAACTCCAGCCCTAGCCCGGCATGGGCCCGATAAAGTCTGCAATTTTTCAGCCAAACTGTCACGTGTAACGCACGCATACATGCGTGCATAGAAAATGTATAATATAATCAATATATTTCACACGGGCCTATGTGTTCTCTGCACATGTATGGGAAGTTGAATGAGCCCGAGCCCGGCCCAAATCGACTCAGTGTGTGGGACCTGATGGGACCCCACCGGCTTGCAGACCTCTACCTCTCACTCTTTTTCTCTCTGTCTGTCTCCCAAAGCAATAATACCTGCATGTCTTTTTAAATGTTCAATGTGCACGTGAGTGTGTAGTCACATGCATATATGTGAGTATGACTATGATCAAAAATATTTCTGTGTGCGCGTGTGTTTATGTTTTCATAAGCACGGCTGCGTGGGTGTATACATTTGTACTGTATGTGTATGATTGTGTATAAACCTTGGTGCATTCATGTGCGCTTTGGTGTGTGTGTGTGTGTGTGTGTGTGTGTGTCTGCAGACCTGTGTCAGTGCACAGATATGCAGTGGGATTAGAGCTGGATTAATGGTAAATCTCGTAAAACAGAGTGATCCCATCTTCCAATTCCGCTGGCAATCCCTGGCATCCCTAATCCCTGCTCCTGGTGCTGCTTAGAAACCCAGAGGCCTCAGCGAAATCCAGCTCTATACGTCCACAATACTTAAACTCTCTCTCTCTCTCTCCTCCTTTCTCTCATCTGTCTCTGTGGTCTGTGACCCTACTATTTCGTCTATCTCTGTTTCTCCATCTCTCGCCCTTCTCTTTCTGCCAGCATTATGTCTCTTTTTTTCATTCACTTCTCTCAGACTCTGTCATTATCCTCTTCCCTCTCCTTCACTGACATTTTCACCACAATGCTGTCTCTCCATCGATCCTTTATTCTGCTTTGTTTAGTCAGCCTTCTTCTTTTTCCCCATTCCCCTTCACTCTTACGTATGTCTGTCCACTAATACACACACATAAACACGCACACGTGCACGCGCGTACACTCACATGGTTCAACACATAACCTTGGGTGATGGTCCACAGCCTACAAGATTATGCCTTTTGTCCTCCAATCACCTGCTGCTGGTGTGCTACACGCCGTTACTTATTAAATGCGTCACCACAGAGTTCTGTGAACACATATTAACTATGAAAAAAAAACAAACATCCAGAATGTTTAGCATTCTAAAATATACAACTGCCATCTGGATTTACAATATAAGGCAAATAAACAGCAGAGTCTGATTTCATCCTACATCTTACCAAGAGCCTTGGGGTCCCTGTTCAATTGTAAGTCACTTGTTTGAAGAGCTGGAATGCTATCATTGAGTACCTTTGTGTAAAAACAATACCATGCCCTCCTCAGAGAGATTTCAAGGCCGAATTGGCGGGAAAAGTGAATACATTTCCATGATCCTGTTAACATTCTTTAGCCCTTTGCTGCATTGATTCATCTGATCCCGAGGCGCTGACGTCGTCTCAGATAGCCAGCCATCAATAGGCCATGCAGAAAAATGTTTCATTGGGAAGTTGTGATGAGGGTATCAAAAAAAGAAAAAAAGAAAGAAAGAAAAAGAAAAACACCAAACCAACCCATGACTTAGAGAGCCATTACACCATCACATATTTGAATACTTTGCAAAGACAGTTGTGTCACAGTAGTGAGTGAGATCCATGGTGCATGTGCAAATGAAGCGCTTACATTTCTCTAGTTTTACTTTCAGATTTTACCCAGCACAATGCTCAGCATGCGACATGAGAAACCGTGTTTTGTTTTTGTTGCCGTGCACGTTCAGCAGCCACAGAAACGTCAGAGCCGGCGCTCAGCAACAGCCATGAGCCCTGGCGAGAACAGCAGGCTGTTGTTCATCATCTCCGACTGACGGATGTAGGTCGACTCAGGCACACAGCGTAGCATCCTACCATATTGGCTGTGGACACTATGACTGGCAGAGTAGGCCCCCCAATGGATGCTGCTAATGACACGCCCACACGCACCTATGGCACCAGGTATGTGAAGGTGTGTTTTGGCCGGCAGTGTTTTGGCTGGGACTTCATCATGGCAAACGTATGGCTGCCCCTGCTGGGCAGGGATTTCCTGTGCGCCTATGGGCTGCTGGTGGATGTGATGAACCGCCACTTGATCGACACCGTTTCTTTCTGTTCATACCCATGTACGCTGGGAGGAGCGGGGACGACCGGGCTGTCCAACATGATTGCTGTCGGGGATGAATGTCAACGCCTCCTCGTCGAGTTTCCAGACTTCACCGCACCTGTTTTCTCTTCAGCAGTGGACAAGCATGGGGTGGAGTACTACATCGCCACCACCGGCCCCCCAGTTTACACACACACACACACATGGCGCCTCGACCTGGCCAAGCTCACCATTGCCAGAATGGAGATCGCTACTATGGAACGCCTCGGCATCCTGCGCCACTATGACAGCCCGCGGGCTTCCCCCCTGCACATGATAACAAGGGCTGATGGTGACTGGAGCCCATGCGGCGATTACCGCCGCCTCAACACCGCCACGACCCCCGACTGCTACCCTGTCCCACACATTCAAGATTTCTCCGCCCACCTGGCGGGGACTACCATTTTCTCCAAGGTGGACTTGGTGTGGGGCTACCACCAGGTGTTGGTCCACCCTCAGGATGTGCCGAAGACAGCAGTCATCATGCCGTTTAGGCTCAGGGTTCCTGCGGATGCCCCTTGGCCTCAAGGGAGCAGTGCAGACATTCCAGCAGCTGGCTGATGGACTCTGTGCTACAGGACATGGCGTTATTGTTTGTGTACTTTGACGACATCCTTGTAGCCAGCATATCCATGGAGCAGCACCTGACCCACCTCCGGCGACTGTTCATGTGGCTCAATGAACACGGGCTCATCATCAACCGAGCCAAGTGCCAATTCGGCCAGTCAGCCATAGACTTCCTCAGAGACCGAATCACCAAGGAACGAGCGGTCCCACTTCCTGCTAAGGTGGACACCGTGGCCAATTTACGCGCCCCAGGACCGTGAGGTCCCTGCAAGAATTCCTGGGAATGGTGAACTTTTTTAACAGGTTCATTCCCCGGGCAGCTCACATTATGTGGCCCCTCTACGAGACCCTGCAGGGTAGGAACCCCAAAGGTGCGGTAGACTGGTCCCCAGAGACGAACAAGGCCTTAGAGGATGCTAAGGCTGCGCTGGCTAATGTCGCCTTGTTGGCACACCCATCGTCCACTGCCCTGGTTGCCTTCACGGCCGACATATCTGACTATGCTGTAGGAGCAGTGTATGAGCAGTGGCTGGGCGGGGCCTGGCAGCATCTTGCTTCTTCAGTCGCAAGCTACATAACAATGAAAGGAAGTGCAGTACTTTAGACAGGGAGCTCCTGGGGGTGTTCCTCGCCATCCGGCACTTTAGGTTCCTGCTGGAGGGCCGTCATTTCACCGCGTATGTGGACCACAAGCCGCTAGCGTCAGCCATGGCCAAGGCTGAACCACCAAAGACTGGGAGCCAGCAGGGTCAGCTCTCGAAGATCTCTGGGTTCACCACAGACATCCAGCATATGGCTGGAAACACAACTTTGTTGCTGACTTGTCTCTCCCAGGCTGTGGCAGGCGCGGTACAACTGGGTCTCAACTACGCTGACATGGCTGCGGATCAGGCAGGCGGCGCTGACCTGCAGGCTTACCAGCCCATTATCACAAATTACAAATTTGCCTTAGTGGGCTGTACAGCAATAAAACATCCTGTCATTAGACCTTTTCATCGGATAAGTCAGCCTGATAAATCAAACCATGTAGTATGATTATTGACATAGGATATAATACATTTTTGAAGTACATTTTTCAGAATTTTTTTAATGCTGTTTTCATTTAGATAAACAAATCAAAAGAGAAATATACAATAAAATAACACAACTGATTTCAAGATACTTTCTGTACACTAACACACATAATAAAGAAAAAAAACAGGGAAGAATATTCAATTCTCTCTCCTCTTTTTTTTTAATCTATGTGTATCTATATCTACCCTGTATCACAGCCCATGCATTACATTTTTACTTCTGTTGGAGTAGAGATTCTAAATATGTTATCAGTGTTGCAAGTAAAAGAACATTTTCAAAATCTGAAGCGATGAACCAAGGGGTTCTCCGATAGAAAGTCTGATCTAATCGACAATATTCAATCCAAGTTTCCCAGATACTATCCAACTTGTCCAGTTCCAATCTGGATGAGAAAGTTAACTTCCCCTTAATATATACATATATATAACATCAACCCAGTCCTCAACCTTAGGTACCCCTGTCTTCAGCCATTTTCTGCTAATAGCTTTTTTTTACTTGCAATTAACATTATCCTAAACATATGTTTGTCTCCAAATCCTGTGAGTCATATTTTCATTTTACCCAATTATAATACCTCAAATGTAAGTGGAAATGGAGAAATATATGGAGATTGTATGGAGAAAACTGTCTATTCACAGTTTTTGCACTTTTTAGAAAATAATATTATGGAAAAATGTCAAGTCAGGTTTCAGGGCACGGCACAGCTAGGAGTCAGCTCTACTTAAAGTCTCCAATCATCTACTGCTGTCTCTTGACTCTGGTAATTGTGCTATGTAGTTATGTGACCTGCTCGCTTCACTAGTGCCTCATCTGGTCGGTTGAAGCGCCTGTTTGGGGGGGAGGAGTAACTGGGGGGAAAGCGTGATCCTCCCATGCGCTACGTCCCCCTGGTGAAACTCCTTACTGAGCAACTGGTGACGCCACATGTATCGGAGGAAGTATGTAGTAGTCTGCAGCCCTCTCCGAATTGGCAGAAGAATGGGGGGTAATTGGCCGGATCCAATTGGGGAGAAAAAAAAAGGGGGGGGGGGTCCAAAAAAAAAGAAAAGAAAAACTAATACCAGTTCCATATATAACTTACTACGAGTTACTCTTGTGTCTTTATATGGTTTCTTGGGAGACGGTGATGTTTCGTTATTTTTAAAGTGTCATGGATTGCGAAAGACAATTTACCAAACTTAACTCTCATTCAGGACAAACAGATTAGGTACATCCAAACTGACCAGCTCTCTTATCAGAAGGACAGTTGGCTAATTCTTTTTTTTATTATTATCATTCATCGATGTCAAATAGTTTTTTTTTCTCAAAACAGCTCTCCTGATTAACAATTTATTCCCTGTTGTACCAAATCCTGTCTTCTCTTTAACAAATAGTGTGTGGTAAACACCATGGAGGTGCAGGCCCAAGATTTAAGCCATTGTTTGATAAAAGCGGCATACCTGCATTGTATTGTACATTAAAAACTGTCATATTTTGGTGATGAAAAAAAGATTATTAAAGCCAAAATCCTGATTTACAGCACGTGAAAACAAACACCCTTTTTAATCACTGTTTTGTAGTCGCTCATGTTACTGGTTAAAGACTGCTAGGACCTATAAAATGAAATAAATGAGAAAATAATACAGCAAATGGCATTTTAAGGTTTTCGACATCACAGCCAAATGCAAAAGGTAGCAAGATGTTCCAGAAGAAGTCAAGTTGATAGGACATAATTAATAGCAATGAAAAACTCGGTCAGCCATGTTTTGGTTTTTTTTGTGGGGCAGATGCTAACACGACAACACCAACACCGACTCGGGTTCGTTTCAAATGAATCTCTGGGATTTGAAGGGCTGAAACATCAGTGTAAATACTAGTATCACAATAAGTCAAGTCAATTTTATTTGTATAGCCCATTATCACAAATTACAAATTTGCCGCAGTGGGCTTTACAGCAACACAACATCATGTCCTTAGACCACTGCATCGGATAAGGAACAACTCCCTAAAAACAAAATTGTATGGATTTATAAGATATATAAAAAGAACATGTGATGAGGGGGATGCCAAGCAGTGTCCAGGTGGCAGCCACTGTCACCATGGAGACCTGGGAGGAGGATAGACTACATGTGCACACATGGGAGAGTCACATCACACCATTCACATACACAGAAGAAGAGAAAGGAGAAGACATCATTTAGAGAGAGAGAAAAGACATGTGAGAGAAGCGAACAGTCAATAATCTTGCCAGCAGAACAGTACTTGGTAAATTCATTGAGAGAGAAACCAACCTGCCATGCAGTACAGGTTGTGAAGCACTCAACTTAAAGGCAACTAATTGTAGGCTAAGGCAAAAAGATGAGTTTTAAGTTTGGATTTAGAGGACTCAACAGACGGATTGTCTGACAGCAGCAGGCGGGTTATTCCAGGAGAATGGGGCCCGATAGGAAAAGGCCCTGCCACCAGTTGACTTCTTGTCAATTTTGGGTACACACAGGTGCCCAGTATTTTGAGAATGGAGAGCTCGAGATGTAATGTACGGTTTAAGAAGATCAGACAGGTAAGATGGGACAAGTCCATTTAGGATTTTATAAGTCAACAGAGGCACCTTGAAGTCTGATCTAACATGAATAGGAAGCCAATGAAGGGGGGCAAAATTGGTGTAATATGGTCAAATGTTCTAGTTTTCGTTAGGATACTAGCTGCAGCATTTTGAACCATCAGAAGACTTTTAGTACTATTAGCATGTGGCAGACCTGAAACAGAACATTATAATAATCAAGTCTGGATGAATCAGATGCATGTATTAGAGTTTCTGCATCAGCCATAGACAGGAAAGACCGAATTTTAGGTATGTTCAGTAAGTGAAAAAAAGGCAGTCTTGGTGATTTCTTTAATGTGCTTATCAAAGGAAAGGCTTGGATCAAACGTAACACCAAGATTTTTGGCTGCCACATTTTGTGAAATCACAGAGTTGTCAATTGTTATTGTTACTTCATCAAATTGGTGTTTGCATCTAGCAGGGCCAACGACCAGCATTTCAGTTTTATCCGAATTTAGAAAGTTAAGTGACATACAATTTTTCACAGCAGCCAAGCAGGCCTCTAAATGAGTCATTTGAGTATGATTATCAGCCCTTATAGGGACATACAGCTGAGTATCATCCGCATAGCAATGGAAATTTATTCGATGACTACTTATAATTTGGCCAAGAGGTGAAATATAGAGAAAGAAAAGTAGAGGGCCAAGAACCGAGCCCTGGTGTACGCCATATTTAACATCAGAGAACTTTGATGTAATATTATTATAGCAGACAGAATGTGTTCTTCCAGATCAGTAGGTTGTAAGCCAAGAGAGAGCTAAGACAGAGACATCAAAATTACAATTTATTCTGTCTAATAGTATACAGTGATCAATGGTGTCAAAGGCTGCACTGAGGTCCAGTAGTAGAAGCACAGAAGTGGAATCAGAGTCCATAGCTAGTAGAAGATCGTTCACCACTCTGGTCAGAGCAGTTTCAGTGGTGTGACAGGCCATGAAAGCCGTTTGAAAAGGTACATATAGATATTTTTCTTCTATATGGGTCGAAAGTTGTTGATAAACAACTCTCTAGTACTTAAGAAAAGAATGGAAGATTCGAGACTGGTCGATATTATTAAGAGACCCTGGACCGAGATGCGTTTTTTTTTAAAATAGAGGTTTAACCACAGCTGTCTTAAAAATGCTGGTAACAGTGCCAGCAGTACGTTATAAATTAACAATGTCCAGCATTGTAGGTCCTAGCAAAGGCCAGGGGCCTCATTCATACGTACAAGTTTGCTCTTATACACCCATGGTATTTTTTTAGCCCTGAGGTTTGTCTGACAGACCAGTGTAGAACCTGGCCAACCCCTGAATTTAGACACCAAATTGGCTAACACTGATGTCTTTGCAAGCCTGAGTGATTGCTCGTTGCAAGAAGTAGACAATAGATGTTAGGGGGAAGGAATTACAGATAACCACGAGGCTTTGCTGCTACCTGTCAGACAATTTTGAGGGCTAAAAATTCCGCGGGTGTGTAAGAACAAATTTGTACGTATGTACGAACGATTGATGAATGAGGCCCCAGAAGTCTTTAAAAGTTTTCTGGCAAAGGGTCAAGTAGGCAAATAGTTGCTTTAGAAGCTGACACGAGCCTAAATGTCCGTAAAAAAAAACAAAAACAAAAAAACTTCAGGGTTGTCATTTCAAAATAATAATTATTTTTGAAAGCAAAAAGTTTGAACCATTTACTCTCTTGGTAATTGGTTCAAAAGCTTTTCTTTTTTCTTTCTTCACTCTTTCTTCATGTCCCCATATATCTAAACTTCGCAAAGTTTATGAGATGTGCTTGGCATTTAAGGTAACATTTACACGGACGGATACTTTGCCTATTCAGCCATGAACCTGCTGTGTATTGAGATGTTGGCATGACATCGCTCAGAGGCCCTTAAGTGACATTCATGGTTTTTTTGTGTGTTTTTTTTGGTGTGATTTAAATGGGTTCTTTGGCCAGTCTTCAGTTTTATTCCCCCTGTGAGGTTCTCACAAAACACCATGCCATTTTCTGGCCATCTTGGCCTCTTGTCTTGCCTCTCTCTCCCACAGTCATAACCATTTAGTATTAGTATGGATTTATGGCAATTTTCATTTTCTGTTTGTAGACCAAACACGTTCTCCAGGTCATGTCCACTCCATTAGTTGGGAGACATGTTACCTTGCCCCTTTGTCTTTGGACACAATTTACTCTGAGTCATCCCCGTTAACTATAGAAAAGAAAAAAAAAGAACCAAAATTATGTATTCAACCAAACGTCAAATCAAAAGAATTTCACAATGTATTCACCAGAGCTGCTTAGAGGTGTGATGTAATGATTCTGTGGGTATGTCTGCTAATGTCACTGAAACTTCATAAGTCCACAGTTTGCAAAGGTGATTTCTTGCCTTTTCCACAATTCCCCATTCAATACTGAGCTATACTCAGATCCCCATGGTTGCTTCCTCATCTCTAAACACTTGCTCATTAGGATTACCTACTTTCTCAAGTTGTTAAGTGCTTAAATAAAAATAATTATTTCCTGTCAGCATCTCTGACATCTTCCCTGGTGGCTCCTGACCTGACCTGACCTGATCTGACCTGACCTGACTTGACCTGTGTCTGCATTTCCTAACAAGCCAAAGGAAATGTTCTCCTCCGCTCTCAGTGTGCTGCTTTACAGTCATGTCCCGCAGACTGTCCCCCATTGTAAACTGCACCAATGCCTGTCAAGTGGAAGCATCAGCAAAATAGTGGTGATAGAGAGCACAGAAACATTGTTTTAATTTTTATTATAATTTTTTAATTCAACAATGGAGAAGTTAAAGATTGTTCAGAAGTGCTTTCCCCATCTCGGGGCTTTTGTAATTCTCACCTGTTTTTTTTTCTCCCACCAACTTCCCTACGTTGCTTTGAGGTTTTTACCATTCTGCCACCTGCCTGAAATAACTGACTACTCAGAAAATTGTCCCCGGTGGCCAGCCTCCAGCAAACACCAACCCAAGTATCAAGATTCTGTGCCCTTAGCAGACAGTAGATAAAAGCTTTGATTCGATACTTACATTTATTTAAATACCCTTCCTATTTGAAAATTCAAATTGCATATTATGAGGGCTTTGAGCTTTGTTTTCTCCTCATCATTTGTGAACTTACTCTCCGTTCCCTTCCCCTCCGTTCCCTTCCCCCCTCCTCGTCATCAAGATCTGTCACAATTTGTTCTCACAATGGCAGCAACGGTTCCCACTATCATGACATCGACGTTCTGAAGCCGCCCTTTAACCTCAGTGTCATCATCCGTGTAATCATTACAGAGGATGTGATATCTCTAACTACACATCTCAAGAAGTGGCTTAAGTGGCTTACCTTGACTCCTAATGGAATGTTCAATGGCCAAGACAGCCTCTGTAGCAAAAGAACACCAAGGCCGTCCTGCTACCAAGATGGTAAAAGGGCTCCTATGTTGGCCTTCTTTTTTTTTTATTCCCCCCCTTTTTCTCCCCAATTGTACTCGGCCCATTATGTTATTTTCTGAGCCATCTCAGTCGCTGCTCCACCCCCTCTGCCATTCCGGGGAGGGCTGCAGACTACCACATGCTTCCTCCGATACATGTGGAGTTGCCAGTCACTTCTTTTCACCTGACAGTGAGGGGTTCGCCAGGGGGACGTAGCGCGTGGGAGGATCACGCTATTCCCCCCAGTTACCCCTCCCCCCTCCAACAGATGCCTCAACCGACCACAGGAGGCGCTAGTGCAGCGACCAGAACACATACCCACATCCGGCTTCCCACCCGCAGACATGGCCAATTGTGTCTGTAGGGATGCCCGACCAAGCCGGAGGTAACATGGAGATTCGAACCGGCGATTCCCGTGTGGGTAGGCAATGGAATAGACCACTATGCTAGCCAAACGCCCCTATGTTGGCCTTTTTTACATGATCCTTACATGACTGGTAATCACTCAATGTAAAAGCATGTGGTTTAGGTGGACACAGAAAAACTGTGAGTCATATTTCCAGTTAAAAGAGCTAACAGTATGGCAGAGATGATTAATGTCCCCGCGGCCAGCCCAGTCCTCTAACCAGCACAAGTCTTTAACTGAATGGTTCTCCCTCTTATCATCCTAGACTCAAATACCACTAAGCCCAGGGTGATGTTTTCAACAAGACAAGAAGTGCTCTTTGTATCACGTCCCTGCATTCATTTCTCACAGATACACACCAAGAGAGAGACATTTTGACGACTACTTTTTCACAAAAGCTCAAGTTGTTTTTCACAATGAATAAATCACTATTTAGTATTTAGCCTCCTAATGTTTTGAGGCTATTTCTTGTGTGAATACTGAGTTTATCTCAGACTGATGTCAGTAAGACAGTTTTGGCATGATTTTTGTGAATGGCACGGTTTCCTTAAATTGAAATAAATTGCCAGAAATGTTTGTTCCTTATATAGATTTAGATTTTAAACTAAATCAAACTATGTAGTATGGTTATTGACATAGGATATAATACATTTTTGAAGTACATTTTCAGAATTTTTTTAATGCTCTTTTCATTTAGATAAACATGAAAGATGTCCTAAAAATCAAAAGGGAAGTATACAATAGAATAACAGGACCGATTTCAAGATACTGTATATACATCAACACATATAATAAAGGGGGAAAAATACAGGGAAGAATATTCGATTATCTCTCTTTTTCTTTTTTTTATATTTATGTATCTACATCTACCCTGTATCACAGCCCATACATTACATTTTTACTTTTGTCGGAGTACAGACTCTAAATATGTTATCAGTGTTACAAGTATATGGACGTTGTTGCAGCAAAGCTGGTAGGAAGACCCCAGCCACCCCAACTATGGACTGTTCCAACTGCTACCATCAGGCAAGCGGTACCGCAGCCTCAAAGCCCGGACCAGTAGGCTCTGAAACAGCTTTTTCCACCAAGCAACCAGGCTTTCGAACAAAGGACATTAAAAACACTAAGCCTGGTGCTGGACTGATGGTACTGACCCATGGTCTTCAGCGGATCATCAGTTCACTCACTCACTCACACTCACACTCACTCACACACACACACACACACACACACACACACAGCACCTTACATACATCAGACACGATTTATTATTATTGCTGCTTTTTTGTTCTGTTTTGTTGTTGTTTGGTTGCTGTTGTTGCTGCAGTGCTGAGGAGCCAATGCTCAAGAATTTTACTCTCTTATATTTTTATAATGAGATGTAACAAAGAATTTTGAATCTTGAATCTTGAGTAAAAGAACATTTTGAAAATCTGAAGCGGTGAACCAAGGGGTTCTCTGATTTGCGTACTCTTATCATAGAAAGTCTGATTTAATCGACAATATTCAATCCAATTTTCCCAGATTCTATTAAACTTGTCCAGTTCCAATCTGGAAGAGAAAGTTAACTTCTCCATCATATACATATATAATCCAGTGAATCAAATAAATTCTTTAGGAGACAGTACAAGCCTGTTTCATGCCGTAAGCAATTATCAGCTGTAATTAAAACTACACGGGAAAGAACATACCATTTACTGCCTCGTCATGCACATCAAGTGCACAACATCCAATGGCGAAGGGCGAGATGCGACATTCAAAAACTCAAAAACACGTGATCACTAACGGTCCAATTGGGGGGGGGGGTTGGTATTTGTCTATTGGCATGATTTATAATTAAATTATATATCATATATCAACCCAGTCCTCAACTTTAGGTACCCCTGTCTTCAGCCATTTTCTGGTAATAGCTTTTTTTTTTTTTACTTGTAATTGACATAATAATAATAATTATTATTATTGTTGTTATTATTATTATTATAATTACATTTATATTATTCTAAACATATGTTTGTCTTCAAATCCTGGGAGTTCTATGTTCATTTTACCCAATTATAATATCTCAAATGTAAGTGGAAATGGAGAAATGTATGAAGATTGTATGGAGAAAATTGTCTATTCATGTTACGCCCCTGTGAAGGGGAATATGAAAGGAATTAATACAGAGACGATGTTGCTGCTTCAAGTCCCAAAGTTGTAATGAAAAAAAAAACAAACCCAAATATATAGGGGAATATTATCAGTCTACGTCACTCTAACGTCACGCAGGGTCTACTGCGCATGTCGGCTGCAGCAAAGAAGCGGCCGGCATCATTATGTCGTGTTGCGCAGTCGGTTGCCAGAATCGTTTTGACAAACAAAATAAAACGCTCAAGTTTTACCGAATTCCGTCAACTCGCACCCCTTTTAAGGCTAACCGGGGACGTCTTTGGTTGCAAGCAATCAGAAGAGCGATTGGAGCGAGGAACTAATTAGGCCTCAGCTAACAGGCTAATCAGCCATAACGTTAAATCGCTCGTTTTAACTTAGAACAACAAACGTTAAATAACGTAATCATTGAGTCCTAGACATATATAACTAACAATATTTGCAAGCAACAAAGTAATCATGTTCAAGTTTGAGTTGAACTAGCTCAGAAGCTAACATTTTAAATGTTCACTAAAATCCTCAATAACAACTGTATTGTCCCTTTCAGAAACTGCACATTTGTAAAATAAGAGCATTGTCTTATTTTCCTAATGTGAAGCGTCAGCAAAAAGGAAATTCACAATAAGAAAAATCTCAATATTAATCAATATCAATGCCCATCGTCACCTTAAACTACACAAAGAAAACACATTCGAAATACATCAGAAAATGTCTGCACTGTACCTTTAAACTGAATTAGAAAATTGTCAGGAAAATACCTGCATTGCACCTTTAAATAGACTAAACAAAATATCAGGAAAGTACCTGTATTGCCCCTTTAAACAAAACTAGCAAAATACTTTTACAGTTCCTTTAAACAGAATTAGAAAATACCTTTACAAGCACCTTTAACCAGACTGCATAATAGGTGTGCATTATCCATACGTCTGCTATGCATTTAAACCTGAACACGGTTGAGTCACTGATAAATCATAAACAGTCTCGCTTTACCTTAAACACAAATAGCAGTTTTACATCTCCACATTCAACTAACAATGATATACTTCTTAAACTGGAACACATTGGCATCACTATTTTAACCGTACAATATAAAATGAATACTGACCAAATATGCCGCCTCGCGAAATGGCGGACATTGCGTTTCTACCGCGCTCTCGCCTACGTAACGCCAGCTAGCAAGCATGCTACAGTCGAGCAACATTTTCATGGTTAACCGAACTAGATTCCCTTAAAATTACTCTAGACACAGATATTTGACTCTCCATGTGTTCCATAAAGCACGGAAAACTTATATATATATATATATATATATATATATATATATATATATATATATATATATATATATATATATATATATATATATATATATATATACACATGGTTAAACATATTATAAACTTCGTTCTTACCTGTAGGGGAGTATGAAAGGAATGAATACAGAGACGATGTTTCTGCTTCAAGTCCCAAAATTGTAATGAACGAGCCGCAACACGTTTCCCTTACAGGCAGAGCTAGGCGTGAGCAATCGAACACACATCAATAGATTACAGGCTGATGGTTGAATTTGGGGAAATAAAGAAACACTATAAAACGTTACTTCAACTACATTTTCCCAAAACATTAGAGAAAGCAATTTAGACGTTGTTTCAAACACATTACCTCTTTTTAACCTCTTACATTACCTCTTTTTAACCTCTTTTACCTGGACAGCAAGCGCAATGGATTACACATCTCTATACCAAAGCAATGGATTGCAGCTAATCTGATTAGCAGCTCAGAGTGCATTTCTAACTCTATCTTTTTGTAAAGCAATTAATTCATTCAGTGCACATCAATTTGATGTTTTTTTAACACTATCTTTTCCCATTCAGTGCATTTAGTAGACATTTTCATATCCATTACATTCATAGTTTTTGCCCTTTTTAGAAAATAATATTGTAACGTGCATGGATAAGAAGACACGCTGGCCGCTGGCTCGCGGGTCTGACCCTTTAGTCGAGCGGTTAGCGATGTCTCCTGCGGTGCGGGCGATACGGGTTCGCTTCCCGGCCGCGGCAGTTCCTGTGGTTGCGTTGTCCCCCGAATTCGCTACATCTGACCGCTTTAATCAAGCAGTTAGCGATGCTTCCTGCGGTGCGGGCGATACGGGTTCGCTCCCCGGCCGCGGCAGTTCCTGTGGTTGCGTTGTCCCCCGAATTCACTACATTAGCGTCAGAAGTGGAATGGAGCGACCGTAAAGCCATCGGAAGCGTATGCGCCCTGAGGCCTGAAGGAGCTGCTATGCTTAAGCGCGGGGACGCGCTTCCCGAAGGAGGGGGGTAGTGTAACGTGCATGGATAAGAAGACACGCTGGCCCGCGGGTCTGACCCTTTAGTCGAGCGGTTAGCGATGTCTCCTGCGGTGCGGGCGATACGGGTTCGCTTCCCGGCCGCGGCAGTTCTTGTGGTTGCGTTGTCCCCCGAATTCGCTATAATATTATGGAAAATTTTCAGTCGGGTTTCAGGGTACGTCACAGCTAGGAGTCAGCTCTACTTAAAGGCTCCAATCATCATCTGCTGTCTCTGGATTCTGGTAATTGTGCTACACTAGTTCTGTTAGACCTGAGCGCCGCCTTTGATACTGTAACGTGCATGGATAAGTAGGCACGTTGGCCGCTGGCTGGCGGGTCTGACCCCTTAGTCAAGCGGTCAGCGATGCCTCTTGCGGTGCGGGCGATACGGGTTCGCGTCCTGGCCGCGGCAGTTCCTGTGGTTGCCCCCCGAATTTGCTGCATTGGGGTCAGAAATGGGATGGTGAGACCGTAAAGGCCATCGGAAGCGTATGCGCCCAGAGGCGTGAAGGAGCTGCTATGCTTAAGCGCGGGGACGCGCTTCCCGAAAGAGGGGGGTAGTGTAACGTGCATGGATAAGTAGACACGCTGGCAGACGGATCTGACCCTTTAGTCGAGCGGTTAGCGATGTCTCCTGCGGCGCGGGCGATACGGGTTCGCGTCTCGGCTGCGGCAGTTCCTTTGGTTGCCCCCCGAATTCGCTACAATACAGTTGACTACACTATTCTCCTGAACCGTCTCAATCACCAGGTTGGCATCCAGGGTAGCACACTCCTGTGGTTTGCCTCCCATGTAATGGATAGATCTTTCTCTGTCAAAACTGGAGACCTCTTCCCCTCGTCTACTCCCAGCACATGTGGAGTACCTCATGGCTCCATTTTAGGGCCTATATTATTCACCATGTACATGCACCCTTTAGGCTCCGTTTTCTAATAACACAATATGTCCTACCATTGCTATGCGGATGGCACTCACTCCGCTATTCCTTCCAGTGGAACCTAGTAATAATAACACATATCCCCCTTGACTGCCTCCAGGTGTGATATGTTGGAGGGCAAAAAAATGTCTTCAATTAAATGAGACTAAGTGGTTATAATTGGTACCTCCAACTCCATCGGGGGTCTAGCTAATTACTTTGAGCCTCTGAGGCCTAACCTTCATGTCCATGCCAGAAATCTTGGTGTCATTTTTGAACCAGCTGTAAATTTGGACAAACAAATTAACTCTGTAGTGAAAGGTTGCTTCCCTCAGCTAAGAAATATTGCCAAACTTAAGTCGTTCCTCCCATTTCATGATCTGAA
This sequence comes from Lampris megalopsis, assembly GCA_022114975.2. Taxonomy (NCBI): domain Eukaryota; kingdom Metazoa; phylum Chordata; class Actinopteri; order Lampriformes; family Lampridae; genus Lampris; species Lampris megalopsis. The sequence continues at coordinate 2,026,111 of JAJHIY020000467.1, read as the reverse complement.
GATAGTCACTAAATTCCTTAATTTCCTCTCAGCTGGATTACTGCAATGCTCTATATTTGGAAATTAGTCAGTCATCCATGTCTCACTTGCAGCTGGTGCAGAGTGCTGCACCTAGACTCCTAACTGTTACCGGGAAGAGAGACAGCATCACACCTGTACTGGTGTCTTTGCATTGGCTACCTGTCAAATATAGGACTGAGTTCAAGGTCCTGTTATTTGTTTTTAAAGCTTTTTCTCTGAGCTTCTCTGCCCCCTTTCCACCTCCAGATCTCAGATCCTCAAACCAGCTGCTCTTGGCTGTCTGTCCCACGGTCAAGGCTAAGGGGTAAGGGTGACTGTGCATTCGCAGTAACTGCCCCAAGCTTTGGAATAGTTTAACATTTACAATTAAGTGTTCCCTCTCTGCTGACATTTTTAAAGCTAACCTTATTTTATTTTATTGTACAGCACTTAGGTCAACTCCAGTTGTTTTTAAATGTGCTTTATAGAGTGTCTGGGTGGCGTGGCAGTCTATTCCGTTGCCTACCAACATGGGGCTCGGTGATTCGAATCCCCGTGTTACCTCCAGCTTGGTTGGGCGTCCCTACAGACAATAGCCTGGGTGCGTAAGATGGCGTCGTTCGACTTCCAACGTACGAGTACTTGCACAAGAACTTCCGGTCTGGTTTGTTGAGAGAAGAGATGGCTTTGTTTTACACTCGCTGTTTGCAGGACCTCCCTAAAATCACGGTCAGCGATGTATACATCGCATCGTGAGTGCTTCCTTGGTAGCTCCGACGAGCAAAAAAGAAAAGATGTATATTTCGAGTTACATCAACAACTATGAGGGTGCGTAACGGCATCATTAGAACTATGCTAGCCAAAATACATGACATGGTAGTTTCACACTGTATCTTCTGTACAGTTGTTAAAGTATAGCCCAGTACTTATTGCAATCTACTACGTGTGGGTGTGTGTGAGAGAGGCATGGTGGGGGTGGCGAGACTGAACAGGTGAGTTAAAGTGGCAAGGGTGATAAATGAAATGATACAAATCAGACATACCTGGTGTAAAACCGAATGTCCTCACCGGAACCTGCAAATCACCTCAGGCTGAATTTGGACTGTAGCTGGACGGTCTCTAGTTGTTTCTGGAGCACTTCTATTTGTTTCCTCATTGACTCGTTTTGGGCCAGGGCATCATCCAAAGTGTCAGGATTAGGAGCCACGCAATAGTCTTGCTCTTGCAGGCAGCTGCTGACATCCATCTCATTATCAGAGGAGTCCGGAGCTGGCAGAGGGGCGACAGCAGGACGTTCTCGGCGCTCCCACACACCTAGCCTGGGTGCGGGTTTGGAATACTCACTCAACCTGCTGCCCCCTCCTCTTGGAACCTCCCCCCCACACACACCAAGCACATCAGAGACTGTTGCGATCTGTCCACATTCAAGTCATTAATCAGGTCAGACTTGCTTTGTGATTGATGTTGTGTTGCATGCTTTTGGTGCATTGCTTTTTTAGTTTATTCTAATTTATGTAAAGTGTATTTGAGTACGATGAAAAGCGTTAATAATAATAATACATTTTATTTATATATGTGTTGGACTCTACGGCAATGGAGCCCCCGCACTGCCAATTTCCAGCCTGGTTGAGGAATTCAAATGTGCCAAAGTGAGGCTGGACATGTCCCTCACAGAATCCCGAGACCCAATAGTGAGAGGAGTTGCTCCAACCCTAGCAACAGGGAAGAAATGGACCCCGGCTGCAGCTGTACTGGAGGCGAAATCTGCCCTCCGCCACCGAGACGTAGTAGGCCATGTTCAACAAGGCAGACGCGGCCTTGGCCTGGGAATAAAAACACCTACCTGGCAAAAGGCGACTACTACCGAACGGCGAACTATGGTGGTTGAGGAGGTCCGCCGACAGGAAGAAGCAGCCAGATGTGCTAAAGCCGTAGCACAAGCCAAACAGGGTCGCTGGATGAGGTGGGAGGGTGTTGAAAAGAGGAAACTCACATGGAGTGAGCTCTGGAGCATGGAATCAAACAGGCTGAGTTTCATCATCAAGGCCACATATGATGTCCTGCCCTCTCCCATAAATCTAAATCTCTGGTTTGGAGAGAATCCATCTTGCTCTCTGTGTACAGCCCCAGCAACCCTCAATCATGTCTTGGTTGGCCTGCAAGACCAGCCTTACCCAAGGCAGATACACCTGGCGACACAATCAGGTGCTCAGGTGCTTGGCAGCTGAACTCGATTGCAAGAGGGTTTCTATCAATGCCCAACCCTTCAACAACCAGGAAGGGCCCCGGCGGTTTCCAGCTTTCATTCAAGAGGGGGATAAACTGAAGGCCAACCCTTCACTTCCCAACTTAGGCTCACTAAACTCAGCCAGGGATTGGGAAATGCGAGTGGACTTAGGCCAGAAGCTCATCTTCCCGACAGAGATCGCAACAACCACCTTGCGACCAGACCTCATCCTCTGGTCCAATTCTAACCAGCTCGCTTACATCATTGAGCTCACAGTCCCCTGGGAGGATGCAGTCGATGAAGCGTACGAGCGTAAGAAGCTGCGGTACGCCAACCTAGCAGCCAAAGCAGAGGACAGAGGCTGGAAGGTGAAGGTGCGCCCTGTGGAGGTGGGTTGTAGGGGCTTTGTTGCCAGCTCCACAGCAAAACTCCTGAGGGAACTAGGAGTCAGGGGGCAGGCCCACAGGAGAGTGATCAAAGAGCTAGCCAACACTGCTGAGAGGACTAGCCACTGGATCTGGCTCAAAAGGAGAGACGCCGTCTGGGCTGCCAGGGTGAACAGCTAACCACAGGTCACACATCCAGGACCGATCAACCTGTGGTGGGCCTGCCTCAGCGGAGGGTGTGTTGTGATAAAAGGCCGAAACACCCTGTGATGCTGAGGTGCACAACTGATGATGTGTCCTGGTGGTGGCAATGTCACCTTGGCAGACATCTCCAGTTTGATCTCCACTGAATCTGTTGCAGTGCAAACACTAGGGATTTTAACAACTAGTCCTTTTTTTTAATCTTATTATTCCACGCAGAGTGTGGGGACAGCTCCTTTCTTGAGCCTCCTTAACACACATGTAGCTGGCACAGCGAAATCCCCCGGTTCAAAATACCGACGAAACACTTTTGTACTCCTGGTGACGGTAAATGCATCCCTCCGAATCTTAGCTAGCCACTTAGCTCTTTCCTCGCAGTTACAAGGGAATGAATGGAAACTTAAAAGAGAATTATAGCGCGCCGAATTCCCACACTGTGGCACACAACAGTGCTCAGTGGAGCCTGATTCATGGCGTTGATACGTGAACGCCCCGTTTTGCCCTGTTTGATTCAATGATTTTCGGACGAAATTAAGATTGGGTAATTTTGGGTAACTGCAAATTCTACACCGGGTCCTCGGTGTCTTTCCTTGCCAAATATATCTCAGAATCATTTTATCCCATTCCATGATATCTTTATCTGTTACCACCATAGGCAAGAGTATGGAACAGTAAACTTGGAAGAATATTCATTTTAATCGAGGTGATAGTCAGAAAAGGAATTAGACCCCATCTTCCAATATCAGATGTTAGAAGACTAGACTAATACTTTATGCCTATCTCTGCGCAGATGAAGTGGATTATTAAACCGTTATAAAGAATCGTTCTGGCTACCGAACTTCTGCTGGAGGGAAAAAATGCAGCCTTCGTTTATTCGGTCGTTTTGGGAGAAGAAGAAAATGAACAGCGTCTCAGTGACGTAATCAATCCGCGCATGCAAGCGCAACACCGCCCACTTGTGGACAAACAAAGTCGTAAACAAAATAATAGTACACAGTAACACATAGTCATACAAATACACTGGTGTCATATCTCAACACTCCCACTTATGAATCATGTGCTTACTGTATACCTTTTCATATTCATAGAACAAATGAAAAGAAACTTGGTATAACCCATACCACTCACATTTCACACACCAAACATTGCCTTAGCAAATGTCTTCAGTTTTACCTTGGATGCGGGCTTCGTCATTACACCCGCAACCATTTCGTCTGTAGGGCAATACACCAATGACATCCTCTCCTTTGACTTCTTGGAGTACACACAATGGTCTGATTGATTTGTGTAAAACCATCACCTGTCAAACACTCGTGTAACAGTAAGTTCCAATTGCGGCCAGACTGCTTGAGGCCGTAGATTGACTTCTCTAGTTTACACACTAGTTTTTCTCCCTTCTCAATATAACCCTCAGGTTGTTCTATGTATATGTCATAGTCTATGGGGGCATGAAGATAGGCCGTCTTTACATCCATCTGGTGTAAAATCAAGTCATATTGAGCCGCCTTTTGTAGAAGCACTCGAACACTTGTTAGGTTGGCTGTCGGCGAAAATGTCTCCCCATAATCCACCCCAGCTCTCTGGGTATATCCCTTTGCTACAAATCTAGCCTTGTACTTGTCGTGTCCGTCTATATCTGTCTCTCGCATACACTCACCTTCCTCCCACTGTTTTCTTGCCCTCTGGCAATTTCGTAAGGGTGAATGTTTTGTTGTCTTTTAGAGGCTACATTTCCTCGTCCATTGCCCTGGACCACTTTTCTGACTCTGGTGATTCCATGGCCTCTTTAAAGGTCAGAGGGACACCGCACACTGCCCTGTATGCATAATCTATAATAGTGAGTGAGCTGTCATCACTGTCGCCCTGACTATAGTCAATCAGGTATCTCGGAGGGTTGCGTTCCCTTTGGGGGTACCTCCCACTGGCTGAGGCTTGTGACGTCACCCTTGGGTGCTCCTCGTCATCATCCTTGGGTGCTGACTGTGTACCGTCAGTCTGTACATTTTTCTGTACTCTAGGCTGAGTTGCAGCTGTCTCAACAGACTTTCTCTCTCTTACCCAGTCTTCTGGGTGCAGACCTGGTGTCTGAGTCTCATTTTCACTAATTGCCTTGTGTACAAACTTAACTAGTCTGTGTTTCTGTACTTTCTCTTGGTCAGGGTAGTAGACTAGGTAGGCCGGGCTGTTCTTGTCGTGTCCTACAAAACACCCCCTCTCACATCTAGAATCTAACTTTTCCTTGTCCTGCTGGTAAGCATAGCATTCTGTCCCGAACTTTTGCATTCTAGCCATGTTGCACTTTTTTCCTGTCATTGCCGTGTATGGCGTAGTGCCTGTGTGCTTGTTGAAGCATCGGTTTCTGGTGTGGGCTGCCTCCTGTACAGCATAATGCCAGAGGCTCTTTGGTAGACCACTATCTATTAGCATACACCTTGCCATCTCGAATAGTGTGCGTCCTTCTCTCTCTGCAACGCCATTTTGATGGGGAGAGTATGGGCAGGACATCTCATGTCTTATTTTGTTCCATCTCAACAGGGTTTGAAACTCCTTGCCTGTAAACTCAGTTCCATCATCTGACCTTATGCATTTCACTGTCCCATAGGGAGCTACATCTGCCAGAAATTTCTCGGTCGCTTGCACTGTGTCGCTCTTTGTTTTTAAGAAATAAACACACACTGCCCCTGTGCACACATCTGTAAATGATTGCATGTACCTGAAACCATTAATGGACTCGTTTACCACAGGACCGGCTAAATCAGTGTTTACCAACTCCAGTGGTGTCTTGGCTTTGTCTGTAGATTTCCTGTTCCTGTTTTGGGTAAACTTCCCTTCTATGCATACTGCACACTCTTTGTCAGGTTTACACACTTTACCCTTTATATGCACACCATCAGTGATATCCTGTAGCTTTATGATATCGTCATAGTTGCAGTGGCCCATTATCTCATGCCAAGTTTCTATATCATGGCTCACATGGCACTTTTTATCAACACATTCAGTTTGCAAATAGTACATTTTCCCCTGTACAAAAATGTCAAACCTGGTACCATCCGGTAACATCAGGGCATCTCTGCCCTCTTCGAAGAACACACTGGCTCCGTGTGCTGTCGCAGACTTCACAGAGAAGAGCTCTTGGGGGTACGATGGAATATATAGTGCGTTCCGCAGTGTCACTCTACACCGTCGCCCCTCACTGTCGAGCAGACATACCGTAGCATCTCCCCTGCCCTGCACCACACCAAAGGTGCGCTTACCGTCCGCCAGCTCCATGCAGTGTTTCTCTGGCTTGAACGAGCTGTCAAAGCCCTTGAACTTCTTCTTATCATTGACTATGTGGGAAGAAGTCCCACAGTCCACAATCAATCCTGGTTTGAACTGTTGCCGTCGTCCTGGTCCTGCTGAGCTGGTCTCTCCAGCCTGCACCCTGAAGATGTAGTCCTCTTCTTCCGCAGCATTCCCCGGTCCCTGACCTCGACCTGCTCCGTGACCACCACCGCCGCCGCCACCTTGCTCGCGTGCACACCTGGCTCCATCAGCGCGGTCCTTCTTCTTGCACACTTTGTCCGTGTGACCCTTGACCCGGCAGAAGCTGCACCACATGCTGCGTGAACAGTCCGATTTCCGATGGCCTTTGTCACCGCATCGCCAGCACACCGTTTGTTCATCATCTCCCTCACAGCGTTTCACTGGCTTTTTCTTAGGCGCTGCGTGGGCCTTCATCACCCTCTCGGACGTCTCGTCCGATGCTGTAGCATTAGCTACATCTTCAGCCGCCTCAAAGTTTCTCAATTTGGCCTTAAATTGTCCCAATGTCAACTCACTGTCGCCATGTGTCACCATTAGAGTGAATGGCTTATATCTCTCGGGTAACCCCCTCATCACCATGGCCATCATTAGTCCCTCACTCGGTGCTTCTCCCGCCCCTTTGAGAGCCGTAATGATTTGTTCAGTTCGGATAATGTATTCGGTTATCGTCTCATTATCAGCTTTCTTTAGCCCAGTCAATGTTACATACAGAGTGACAATCCGGGGTCTGCCCTTACCAATGTAATGTTCCCGCAACACCCGTAGACTCTCTCAACCCTTGTTCTTCGTTTCTCTGAAGATCAGTCCCAAGCTTGTGTTGTCCAATAAAGGCGCCAATGCGCAGTAGGCGTCCGCGTTCCGCTCCTCGTCTAGGGCCTGCTCTTCCACTGTCAAAGGTCCCACGGGCTCGGTAAGAATGGTGGTTTTAAGCCCCACACCATGCATGCAACAGAGCATTCGCTCTTCCCACAGTTCATACTCATCGGCCTGTCCGTTGAATGTGGGCCACCTGCTCTTCTTCCGCTCCATCTCCCTAGGTAGCGTTAGCTTAGCTTAGCGTTCCGTTAGCTTCCCGATAGCCTCTCTCGATGCTAACTAGCTTCACACGTGCTAACTTGCTACTCTGTGCTAACCTGCGCGCATCCCGCCATCCGAGGTTATCACACTTAGTGTACTTCTTTTATCAAACTACTAAATAATCCAACGTTATCTGGGCCCATAACCTGTTAGAAGACTAGACTAATACTTTATGTCTATCTCTGCGCAGATGAAGTGGATTATTAAACCGTTATAAAGAATCGTACTGACTACCGAACTTCTGCTGGAGGGAAAAAAATGCAGCCTTCGTTTATTCGGTCGTTTTGGGACAAGAAAATGAACAGCGTCTCAGTGACGTAATCAATCCGCGCATGCAAGCGCAACACCGTCCACTTGTGGACAAACAAAGTCGTAAACAAAATAATAGTACACAGTAACACATAGTCATACAAATACACTGGTGTCATATCTCAACATCAGATTTTATTCTAGACAGTAACAGATCATAATTGATGGATTTTAACTGACATAAGTCTTGTGGTAGATTGACTCCAAGATATTTAATTGATTTCAATTCCTGGTCAATTCCATATTTTTCTCTGATGGCTTGGTCGGGCCTAAATTAAAAGTAATAGCCTGTGTTTTTCATACATTTAATTTATAGCAAGATAGTAGACCATAATCTGTAAGAGCTGACATAAATACAGGGAAGGACATCATAGGTCCTGATAGGTATTCCAGTACATCATCGGAGATCCCTATCTTCTGTACTCCGCCCTCCATATCTACGTATGCCTTTTATAATTTCATTTTGTTTTATCCATTGGCTCAGAGGTTCCAAAAAATGGCAGAGCGAAGAGGACTCGCCGAACATCCCTGTCGACAGCCGTGTTCTAGTATGATAGAATTCGAGACACTCCCATTAATCTTGATCCTAGCCGTTGCTAGGTGCTTTTGTGAGTAACCTCATTCTCTTTCTGGCAAAATTTCACATTCATCGATGCAAGTTTTCTAAAAGGACTCCTCTTTACAGTGTTTTCACAAAGCACTTGGAACATTACATGGACACAGTATCTTTAAGTTACAATAAGAAGGCTGTGAAAACAATGACTTTATTTAATGACTTTATTTAATGTTATGGGAACAGAATTGATAGCCTTGCACCCAGCAGAGCTATCCATTCTGTATGTTCTCCCCATGTCTGTGTGGGTTTCCTCCGGGTTTCCGGTTTCCTCCCACAGTCCAAAGACATGTAAGTCCGGTGATTTGGCCGTACTAAACTGTCCCTAGGTATGAATGCGTGTGTGTCTGTGTGTGTGTGTGTGAGGGGGGGCGTGATGGCCTGGCGGCCTGTCCAGGGTGTCTCCCCGCCTGCTGCCCAATGACTGCTGGAATAGGCTTCAGCGTCCCCGCGACCCTGAGAGCAGGATAAGCGGTTCAAATAATGGATGAATGGATAATAATAATTGCTTCTGTAATGGGTGAAGGGAAGAAAGATAACCATAATGTACACAATATTACATTTATTTTTCTTTTCTTTACTAATTTTATTGTATCTATTTTTCACCGCCTGGCATTTATGTTTTTGATTGTTCTACAATGTTTGCAAGTTCATAAATGTTGCTATTAAAAAAAAAGAACTGTTAACATAGCTAGCTAGCTTTGCATGTTAACAATAGGTCTATGGGGCAAAATGATGATGCTGTAAAAATGTAAGTACTTGTGTTTATTTGTTTTTTTTCTGAAACCACTTGGGTAACTGTGTTGTGTAGAGTTATGAATGAAAAAGATGAAGAGTATAAACCGACTGGATGGGCTTACAATGTTACATCCATCCATCCATTATCCGTATCACTTATCCTGCTTTCAGGGTCGCGAGGATGCTGGAGCCTATCTTAGCAGTCATTGGGCGGCACGCGGGGAGACACCCCGGACAGGCCACCAGGCCATCACACAGGGCCGACATAGATACACACACACACACACACACACACACACACACACACACACACTCATTCATACCTAGGGGCAACTTAGTACAGCCGATTCACCTGACCTACATGTCTTTGGACTGGGGGAGGAAACCGGAGCACCTGGAGGAAACCCACGCAGACACGGGGAGAACATGCAAACTCCACACAGAGGACGACCTGGGACGACCCCCAAGGTTGGACTACCCTGGAGCTTGAACCCAGGACCTTCTTGCTGTGAGGCGACCGTGCTAACCACTGCTTTTTTTGCCAGTTTGCAAGACAGAATAACCTTAGTCATCAAGACAGCATGATAGTTTGGTGTGTACACACCTGATACGTTGTTTTCTTCTGTTTTCTCAGTTATCGGATGTGAAAATGCAAAGACTGAAGGCTATCATTTTCCAGAAAAACAGAGCTACTTAAACATTATAGACCTGACCATCGTTTTCACAGGAGGCACCGTCCTTACCCATGTCCATCCATCCATTATCCAAACCGCTTATCCTGCTCTCGGTCGCGGGGATGCCGGAGCCTATCCCAGCAGTCATTGGGCGGCAGGTGGGGAGACACCCTGGACAGGCCACCAGGCCATCACAGGGCCCACACACACACATACACACCTAGGGACAATTTAGTACAGCCAATTCACCTGACCTACATGTCTTTGGACCCATCACACTCAAAAATGTCAGCACAAGGTTATCTCTTTCAACGCCGTTCGCTTGGACAAAGCAATCAAAACGCTGTGTATAGGAGCACCACTGCTCTGTATTTCCATCATCAGGGCTAATGTTACCAACCACCCCCCGTCATTTTAGCTTTGTTAGCAAGTTACTGTCTGTTGCATCCACTCCCGTTAGTTTTACTGTACTCACGATTGCCTCTGTTCATCCAGGACATGGAACGCTCTGCTGAGCCATCTGAGTAGAAGTCATCCTTCTCACAAAAGGAGATCCCTTTTTTTAAATGCTGCATTTGTGATAACAATCAGCTTTCCACTGACTGACTTTTTTCACCATATTGGTCAACATTTGAAAAAACATGAAGTAGTTCCTTGTATGTTTGATGGCTGTTCATACAAAACCAACATATATGGAACTCTCCGCACCCATAAATGGACAAAACATCATCATGCACAGTTACTGACTTAAAAACATTGAGTAACTGTCAGGTCATCATCACTCAGTCCCGCTCCTTCTGATTCGGTCAACTCTTGACACTGAATTGAATGAGGAATTACTGCAGGATCAGCCAACCACCGAAGAGTCTAGAGATTTTGAAAAAGAAATTGAATTTAGCCTCAGTTTTACTTCAATTATAACATATATACTTGGTTTTGTGTACAGCTGTCAATGAGTTGCTCGAGGAGCGACATCATCTAATTGGGACTGTCTCCATTCCAGTTACCTAGAGGACAATTAATCAGTTTTTAGGAGATAAGAACTGTCATTTGGAGGCACCCTATTCAAAATGAAAAAAACAAAACAAAAAACAACTCTTCTTTTCTGCACTCCACTTATTGTTTTAAATCAACAAATGTATTGAACAAATTAAATTGATTGAAAATAATAAGTGGAGTGCAGAAAATAACAGGGTTTTTTTGTTTTTTTTTTTGGTGTCTCATATTATGCCTGCCCCAGCGTCCGGGTAGCATAGTGATCTATTCTGTTGCCTATCAATACAGGGATCGCCGGATCGAATCCCCGTGTTACCTCCGGCTTGGTCAGGAGTCCCTACAGACACAATTGGCCGTGTCTGTGGGTGGGAAGCTGGATGTGGGTGTGTGTCCTGATCGCTGCACTAGCGCCTCCTCTGGCTGGTCAGGGCGCTTGTTCAGGGGGAAGGGGGAACTGGGGGGAATAACATAATCCTCCCAGGTGCTATGTCCCCCTGGCGAAAGTCCTCACTGTCAGGTGAAAAGAATTGGCTGGCGACTCCACATGTGTCGGAGGAGACGTGGTAGTCTGCAGCCCTCCCCGGATTGGCAGAGGGGGTGGAGTAGCGACCGGGACAGGTGGGGTAATTGGCCATGTACAATTGGGGAGAAAAAGGGGGAGAATTTTTTTTAAAAAAACACGTTGTCTGGCCCACTTCAGATGATGTTCATGTCTGACCTGGTGCAGGGAGAAGTGGTGGTTGGTGTCCGCCCAGCGCTACCGGTTGAAGGGGTTCACCTCATTCTAGGTAATGGTCTGGCTGGGGGTGTGTTTGGGCTAAAGTGCCGCCACCTCCAGTAGTTACCCCTTCACAGAGACTCGTGAGGAACATAGATGAAAGTGCACGAAGTTTGCCAGAGGTTTTCACAGCCTGCGCTGTGACGCGCACTATCAGCTGCGCTATACCTGATCCACAGCTTGAGCTAAGTGGTAAAAAAGAGGACCGCACAATGCCATTGTTATTCTTGCCAGATCTGTCTGACTTGCCTTTTTCTGTTTCCATAGAGGACGTGGCTAGTGCACAGCAGGCGGATCCCACCTTGAAGGAGCTCCTTGACGGTGCCTGTCCTGTGGGTGAGGGGTCCGGCCTTGCGTGTGGATATTTCATCCAGAATGGGCATTTGGTGAGAAAATGGGTGCCTCATGGGGAGAGTTTTGTTGGTGATGCTATTGTGCAGATTGTAGACCCTGAGAAATTTTGCAAATTGGTGTTGGAACTCGCTCATGATAGGTCAGGACATTTGGGGGTGAGAAAAACGTTTTTGGCCTTGTGTGAAGAGGGATGTTGCCGCTCATGTCAAAACATGCCACACTTGTCAGTTGATGGGGAAACCAAATCAAAGCATCAAACCTGCACCCCTGTGTCCCATCTCAGCGATTGGTAAACCATTTAAAAATCTTGTTATTAATTGTGTTGGTCCCCTCCTGCGTTCTGAGTCGGACAGTAGTTATTTACTTAGTCATGTGTCAAAGCACCCGCTATCCCGCTGCGTACCCATTGCGCAACATTACCACTCGGGCTGTAGTAAAGACATTGTCACAATTCATTTCAGTTTTTAGTATCCTCAAGACTATTCAAAGTGATCAGGGCAGTAGTTTTTCTTCTCACATGTTTGCACAGATTTTGAAACAGCTCCATGTTAAGCATAAGCAGTCCATGTTAAGCATAAGCAGTCCACAGCTTATCATGCGCAGAGCCATAGATTTTGGAGGTTTACGACTCTTTATTTGGTGCGTCTCTCCCACTGTAGTTCCATTTCCATCACCAACAGATGCTGAAGCATACTATTATATTATCTATCTAAATGAAACAATTCAAACTTTGCTGTTTTTTTTTAATCTGAAGTGGCTGCTTGCATAAAACCACAGTTTATAGCTACTCCATGCAGATCTGATTTAATGACAAATGAATAAATATTAAATTCTGCTGGCCTCTAGACAATGGTAACCCTTAATACTCTGCAGGATGCCGATGTCGACATCAGAAAGGAGTGTGTCCTCAAATCTCTCATCATCTACTTGGGAGAAAATGTTGAGAACCTGATAAAAGAATTGATGATCTGTTTTTCATTAATTGCCTTAGCTTGGTCTAGATATCCCTCTGTTTGTAATAATTGAAATATCTATCTTAACAATTGAATCTGAGCTGTGTTTCTTGTGGTTCAAGCAGCAGGGGGTAGGGTTGGAGCAAATGTCAAAAGCCAAAATGGGTGTGCATGCACATGGCACTGCTATTGGCCAAGTTTATTAAGAACTATAATCTATGTGCTGTACTTCACCAGCAACATCATGGCTTATTTCTCACCGAACATGCAATGAGAAATCTAATTTTGTAACTGGACATTTACTGTACCATCGCTATATTTTCCCAGATGATAAAAATGAAACCCTCCATTGAAGGGACTCATGGCTTGTGTATAGAATAGATTTGGTTGCTATTTTTTAGCCATGACTTATTTATGTGTGAGGAAATGGGAGAGATTTTAGCCTTGGGGGCCTATCACAGAGCGAGGATTTCACCTAAGCAGTAGGGAAATAGAGTAAATACAGTATGGCATAAAGTAATCCCCACCCCCCAAAAAAAAGCCTATACATCTTGTGCTATCTTATTCCTCAGGTTTCACAGAGAGCTAAAGCTGAGCAAAAGCTGCAGAGTACCACCATGGCGATCTTCATCATTAGGGAGGACGAGAGCCTTCTGCATCAGCCCAAAGATATTGGGATTGTCATCGATGGGGTGGAAGTACTGAATGCGTTGCCTTCTGTGTCAGCAGCCTTGGCCATGCTCTTTGGACTAATTTATGCACTAAACATGAAAGATCCAAAGGGATTCACATTCACCTTTGAGGCCCTCCAGAAGATCCTGATGGAGTTTGGTTCCAACAAGATGTCCAACAAATGAATAACGAGCTCCACAGAGCACAGTAGACGGTTTCTAAAGCATAGGGGGTGTCACAGATGCACCTTTTGGTTTTTAAATGGCTCTGTTGCCAAGACCTTTTTCTTGTACAATGTTCAGTGGTTTCTCCTCCCAAGACAAACCACTGAACCCTAACCCTAACCACAGACTTATTTATTATGAGGAACTCCTCCTTCAGAATGAGATCCTCTTCTTCTTAAACTATGGGTTATTAAAAAAAACCAATTGAGTTTCTTCTCCTTGATGGCTGATTATATTTGGAAAGCGAAAGTAGGATTTTTTTCTGCTCTCTGTCAGCTCGATTGGAACAACCAAAAACAGCAGAGAAATTAACCATTGTGAAATATCGAACTACGATAGCGATTCTGTATGAATCAAACCTTGAAACAAATTCTGTCCACTCTGATTGTTTAGAAAACGTTTAGAGTCGTGCAGTGAGAGCAACACAGTATCCTAAATCGGAGCCGCTGTCCTCCAACATGGCGGATGTGTTGCCGTCACGTGATATGTGACGTAATTTGAGGCTAACCCATACAGAATGGATGGTTACAGCGCTTGCTTACTTATGTCTTCATTCACTTTAGTGAGGGAAAGTTAGCAGGAATTTGACCAATCTGGGAAGTAAAGTGTTACCAATAAATTTCTTCACCAATGTGTTCCTTAAGGTGTGTAGTAACATGTATTAGAATGTTGAAATTCAACTCCCGGGGGTAACCTCTGAAAAAATTGCTCAAAGTCAGGGTACCGATAACAGATTTTCGAAAATTGAAAAAAGCTTAAATTGGACTTAACTTACGTTTGAGGGGTCAAACTAGGAATTTGTCATGATTCTAAGTTGATTGCAAGCATTTATTTTTCACCAAGACACTGGTAGAAAAATATTCACATCCACTTTCCCACTCATCACCCCCCACCCCCCAAGCCGTAGAGGGCACCCGACCTGTTGAAGCCATTTACATCCTTTTTCTCTATTGATCACGGGCTGACTGAATATACTGCTTTCAACACCTGATACGTACGTATTCTCAACAATTTTTCTAACAAGCTGAAATGTTTCTTTGCACAACACTGATGATTCTCATTTGTTACATAAAACGTATAACGTTGCTTGTTCTTGTTAGCTAGCTAACAGTAAGTAATATGATCGGCTAACGTAAATGTTAACTTCCACTAAAAGTTGTCATTACTAGCTTAACAATACTTGTTAGCTGGCTCATAGCTGTCATAAGTTGTCTGACTCTCATGTGTGTACTATACTCCAAAACCTACATCTGATTTATTTATTTATTTAGTTAAATGCTAGCTGTCTGCTCCATTAACTACCTAGCTAGGTTAAAGTGGTGTAGCCTGTACTGCCTCAGATTTTTTTTACATTTATTGTTACGGTTAAGCAAATCTATTCTTTTACACCTCAGTACAATATTTCAGAAACTATGCCTCTATGACAGATTCGGTCTTTATTCTACTTTGTGTAGGCTATGGGTCTTCAGTAGGCTAATATGGAAGACGATGTGAACCCACCTCTGCTCAAGTGCTTCTTCTGTGAAGGCCTGGAAACGCCAGGTGAGAGGCTTTTGCAAGGAACTTCTAAAGGCTACGCTACTTTATTGAAACATGCAGAAGCCATGGAAGATGCTACAATTTTGGAGCGTATGAAGAAGGATGAAAATGAAGGAAGACTTAGATACCACATAAAGTGTAAAGATTATTTGTACAACAAGTTTGTCAAGGTCACCAAGACGTCAGCTCAAGCATCAAAGGCAGAGGAAGAGACAGCAAAGCTGAAGCGAAGGCGCACTTGCTCTGAGTTCAGTGCATCAACTGCATGCACCTCTTCAAGTTCACGGTTCGTTCAGCTTCTGTACAAGAATGTATGCATTCTTTGCAACCAGCCCACTCATCTCTACGAACATAAACCAGCAGATGCTAGAAAGAAATATAGAGTGCCTGATAATGTGACTGCAGATAGACTAAAGGCAAGCTTGTTGAAGATAGCAAGGAGTCGTGGCGATGACTGGGGCACAGAAGTCCTTGGACGTCTGGAAGGGATCAATGACTTAGTAGCAGAAGAAACCTTGTATCATTTGCGCTGCAAACTTCTTTTGGAAAAGGGTAGGCCTTACTCCAAGACTGCAGATGAAGGACCAAGGAAGAGAGGACAAAAGAAAATAGATGATGAGCGAGAGGTTGTTTTTATTGAATTATGCGAATGGCTAGACACAGAACTCGAGCATGGGGTGATGACACTTGACCAAGTCCACGAAAAGATGCAGCAGTTTGATCAGTCACCCGATAAGAGCCTCTCTTATTCAAAGAAATGGCTAAGGATGAAACTTCCAGAGAAATATCATGACACACTGTACTTCACATCACAGTCAAAAAGGTCAGATGTACTCTGCCTCAAAGATAACACAAGCAACATTCTGCGAGAGCATCATGCTAATCTTCAGGAAGGAGATGAGAAGACACAAATCATAAAGACAGCACTAAAGTTCATATGCAGCGACATCGCCATGATTAATCTAGATCCAAAGTCATACCCCACTGCATACAGTATGGCTGATATCCAGAGTCAGCTGGCACTTGTTCCTGAGAGCCTCCAGATGTTCTTGAGACCAATAGTGAAGACCGATGAAAGAGTAGCTGTTTGGGGGCAGAACTTTATCAAGGCTCGTCGGCCTCGATCAGGAGTATTGCAATACCAAATGGGGCTTGCCATACAACTTGATCATAGATTTGGGTCAAAATGGATGATCGACAAGTTACACTGGCTAGGATACACTGAGTCTTACTCAGAGACACAAAACTACAAATACTGCTTCCTCAATGACAGGAATGGAGATGGCATCCCAGATACATCTGGCACACTTGATACCATTGTAGAAGAAACTGATGACCAGATCAATGATGAGGCTGCGATTGATGCCGCACTTGAGGATCCAACGGTTCCGACCGCCAGTGAAAGTGACAATCAGGTGGTCTCCATGGAGGTTGCGGAAGCAAACAATGCAGTCACTCAGTTTGTTGGGGACAATATAGATTTAAACATTGTCTCTGTCAGTGGAAACACCCCGTTTCATTCAATGGGTTGAAGAGAACAACCCATTCGACCACGATCGAGACAAGAATATGCTTGTATCTTTCTCTACAGGATTCACAAGCACGGGGGATGACTCAGTCAATGCGGAGAGAGCAGCTGAAGTAGGTAGAGAGATGCAGATAAAGCTGGATGGACAGTCAGCAACATCAACCATGGAGGTGAAGTCAAATGTACAAGCCCTGTCATCACTCAGAAAGATTCCCAAGATCAACGAGAAGAAGATTCATCTTGACTCACTCAAGTTGTTCAACCGACTGATCATTTTTGCTCAACGGGATATGACAGTTGAGACAAGCTTGGAGTATGAGCTAACTCCCGTCCCATTGTCCCTTTTCAGCAACAAAGATCACAAAATGAACAAGGCAAACAAGGCAGGGTTTTCCAAAACTAGCCTGAAGGAGTTGAGTGATCCACTTGAACTCACTAACCAACCCTGTTCCACTTTGGTGGTTGATGGAGGATGGCTTCTCTACATGGCGAAGTGGGAACAAGGCCAGACTTGGCAGGAGATTGCCAACAGTTACCTAAGGTACGTGCAGCGTCTTGGCTATAACTCTCAAAGGATCATTGTGGTCTTTGATGGCTATAACAGATCACCAAAAGATCATGACCACATCCGACGTAGCAAGAAATCATGCTGTGATCTCCAGATTCAACCAGATATGATGCACTGGACACCAAGAGTAAAGTTCTTGGACAACATCCATAACAAGAATGAACTCATTCACCTCCTCTCCTCAACGTTCAGAAAACTTAACATCACTGTGGAGCAGACTGACAATGATGCTGACACTTTGATTGTGAGAGAGGCATTGATTGCTGCTAAAGATGGCTCTGTTGAGGTCAGTAGTTTGTGTAGATATTTAACTTTCATTTGCTTAACTACTTTAAAATAAGAGTTTTGATTTTTTAAAATATTTTCACATGCTCTCTTTACAGTTGCGAGCAGAAGACGCAGACGTGCTGGTAATGCTGGTGCACCATAGCTCGAGCACCAACCACCCAATCTTCTTAACCACATCCAAGGGCTCTTATGATGTCAGGAAGATCCGGGAAGCTCTCTCAGAAAGAAAGAGACGCTACCTGCTCTTTTGTCATGCGTTCACTGGGTGTGATACAGTTTCTGCTATTTCTGGCCATGGGAAAACAACTCTGTTTGACAGGTAATAATAGTATGCCTATAATAATAAAAGTAATTGTATTTTAGTGAAATATTTGTATATTGAAATATCTTTAAAAAACCTTGAAATACACTTTTTCAGGTTTTGTGCAGGGGACATTGATAAACATATGGACATCTTCATGGACATTCATGCTACCAAGGGTGCAGTGGTTCAGGCTGGAACTGCGATCTTCCAACATATTTACAATGGACCAGGTACTACTCTGGGTGAAATTCGGTACACCATGTTCTCATGGAAGGCAGCGGCTGGGCTGATCAAACCAGAGACTTTACCTACAACAGAGGGTGCGGCTGCACAGCATTCTCTCCGTGCCTACCTACAGACCCGAGACTGGATTCTTCTACAGAGCATGTCTCTGGACCCCAGTGACTATGGATGGACATTCGGTGTTCATGGTTATGAGCCAGTTCCAACACTAGACCCAATGGCTCCTGAGGAGCTCCTCCATTTCACGAGCTGTAATTGTAATGGAGATTGCAGCAACAGGTGATGCAGCTGCAAGAAGAATGGTGTCAAGTGCATCTCAGCATGTGGAGTTTGTAAAGGCACTACATGCAAGAATGGTATTCATGATGGTCTTGAAGAAGACTCAGACATTGACTTGTGAAGCATTTGACATGGATTTTCTCTGACTATTGCAACTATTGTAATAAATGCAAAAAAAAATATATGCAAAAGTTGGCATGGCAGTTATTCCACTAAGGAGTAGATCTAGAGAAAATTAAATGCTAGCAATCAAATCAGAATCATGAAAAAAACAACAAAAGTAAGTCTCTACAGCATTGCTGTGATTTGTTATGATAAAAAATGATTTATCTAAATCTTTTTCAAAAAATCACCCTCACCCGGACTTCCCCCCTCCCCCACTTCCTCTCTATTTACTACAATATTTTCAAAACAAAAAATGAAAATAAAAGAATAGATGAATTAAAGAACAAGGGCCTCTCACTGGGAGGGGGGTGGATGGAAAGGGCCTTAAGAACGGGATAAAAAATAAAAAGAATGAAAAATAAAAAATCCTTTAAAAATCATAAAAAATCACACGAGTGAGTTAGAGACTTACCCCAAGAGACTTTTTTGTTCAGAAAATTATGTACAAAAATGTTTTGGTAGCCTTTTTTCCTAAACCGGAAGTTGATTTTTTTAATACTGGTGTCAATACCCCAACTTTGATCAGGTTTTTTCATGGTTTCCCCCTGGAGTTGAATGTCAACATTTTAATACATGTTATTACACACCTCTATGAACACATTCATGAAGACATTTCTTGGTAATGCTTTACTTCCCAAATTTTCCTAACTTTCCCTCACTACTTAAACACACTGCACGTTACATTAAGCTCTAGCCAGTTTACTCTTGTAGTGTGTCACACTCAAATTGGTCACCGGAACATCAAACTAGGAACAACAATAATATCGTTACACTGCCCATTGTTCCGACAGCCTATTATTCCGAAACCCCTGTAGTCCGAAAAATGTTCCACTGAACCGAAAGCCCATTTGTCCGACAGCCCGTTATCCCGAAAGCAAAAACCCACTGCTCCGAAAATACACACTGTCCCTAGAGTTGTTTTGTTGTTGTTTGTTTTGTTTTGTTTTTTGCCCTTAACATCATAGTGTACTTTGACGTGCAAACGCGAAGATATCGTTTACTACTAATACGCGTGAATAGGAGGTTTAACATTAAACGCACTCGTGAGAATGTCATCTCTCTGCTTCACCAGAAATTTCAACTTTCTTATATTTATCTCTGGCCAGTTCAGCTCAACGATTAGCAACTTGCCGGTGTTGTGTCGAACTCTGTTCCCCCGTCGAGAACCGTTTCCCGGTAGCAATCGGTTACGATTAAGTTAAGCATTGGGTTGAGGTTAGATTTTACCACAATTTGCGACGCATAGCCCACCACGGCGGCAGTTGCGCGGCGTCGTGGTGAAAAGATTAAAAGAAGTACGGGTTGAGATGCTTTGTCTCCCAGACATAGTTTGTACGCCCACGGACACCCTTTTCATTCTGAGATGTATGACTGTGACCCTCTTAAATAACAAAAAAAAAAAAAAACCAAACAAACAAACAAACAAAAACCATTTGACTGGTAAAGGCAAATTGACTTTAGGATAAATTAATTGTAATAGCAGTAAAGAATGAATGGAATTATTCTGTTCCACTATTATTTTGTTGTGCCAGTTTGATGACACCAGTGATAATATAGGCCTGATAGAAAATTTGATTGTAATTTTGAGTCAAATGCTCACAGATGAATAAGGTTCATTGAAACGTATTTTAGCAAGATGAGGACTTTCTTATTTGTAAGTGCAAGTCTACTGTTTGGTTAAGCTATTTTTTTTTCATGAAAATCCTAGGAAATTTAGCATCCCCATACCTGATGCCCTAGTGCCGCCTATGTAGCTATTAATTGACATTTTCCATCTGTTGTATAGCAAACAGTGAGCATCAATCTCCTTGTTATATAATGGAAATAAAAGGAAATCAGTTTTGACAAAAGTTGTAATTTAACTGATCCTGTTCTGTATTACAGTGTCCAATAACAGAAGAGGGGGACAACAGGATGGAGAGACCCCTGACTGTAATGCGGGAAGTGAGGAGATGGAGAGAGCAGGGGCCTCAGAGTAAGGCGATACCCCCCACTGCATTGCAAGAGGAGAGGAAGGGAATGGGAGCAGTGGAAGATCTCTTGCGAGCATGCCTGGAGAAGACTGCATTCTTCCAGGGATGTTTCCAGTTGAGATCTGTTCATGAAGAGGACGTCTTCTGTCAAAATTAAACCCTCAAGAGCAATTGTTTCTTCAAATCAAACAAGGCAAAGGCGGCTCTTAATAATAATAATGCTCTTGCTGCCAAGGAGGCTATGAAGCAAGAAAAGCAGCTGACTTTACTGCATTAGGTGAGGAGGATGACAGAGGTGAACAATCTCTTGGAAGTCATCCTGGACAGGACTGCATAACTCCAGAGATCTCTCCAGGAGAGATCGATTTATCATGACGAAATCCTCTGTCAGAATGAGAACCTCTAGACAGAGTGTCACCTCAAATCTGAAGAGGCACAGGCTGCTCATTCTGCCAAAGAGGCCATGAAAAGAGAAAAGGAGTCGATCCTCCTGGAGAAAGACATGCTCCTGCAGCAGGTGGTGGCCCTTCAGAGAGACGCCATCCTGCAGAGACCTGCTGCCCTGAAGGCGGAGGACTTACAAACTCCTGCCATGGAGAAAACAAAGGCTGTAGTGGAGCGGGTGGAACACCTCACTAACGATGCCAGGCTTTTGGAGCAGAGCAAAGAAAATATGGCTTCTGCCCTCCTCCAGCCAGATAGTCTCCTTATTTATTATAAGAAACTCCTCCTTCAGAATGAGATCCTCCAGAGCGAGAGTAACCTCAAATCCGTAGAGCTATAGGTTGGTTGTTTTGACAAAGAGGCCATGGAGCGAAAATATAAGTCGATCTTACAGAACATGGAGCGAAAATATAAGTCGATCTTACAGAACAAAGACATGCTCCTGCAGAAAGACGTCACCCTGACGTCACACTGGAGGGTGAGGCGTTACTTCGGTCTGCTAATATGGTGATTGATATGACCTTTGACGTGATTGCATGCCTGTCTGAGGAGCTTTGCCGAGGGATGCTGAGAAATGAAAAGATAGCGGCTGCCATCCCCCAGGCAGAGGAGGTGTTTAAAATGCACTCCAACCAGTACCAGGAGGGGGAGTCTTGTGTCATCCTGGAGAATGAGAGCTCCATGGATAGAAGTGCAGACAACAGAGACAGGTGTAATCAATATGTATCTAGTTGTAGAGGGAAAAAACAATGCCCTGTTCAAACACCCTTGCCTGATGAAAAGACGGAGGCCGTAACGTCACGTCCAAGAAGGGCCATATCCGGCGCTTCTTTGGGAGGCTGACAAGGATTTTTTGTTGCCATTGCTCACCCAATGGAAAAGATTTGTCTTGAAAGAGCCCTTCTCTCTTCAGCCTTGCTACCCAATGGCCAACAACAGCCTTAAAGATGAGCAGTATGGTATACAGTGTTTACAGGTTATGATTTAAAAAAAAAAGGACAACGTTCAAGCTTGCCTTACATCAGTGCCTAGAACCCTTTTTTAAGTTATCGGTCAATAAGATTTACACCACACATGCTAACATCAAGGAGTTACAATAGCTGGATACACCTGTTCGGTGACGGGGGGCAAACTGTCCAACAAAATCATTCAGGTTTAATGATCTTGCTCTCCTCCTCCTCAATACTCAGTACTCCAATATTGCTGAGCCTCTCATCACTCATAGTTGTTCGTAAATGATTTTTTTTATAAGCACAAGCACTAAGAGGCTGTGCTCACAACTAGCACTGCTAACAGGCAAGGCGACACAAGCGGAAAAGCTGAAAACAACAATTCTTTGTATGGTCCAATAAAAGTGGTAAAGTCCACAACACTGGACAATGTTTTCCTCTGAACAACCTTCTTTGCCTGATACACGTTTGAGATCATCAAGATTGCACCTACGTTTTCCTATAGTGGACTCTACAACATACCCGCTAAGTCTGAAGCTCCCTCCTTGTAACCTTTTCTCAGTAGCTTCAACTGCAATATTACAGTGTGTTGCTGTGTCCACACTGTCTTGCCGTAGCTCATCGAAACATGATTCACCTCTGTATTCCTCTAAAGTGTCCTGTGGTGCCTAGATTAGGTCCATGGCTCTAGTTAGATCAAGTGATGAAGCATGTCAGAGAGCAACTTGGTGTCCCCAAGAATCTTCCTAAATACTGCTAGAGTTCCAATAAAAGGTGAGGTCTATTTGTGTAAGTAGGCCCCGTGCTTCCACAGATCTTTCCCCACCGTTCTCCACAACTATCTCATGAAGTACACGTAACATAGACAGTTGCTCTTTTTTTGTTTTGTTTTGTTTTTTTGTTTTTGGTCTTTTGTTTCATGTGCAATGACAGAGAAGAACTCGTCTTTCCTTCACTTCCCCAATTATGTCTTTACATACCACATCTGACAGGCATTCCAAGATTTAATTTTGAATGGTGCTACTGGTATATTTTGCATTTCCTGTCGCTTTCTTTTTTTTTGCAATCAGTGGACTGTGTTTAGAAATCAATTCCATTATTAATAAAAAGTTCCCTTTGTTTTGTGATGCATCTGTCTCGAGGTGTCCCGTTTGTGAATTGTTTTGCATGGCTGTAAGAAGCAGCACTTCAGCAACAGTTTTAACGTAGTTGTGGTTTTCTTCTACTTTTTTTTTTGGTATGCTTTGTCTAAGGCATCTAGCACAGACGAATCAATCAGAATGTTCTTCTCACGTTCACTCCAGGCGAACATAGCATTGACATGACCTTCAGATTTTTCATGCCCCTTAAACCCCCCATCTTTAAACATTGCCTTCTTCCAATTGAAGCATCCTCCTTGTGATGTGAATGAAGTTTCAGGAGCATTAGGCGGGGAAAAGTGTCTACATGCGAAGCAGCATGTTGAGTCCCGACTTTGTGAATACTCACTCGAGCTAGTTGTGCTGTGTGTACCATGTCTTATTGAAGGCCCTTTTCCTGTCACCCTGCACTGTTCGAGGAAAGACCTTCAAATGTGGCTGTTTTGGTCCATGTGCTGGATACTGGGATATATCTGGGAGGGTAAAAGCCATTCAGTTTTTTCAGTTTTGTGTTAGTTTAACCTCCCTCTGGTCTCTGCATGCACTATTACACGTACCTTTATTTGCAGAAAACGCAGAGGATAGTGATGACTGCTGCTCCTTTCTTCCACCCTGACATGCCCTTCTGTTTCACTGCTTCCTGCTCCTGTAGCTACTTTTTTTTCCTTCACAGTGAAGAAACTCTCAATATTTTGAGACCTTTTCGTTGGTCCTATTGTTGTTTTTCCCCTATGTGTCTACTGTCTGCCCCTGAAGAAACAATAATGCATATTTTTCAGTTAGTCTAGTCACAAAATAATGTTTTCCCTCAAGCTGAAACTTGGCTATATTGAGTTTCTTCTGCTGGCTCTCCTGCTAGTTTGGCTGGCTCTTCCATTCGCTCTGTTGGCTCTACCATTAGATCAGCTAGCTCTCCTGCTAGCTCAGTTTGCTCACCGTCTTCCCCAATGTTAAACTCCACATTTTTAACAAGTTTCCTTTTTTTTCCTCTAGTCGTAATCAGCACCCTTTCCAATAATCACAGAAAGTTGAATCAGTTCACCTGGATACAACATTTATTGACAGATACGTGATTCAACCTTTGCCTGCATTATTGAGCATGCATCAAGACCTTTCTAATAAGATTTTACAGTGTCCCACAATTTTTAAACTACTGATTATACAGAGGCTTTAATATCTCACTGTCGGGAAGCTCCCTTTCTATGCTGCTGCCATGTTTGAATTTTGTTGTTGGAATGTTGGAATTTCTATTTTGTGTGCTATGTGTTGTAACTGCTGCAAAAAGGGCTGTTGTGCAAGCAGTAACATATGGACCTGCTGTGTTGATTTTAGGTTTTTAGGGTCGATCGTCAATATTGCAAATCAGCAGAGGAAACAGATACAAACAGCTGGAAATAGTTGCATTTTCACACTGCAAATCACAGTGGTGCTGGCTCACCCACCTGTAGAAGGAGTTCACACATGTGACACTGCGTGGAATTTAAATATTACAAGTAGAAAGCAAAAAATAAACTGTCAATTTTCAATCTGTGAGCTGTTATCCATCTTGTGTCTCCTCTGTGTGAAGGGGGCATGACTGGCCTCACACCTGGTTACACGAATATTGTATAGTCTGTCCTCTTTCCTCACTGTCTTAAAACCTCAGAGAGCGAGAGAGAGAGAGGGAGAGATTAACGGTTAACTGTGATAAGTGCAAAGAAAATAAAGTAATTCTTCCCATGTCAGATGTTGTGTCCTGGAAAACACTCAATATGGTTTAATGCTTGTGTGCTGTCAGAGCCAGTAGATCTGGATGTGCTCCAGGTCCCAGAGCTGCTCACTGGTGTCAGGCTCCACCTGCTGCCTCCGCCAGTCAACTTAGATGTAGATCTCCACAGGAGCAGCCACAGCTGCCGCTTGCTGCAGTGTGGTGGAAAAAACACACTAGTTTTACCGTTAAGACACTGCGGGGCTCACCAGTAATTGCTGACAGCATACTGAGGAGACAGATGTTTACCATTCTCTTACTGGGTTTATGTTATTTGAAGCCAATAAGGTGTTGTTGATTTGGTTGTTGTTTTACCCAAGTACTACGCAATGCTCCCCCCCCCTTCTTTCTTTCTTTGTTAAAGGTTTTGTTCTGAGAGGGACACTAAGATTTAAACGTGACAACATTGTTCTTCAGGAACCGAGGCTCAAGGCTTCACAAAAGTAGGTTGTACGGTCGTTTCCAGATTTTGTCATGTTTGGGTGACCCCCTAAATTGAATGCTTCCCTTCCGTATGCCACCATTGTTTGTCTGCGCTGTAGGTGGGGGGGAAATGACAGCGGAGAGACCAAAAACCTCTCAGTAGAGCATATCCTTTTTGTCCTTGTACCAACTTCTTGTGAAAACAGTACAACTATGCTGCACAACACAGTACAAAAAAAATACAGTGCAACTAAATTATTCCTCATTTTAGAACCAAACACCTCCTGGAAATTGTGCAAAATTCCTTGTACATCCCTGGGCCCCCAATTTAGAAATCCCCAATCTAATATCAGTGTTTCATAAGGGGGGCAAAGAGTCCTTGCCAGCATAATTAGACCAAATAATTCCTTTTCATTAGCCCTAATAATTATGTGTGTTAATCCAGTACCAAGGAAATGAACAGTGCCGTGGTTAACCTGGGCTTACTCCAAGAACAGGCGTTTGGCTGTACATTTACGTAAGATGTACGCATTAGCGTGTCTCCTACACTTATTATTCCCATCTGAGCTCACACTCTTTATACCCTCAAACTTATTTGGGAAAGTTGACATTAACAAAGTTGCAAATGATTTTGTCAAACGTGTTGTGATTATAGAAGAAGTGTGTTGTTGGATTTTATGCATAAACACATTTCTCCACTTTTGGGGGGTGCACAGCACAATCCTCTCAACAGGGGCTGCTTATTTAGCAGGTGTCCATGCTCAGGTCTGTAACCAGGGATTGTGGGTCATGTCCACATGGTGTGTCGAAGGACATCCCTCCTTTCGCCAGCTGTAGCTCATGAATCATTATAGATAATACTATACTGAAGGGCGTCCGGGTGGTGTGTCAGTCTATTCCGTTGTCTACCAACACGGGGATCGTCGGTTCGAATCCCCGTGTTACCTCCGGCTTGGTCAGGCCTCCCTACGGGTGGGAAGCCGAATGGTGGGTATGTGTTCTGGTCACTCGCTGCACTAGCGCCTCCTCTGGTCAGCCAGGGTGCCTGTTAAGAGATGATGGGGGGGGTAGCATGATCCGCCTACGCACTATGTGTCCCTGGTGAAACTCTTCACTGTCAGGTGAAAAGAAGCGGCTGGTGACTCCACATGTATCGGCAGTAGTCTGCAGCCCTCCCCGGATCGGCAGAGGGGGTGGAGCAGAAATCAGGACGGCTCAGAAGAGTGGGGTAACCACTGGGGAGAAAAAGGGGGAAATAACTCCCCCCCAAAAAAGATTACATACTGAATTAAGTGCAGAAAAAAGGACAATACTAATTAACTTGCATCGCAACACCTTGAAAACTCTTTTGTTCTGCCATCTCTTTCCTCTCTTTTTAATGGAAGGTTCTTATACCTAATTTTCTTACATTGAACTTTAATTTTTAAAAAACAAAGAGAATGAAGGCTCAGACTCATTGTGTGTCATACAGTTTAAAGTAAACATTTTGAACTGAATCAACCCAAGTGTGACGTCACTGACGTTTTACTCAACATATTAAGGTGGCCAGTATTAAGAAATACAATTACATAACTGTCAGCAGAGTTTTGTTTAGTTGCCAAACCCCAGTTTGTACTCTGAGCTCATTCACTCCCCTCAAGTCAAGCAGCACACTTGTGTGGTGTTTGTTGTCCCTGGTTGTGTGAACTTTGTGTGATGTATATATCCATACAATCAACGATCAATAAGCTTTGTGATTTGGCATAACGCGCCTGGGTTGGCATCTTCTTTATTTATACGTGTGTCCTGAGCCTGTAGGGAAGAGACCAGGCGGGCCGGGCAGAGCTAAGAATAGACTGAAGTTTGTAGTCACCTAACGTGGTCAAACTAACAGGAAATAGCCCTCAGGAGCTTCCTTCAAGCTTCCTGAACAACTAAAATTGGCAGTTGTTTGTTATCATTTGGCCTCTGCAGCATGTGGTTATGGCTTGGACATCTAGGATGTCAGGGGGAGCGTAATGTGTGTTTTTGTGCCTTTGTGTGTTGTTTACATGCGGGCATGAGTGTGCTTGTGCATGAGTGTGCTTGTGCGTGCGTGTGCATTCCATTATTCCGGGTTTAGACAGTGACACTCCAGTGTGCGTGTCTCAGCTTTGTTTGTCACTCTGTGTCTGCCCGCCTATCTGCCTGACACCTGCACCCACCAGTGTGACTGGGGAAGTGGAGTAGGCACAGGGGTCTGGTGCAGGCAGAGAAAGAGGGGGGGGGGACAAGAAAGACTGAGCCAGTGGACAATTCCAACACAAATTGGCTCAACAGCTGCCTGCCGATTAGGACACCTTAAGGTGAGCTGCTCTACATCTGCACAGCCGGCATAGGTGCACAACACTGGCACTTGTGTCCTTGTTTTCTGTAAGGTTGCTATTGTGTCTGCATGTGTGCATACTAATGCTGGCACCCTAGTGTGTGTGTGAGTGAGTGTTTGTGTGACTGTGCATGTGGGTTCTTTTTGTTTGTTTGTTTGTGTGCGAGTGCCTGCACACAAGTATACACACATGTGTGGGTTGCTGTTGATGACTATGCGTTTCATTTATGTGTTTATTTGGGTCATTATATGTTATCAGTTTCTGTATGATATTACCTGCCCAAAATCTATGGTCAGTATGTAGGAATTAGTGTGTGTATGTGTGTGTGTGTGTGTGTATGTGTGTGTGTGTGTGTGTGTGTGTGTGTGTGTGTGTGTGTGTGTGTGTGTGTGTGTGTCTGCATATTTCGTCCATCAGTGATAATATTGTGTTTCATTAGAAAGAGTGGGATGATCATCATGACACTCAGAGATAATATTGTTTGACCACATGTACCACACAGGAGCTGGGCTTAAATAAAAATCACTTGATTAACCTGCAGCGGGATAAGTGAGATGAGGGGGGGGGGTGTGGACACAGGAGATCTTTCCACAAAGAGCGGTATTGTTGTTAACTTGGCATTAGCTGTGTTGTTTGGATAACACAGCTGTTGTGTAGGTCCATGTTAGTTCCCATTCCCAGCTTATGATCCTCTTATTGGCTAACCGGCAACCCAGAACTCCCCATCATGGGACTGACTGGCTGTTAAGTGGGACTCTGGGGTGCCAGAGGGCCAAGCAGAGAACAGTGTATTCACACACACCTCCAGGTTAACACATATGCATTTATGTTAATAGACATGCACCTACCCCCCCCCCACACACACACACCAAAGCACCTATGAGTGTGAGCAAACACAGGGTACTAGATTAGTTCAATTTGAAATACACACCTCTCATGCAGGAAAGATGTTTTTCTTTCGTGAAGAGCTTGGAGAGCAGAGAATCTAGCTTGGTCTAGTCTAGCTTCTGACTGGCTTGGTCTAGTCAGAAAGGCACAAAGTGAGGAAGCCTCTTGGATGAGAGGCGAAACGTCTTCACCGATATATAACCAAGTCCAGTTGCACTTGATTCAATTCCTTTGGATAACCATGACCTGGATGAATGAGAACATTCACAGATGAGAGAAGAGACGTTCGGAGGGAAGGGTAGGGTACACTGACGATAGAAGACAGAGAACAGAGGGGTGTAGTATCAGAAATCCGGGAGTAAGAGGATGATAGGAATGCAACTTTTTTTTTAAGTCTTGTGTTAGGGTACTTACACACTGATCAGTCAAAACTTTAAAACCACTATGGGCGCTGGGAGTGAAGGCCAGCCTGTCTGGTCTGGTCCCGCCGAAGAGCTACTGTAGCTCAAACTGCTGAGAAAGTAATTGCTGGCTATGATAGACAGGTGCCAGAACACAGTGCATCACAGCTTGCTGAGTATGGGGCTGTGTAGTCACAGACCGGTCCGATGATGACCCCTGTCCATCACCGAAAGTGCCTACAATGGGCGCGTGAGTGTCAGAACTGGACCATGGGGCAATGGAAGAAACCAGACTGGTCTGATGAATCATGTTTTCTTTTACATCATGTGGATGGCTGGGTGTGTGTGTGTGTTGTTTACCTGGGGAAGAGACGGCACCAGGATGCACTATGGGAAGGAGGGCAAGCCGGCGGAGGCAGTGTGATGCTCTGGGCAATGTTCTGCTGGGGAACCTTGGGCCCTGGCATTCATGTGGATTTGACACGTACCACCTATCTAAACATTATTGCAGACCAGGTACACCCCTTCATGGTAACGGTATTCCCTGATGGCGAGTTCAAGGTGTTGCCCTGGCCTCCAAATTCCCCAGATCTCAATCTCATCGAGCATCTGCGGGATGTGCTGGAAAAACAAGTCCGATCCATGGAGGCCCCACCTCACAACTTACAGGACTTAAGGGATCTGCTGCCAACGTTTAGGTACCAGATACCAGAGGACACTTTCAGTGGTTTTGTGGAGTCCATGCCTCGATGGGTCAGAGCTGTTTTGGAGGCACGAGGGAGACCTACACAATATTAGGCAGGTGGTTTTAATGTTTTTAGCTGATCGGTGTACGTGTGTGCGATTTAGTGTGTGTCTGTATGCAGCATGTGCGCACACACACGTTAACATTAGATGGTGGAGAAATCTCAAGTGTGCACACAAATGAATGATTGTTCGAGCTCTTTTGAGGAAGGCTGGGGAACAGAGAGCCTACTGATCTCGATACAGCAGGTTCAAGCCAACATCATATGGTTGGTGCTTGAGGCACACCACATCCCATCACTCAAAACGCCTTCATCCAATCACAGCTCTCCATGGGGCATAAAGTGAACGTCCCGCTGGGTAAAATATGATCCCCTTCCTCCAGGAATCTCCCCCACATCAACACTGCACATTCCAGAGGTTGGTTAGCCTGATTGGGTTGGAGAGCGTTAGAGAGGGAGTTATGCTGTATTAAAGAGCATTAGCATTCATTAGAAAGCATTAAAGAATGTTATTGTTAAAAATGGAGGGCTGCAACATAAAGCATTATTTTCAAGAGTCCAATAGGCCAAGGAGTTAAGGGTCAGAAGGCTTGGTTCACCTTATACAGCAAATAGTAGGCCGACTGTGGATGTATCTGGTATCTCTGTGTTGGTGTCGTTCCGACGACATCATAATTATTGTTGCTCCAGGGCCGTCATGGCAACTGACCAATCACGTTGCTGTGTTGTCGTGCCTTTGCAACTGGGGGGGGGCATGGTTGTGGGATTAGGTTGTGTATTAGCATGGGTTAGCTATCGGTTATGCTAAGGTCAGCTACTGGTTTCGGTTAGGGTAAGGAACATGTTAGGTTAGATTTGGCATTTTTCCGGTTTTTTTCCCCGCGTCACAAAGGCGCGACATCACAACAACGCGATTGGTCAGTTGCAAGGATGGTCCTGGAGCAACATCAATTATGATGTCGTGGGAACAACACCAACACAGCAATGTCAGATTGTGCAATCTTCATGGTGGTGCTGATGTCCGTGATGTTTGTATGTATGTGTGTATGTGTGTGTGTGTGTGTGTGGGGGGGTGGTAAATCATAAGACTAGCAGACCTCTCATTTTGAGGGGGGAGAGAGAGACAGAGATAGAGAGAGCGTCACACACATATCCCCTGATATCCTTTTCCTCCTCCTTACAATGAATCCTTTTCTCCATTATTCATTATGCCTCTCTCTCCTTCACCTCATTTTAAGGGCAGCATCTTTGTGGCTAAAGGTCCACGCCACTCTGATCTGTAGCATGGGAAAAGGATGCATTATTGTTCTCTCTGGAGCAGTTAGATGATCAAAATCATGTTTCTGGAATGTTTTGTTGTCCTTCCACCAATTATTCTCTTTCTCTCTTCTTCTTTCTCTCCATCTGGTGACTTTTTCTCAGTAACCCAGTCATCCCTCTGTGCTGTCTCAAAGGATCATGGGACAAAGACATTTGTGTAGTTGTGGCTTAATGCTAGTCCTATCTGTCTGTTGTACTCATGTATGTGTGTGTGTGTGTGTATGTGTGTGTGTGTGTGTGTGTGTGCGCACGTGCGTGTGTGTGTTCCATCCACCACTAAATAACCACTGACATAGGCACATGCACACGTGTATGTATGCGGCATCCTGTGCGCGCGCACACACACGCGCGCACACGCACACACACACACACACACGTGCGTGTGCACACGCAAACACATACACACCAGAGGCGAGCACTTGTGAGCATGTTTCTCAACCAGCCCAAGGCAAAAGAGGAAAATTGCATTAAAAAAAAACATAAGTAGGGAAATCCCTTTTCTCTTCAAGTGTGATGATAGGTCCCCTCACTTTTCAAGCCTGACTTCAAATCTTTCCATACTGCTCATTTTCTCTCTCTCTCTCTCTTTCTCTATTTCCTTTCCTGCTTTCATCTCTCTCATCCTCACTCTCGTTCTCCCTGTCCTTTATTTTAGCCCTCTTTCTATGTATTCTCCCCCACAACTTGTCTTTCTATGGGGAATACTAAGGCTTGTGTTTTTAGACCCAGTAGTCACGACCCACAGTACTGCTGGTTTTCTATTCTACCAGGTGGTTTATTACGTTCACCTGTTGTTGCAGGTTCCAAAGTTCGCTGATTGGATGGTTGTAATACCTGACACAACAGGTGAACACGTTTAAAGGGAAACAATCATGATTTTTTTCAACATTCTCTCTCTCTCCCTCTCTCTCTCCAAGAGAGGGAGCGAAAGTGAGAGCTGGATAGCTCAGTAGGTAAGAATGCTGGCTTTCCCACTGAAGATCAGGGGTTCAAACCCCGGTTAGGATAAGTCTCCAGTAAGAGAAAGATTCTGTGGCATAGACTCCTAATGCTACACAAGCCAGCTACCTCAGATATGAGTGAGAGTAACATGAATAGAGAGTCATACTGGCTCAGACGTTGCCCTGGTTAACAAGGTCCATGTCAGGTGCTGGGGAGTCAGGACAACCTGATGAGAGATGGGCTATAGGAACAAGAAATTTGTGGACAAGGGCTGAGAACCTAGGACTGATGGAATGCAGACCCAAGGTGAGGGGCTATATGTAGACTATGTGGGAACTATGGACCAGTAGGAGACCTACTTCCACCCTTACTCAGGAGCAGCTAGTGGCTCAATGTTTGAACATCAATAGAAGGAAGTTACTGTCACAGCTTGAGATAGAGCGGTTCCAACAGGATGACTATACAATTTAGCACCCTGAATGGCCACCCAGTAGTTATGAGATGAGGACAGACCCCAACCAGCTGAAACAATCCTACCAGCCATGACAGCAGAAACTGCTTAGGTTCAAATGAGAGTCATGGCCAGACTAAAGACAGCTTGGCTTCCACGACTCACTGACAAAGTACCATCACAAAGCCTGCTTGAGGATGTGAACACAGCCTTACACAATATCTCAGCTGTATATGCCATTGCAACCGTAATCCTGGAGATGCTTGGGTACAGGATTAAGAACACAGGTCACCAACAGGTCACCAACAGGTCACCAACAGGTCACCAACAGTACCCTCCATGGAAGAGAAGGCTGGAAGCCAAGATCAAAGCAGCACAGAGAGATGTTAGCCAGTTAACGGTGGTGCAGAAAGGGGTGATGAAAGGCAGGCCCTGGTTGAAGAAGTACAGCAAGATGTCCATAGGTGAGGCCCTGGAAACTGCCAAACAAAGTCTCACAGCTCTGACTGTCAGACAGGCACTCAGCATCAGATCGGTTGAGGCAGGGGTCTGCTACACCAAACAAGACCCAAGATGCAGGCTGTGCAAAGACACCCCTGAGACAGTCCAGCACTTAGTAGCAGGGTGTAAAATGTTAGCTGGGAAAGCGTACACTGAAAGGTATAACTAAGTGGCTGGGATAGTGTACAGGAACATCTGCCCTGAATACAGACTGGAAGTCCCTATGTCCAAATGGGAGACATTGTCAAAAGTGGTCGAGAATGGCAGAGCTAAGATCCTGTGGGACTTCAACTTCCAGACTGACAAGCAGGTGCTGGCTAACCAACCGGACATTGTGGTAGTTGACAAGCAACAGAAGACAGCAGTAGTGATCGATACAGCAATTCCGAAAGACAGCAGCATCAGGAAAAAAAGATCATGAGAAGCTAGAGAAATACCAAGGACTGAAGGAAGAACTAGTTCAAATGTGGAAGGTGAAATCCACAGTAGTCCCCGAGGTAATAGGAGCACTAGGGGCTGGGACCCCCAGGAGCAACATCTGAGGTCTCTGTCCAGATGCGTGTGGTCAGAGGAACAGCTAAGATACTGTGTAGGACCCTCATATGTATATATATATATATATATATGTATATATATATGTGTCTGTGTGTGTGTGTGTATAGATAGATAGATAGATAGATAGATAGATAGATAGATAGATAGATAGATAGATAGATAGATAGATAGATAGATAGATAGATAGATAGATAGATAGATAGATAGATAGATAGATAGATAGATAGATAGATAGATAGATAGATAGATAGATAGATAGCGTTCTTCCCCCCGGAAGCCATCAATGGTGTTGATAAAAGTGCTCAACAAATGAGGAGCGGTATCTATCTATCTATCTATCTATCTATCTATCTATCTATCTATCTATCTATCTATCTATCTATCTATCTATCTATCTATCTATCTATCTATCTATCTATCTATCTATCTATCTATCTATCTATCTATATGTGTGTGTATGTATACTTAGAAATATATATAATGTGTGTGTGTGTGTGTGTGTGTGTGTGTGTGTGTGTGTGTGTGTGTGTGTGTGTGTACTGTAGGAAGAAAAAAAACAAAATTAGCAGCAGCCATAATACTGAGAAGTCTTTCGTGTGTCTCTGAAACACTGCCAAAATTGTGCAGAAAAGTGTCCCTGGTGATGTCACGTTTGTGAATCATTTCAAAATAAATAAATAGATAGAAAATAGCGATGTGTGGGCCCTCATTATAACATCTGCATTGTTATTTACATTCTGCTATACAATGTAAATCGACTGCATCAAGGTGACAACCAGCTCATGGGGAGAAATTAGGGGTTAGGTGTCTTGTTCAGGGACACCTCGACATTTTTTGCCAGAAGGAGCTGAGGATCGAACTGGCGACCCTCCAGTTAACACATGACCAGCTCAAACCCGGAAGTAAGTTTTTTACTTTTCTTTTCTTTTTTTCTTTCTTTTTTTTTTACATTTTCCCCATTTTACTACCCAATTTTATCCGGCCAATTGCCCCACTCTTCCGAGCCATCCAGGTCGCTGCTTCACCCCCTCCCGGAACCGGGGAGAGCTGGCTGCAGACTACCACATGCTTCCTCCGATACATGTGGAGTCGCCAGCTGCTTCTTTTCACCTGACAGTGAGGCGTTTCGCCAGGGGGGCGTAGCGCGTGGGAGGATCACGCTATCCCCCCCCCCGTTCAGTTTTTTTACTTTTCACATTCCCAGATTGTCCACCTGTGACATCACAGACGACCATTTTTCTGCAAATTTTTCTGCGTTTCAGTGACATACAGAAGGCTGCTCAGTATAATGGCTGCTGATAGGATGAAATCCCTATGACGTATGTAGATCATGCTGAACATCATGACTGACTCTCTTTAAATACCTGGACGAACACAAAAACTACTCAAGGACCTGATGGAGAACCACTGCCCCTAAAGATTTCGAGAGTTTGTTACAAATAATTCGCAGGTTCAACCCCTCCTGCAGGCTGGGGACAATGCGGAAAGGGGGAATGACCGTTTCCCCCTCTCTTGACAACCACTGACGCAGTGTACTTCCCAATCCCCAGCTACACCAGTAAGGGCTGCTCGGTGGCCAGCAGGGAAAGATGGAGGTTCACGCTGGGGGGCTGTCAGGTGTGAGCGTGTTTTACTGTTTTAATGTGAAGCAGGGTCTTGTTCAAAAACCGCACACGTGGCACGTCCGGAAAGACCCTCTTGGGTTAAACAAAAGGGGGGAATAACTCTTGCTCTTTTTACGTCTCTCTAACGTTCAAGTTGAGTCCTGTTTATTTGGATAGCCTTAAATCAACAGCTATGGCCTCTGAAGGCTTTACGTTCACGTGGTATTCCCATCAGGCTGCCCAAAAAACAGGTAAACACACTTAACAACAATGCACAGTGGACCCTGTCCTTAGACCCTCCATCCAGATGAGGAACAATTCAGTGAAACCCTCTTCGGGGGGGGGGGCATTAGAGTTTCTGTATGAGAGAGTAGGGATCCGTTCCTACCCATCCTTAGTATACAATGATCCAATCCATTCCTCTTTGGTCTACCCAGCAATATGCTCCCTATGCCCCCCCCCCCAAAAAAAGAAATACAAATACATGCACAAACCTCCGAATCCAAAACATCGCTCACCTGTAGCCGCCTGGAGGCCTGAGGTTGTAGTGTCTTGTCTCTGCAGTTGGACAACTTGTATTTATTTCTCAAATGCATGACGTGCAAGAAGGATCCTGCATGCTGCATGTGAATTAACGTCTTTCCCCTATCGATGGCTACGATCCTTTTAGGCAAAAACAGAACCTGCTGCTGCTCCCTCGCGAGCAGTGCTACTCGTCTCTGTGCCTGTTAGACTGATGGAGTTGTTAAAGCGTGTATAGTGTGTAGTGTGTAGTGTGTAGTGTATAGTGTATAGTGTGTAGTGTGTAGTGCGTAGCGTGTAGCGTGTTGACTGAAGACAACGCCGGACAAAGTTGACTTGACCGACACAAAGCAGTATAGGAGCTGCATGGTGTGGGGTTTTTTTCCTTCTTTTCACGTAACCCCGCATTTTTTGCGTGCATCCACCTCAGCGAGCAGTGAAGGGGGTTGAGAGGATGCTGCGCTCCCTCTGTCTCATTGGCTTCCACTCTCACTCTCGGTTTGCGCTCTCCCTCTTTCTCCTCTTGCGCTTTATGGGTGTCGGTGGGTCTGCGCTCGTATTGCGCGCACGTCTGCGTGCATGTGCGCGCGCTGGGTCTGCACGACCGCGTGAGTGTCTCCGAGTCTGCCACTTGCGTGCGGCCATGCGGACGAGCGTTGTTCTGCCATTCAGATGACTTTCTACATATAGGTGACACTTTTTGCTCCTGTCATCTCCCTCATCTTCTTCAGCTTCTCTTCTCTCTCAATTTCCAGCCTGTCGCTTCTTTCTTTATCGGCGTGCAGACTCCTACCGCTCACAGATTTGCAGGCTGTGTGTGCGTGTGTGTGTGTGTGCGTGCGTGCGTGCGTGCGTGTGTGTGTGTGTGTGTGTGTGTGTGTGTGTGTGTGTGTGTGTGTGTGTGTGTGTGAGTGAATGGGGGAGGAGGGTCATGATGTTTGGTCTGTGGGACCAAGGCAGAGAGATCTGCCTTGGTGGTGCACGGCTCATCTTATTTGGAACATCCTCGCCACGGGCTTCAGCTCTGAATTTGACAGTATTGTTTTTTGGTCGCGTTCTCTTTTCTTTTTTTCTTCTTCTCTTCGCCCCCTCCCTGGCCATTGTGGTAATAGGGATGGACTCTCGCCTACTGCTCAGCCCGGGCATTCCCACATCGGAGCCGACCGCTGCCGTTGGGACCGGGGCGCCGTGGAACATCAGCGCCGTGAGTGCGCACCGGCTGATGGAGCTGCCTCCGCTCGCCACATCTGTAAGTGACCCTATCCTCCACCCTCGGCTCAGTTTGTGTAGAGAGCAATGTAACCCAGGCTGTGCAAGGTAAGAGTGAGCGCCGGGCGGGACAACCCAATACACAAAGTTGACGAAGTGTTCGGCGTGCATGCTTTCCTTTATATCACTATTATATATATATATATTTCTTTAACGCAGTCATGGTTTGCTCGACTCGATCCTCTGCGAGTTGTGTGCGGTGTGCGGGTAGAAATCGCTGCGGCGCTTTCTTCTGAATGAATGGCGAGGTAGGAGGCGACGCTTCCCGTCTGCGCCCCGCGCTCCGCTCATTCAGCACTTACACCTGAATGAGGAGACGCGGGAAAATCCCGCGTGTCTGTTTATCGGCACATGGGTTGTGGGAGACAGCTGCGTATCTGTCACCGCCGTTACGCGGCGCGCCAATTACCCCAATTAAATGAACATCAGTCAGGAACGTCGGTTTCTGCACTCGTTCCCGTCTCATTTCCTCGGCCATTCATCACAAGACTGCCCACTGACCGGGAGTCATTAACAGCCCCGATGCCCAGGAGAATAACGGTTACGCTCCATGCATGAACGCAGATGGAGACATCTCTCTCCCTCTCCCTCCCTGGTCTCCCCGTCCCTGTCTCTCTATCTCACTTTAACTAACTCTGTCTAGCTGTGCAAGTCAATAACAAACAGAGAACGAGAGAGGGGGAGAGAGAGTGACAGAACGAGAGAGGGGATGAATGAGAGAGGGAATGAGGGAGGGAAGAGATAAAATGAGAGAGAGAGAGAGAGAGAGAGAGAGAGAGAGAGAGAGAGAGAGAGAGAGAGAGAGAGAGAGAGAGAGAGAGAGAGAGAGAGAGAGAGAGAGAGAGAGAGAGAGAGAGGAGCGAGAGACAGAAAGAGGGGGAAAAAGAATGATAGAGAGTGAGAGATAGAGAGGAGACAGAAAAACGAGAGATGGGAGAGAGAATGAGAGAGAGGAGAGAGAGAAAATGAGAGAGAGAAGAGAAATAGAGGAGAGAGAATGAGAGAGGAGAGAGAAAATGCGAGAGAGAGAGGGAGAGAGAACATGCGAGAGAGGGGGGCTGGGGGGAGAGAATGAGAGAGAGGAGAGAGAGAAAAATGAGAGAGAGAGAGAAGAGAAAGAGGAGGAAAGAGAATGATAGAGAGTGAGAGATAGAGAGGAGAGAGAAAAATTAGAGATGGGAGAGAGAGAGAGAGAGAGAGAGAGAGAGAGAGAGAGAGAGAGAGAGAGAGAGAGAGAGAGAGAGAGAGAGAGAACATGCAAGAGAGAGAGGGGGGCTGGGGGGAGAGAATGAGAGAGAGAGAGAGATGTTGGTTTACAGTGAGCACAACATGCACACACTGCATGTCTTTGTGTATACATGTGTAAAACAGCGCATTACACTGTAAATAGTAGCGAAACAAGCCAATTAGAGCACACACAATGTTGTTAATGTCCTGTAGTAAAAACGTGTTAGAGTCAGTGTTCTACAGGGGGACAAAGGTGAGGAAGACAAGTTGGATAACCATCTTTAAGAACCTGTAGATGTATGGGTCCACGAATGCGAACGGTTCTGTTTTGAAGGCTGGCCCTGCAAGCTTTAACCTCGGGTTTGGTCTAACTTGTGTTGTTTTGCTGTCATGGGGTGTGTGTGTGTGTGGGGGGGGGGTCAGTGCCACTCCCAGGGACAGCAGATGTAAATTAGCTTTAAAGCGAACTCTGGCCCAGCGGCTGTGTTGTACATGGCTCCTGTTAGAGAATTTTTTTTTTTTAAAGAAAAAAGAAGAAGTGCCTGAGGGCAACCCTAACTGCAAGTGATGGGGTCTCGGGGTGAAAAGGTTTGGTTTTCCTTCAAAGCCTGTGAGAACTCCCTCTTACTATCACTCTTGCTCTCTCCATCTCTCTGTCTTGCACTGTTGCCTGTCCGTCTTTGCCTTTCTCTCGTTCCCTCTCTATCTATCTTTCACTCATTCCGCAGTGTATGCATGCACGTATGCATACATGCATACAAGTATGTATGTATGTGTGTATGTTTGTTTGTTTGTATCTGATGATTAATTAAATTGATCATCACCCACTGGGGAGCCACAAATTCAGCCTCTCTTTAAGCCAACGCGTGTCTTTGCATTGGCATTCTCACGTACACACCAAATGAGTATGTTTCCGAAGGACTCCTGTGGACTTTCATTGCTGTATCTATGTCCACTGAAAACACACACGCCGTGCGTGTCTTTGTGCTTTCCTGCACCGATATACGAGTGTGTCCTAGAGAGAAATAGTGTGTCTCTGCGCGTCTATATGTGTGTGTTGGAGAGCAGGCATGCACGCGCCCGCGCGCGTGAGCGCGTGTGTTTGAACGTGGAAGCATGCCGGTGGGCATTTGTGAGCGTTTGCTTTCAGTCGTCTGCTGTGGATTAGAGAGCGGCCTGGGTTAGCAGGCCTTCCTGTGTCTGAAGCTGTAGAAAGCCCTTTATCAGCCAGCTGATTGAAGGGTTGATTAATGACTTGTTTGGCGTGTGGCAGAGTCAGTGGGCAGATAATCAGTTATGTGGTTAATGCGGTGCTCTTTAGGGCAGCTCGATGACACTAAGCCAAGGGGCAATTGGAAAAAACAGATCCCTGAATATTTTACTTTCAAAGTGACGGTGGTTTTGGCTTCTTTCTTTTATTTCCCTCCCCAATTGTATTCGGCCAATTACCCCACTCTTTCGAGCCGTGCTGGTCTCCGCTCCACCCCCTCTGCCGATCCAGGGGAGGGCTGCAGACTATCACATGCCTCCTCCGATACACGTGGAGTCGCCAGCTGCTTCTTTTCACCTGACTGTGAGGAGTTTCGCCAGGGAGACATAGCACGTGGGAGGATCACGCTATTCCCCCCCCCACCTGAACAGGCGCCCCGACCGACCAGATTAGCGCAGCGACCAGGACACATACCCACATCCGGCTACCCACACGCAGACACGGCCAGTTGTGTTTGTAGGGACGCCCGACCAAGCCGGGGATTTGAACCGGCGATCCCCGTGTTGGTAGGCAACGGAATAGACCA
Source organism: Lampris megalopsis (assembly GCA_022114975.2). Lineage (NCBI taxonomy): Eukaryota > Metazoa > Chordata > Actinopteri > Lampriformes > Lampridae > Lampris > Lampris megalopsis. Next base: position 1,986,446 of record JAJHIY020000467.1, on the reverse strand, counting down.
CTACACTACAGGGACGCCCCGAGTTTCGGCTGTTTTTACGATAGCATTTTAATTACCATAAAACACGAGATTAGGTAACAGCGCGGGAGAGATGTCCTTAAAACCGACACGGAAATGACGTGTAACCAGTGCTGATGGTTTTATCCCCAGATACCATCACGTTGTTCATCATTCAATATAGTGTAAGGGGCATAGGCGTTTCTAGCCCATTTTGGGGGGTGCTGCAGCGCCCTTAAATTGAACCCCAGCACCCCTAAAATTGAAGAGATTTTTTAATTTTTTATTTTTTACTGTATGTCCATGTTTAATAAGCTGAAGAATGTCAAAACCATATCCAGTATATGGTTTAAACGTAATATTTTAACAACAAAAATACAGCACTCCCCCATGCTTCGAAAATGGTTTGATCCACCCCCCTAAATTTATCTTGCCTGGCCGGCCAGCACTCTGGCTGCTCAGCACCCCTAAAGCTCTGATCCTAGAATCGCCCCTGGTAAGGCGCATGGATAAGTAGACACATTGGCCGTTAGCTGACCAGCCTGACCCTTTAGTCGAGCGGTCAGCGATGTCTCTTGTGGTGCGGGCGATACGGGTTCGCGTCTCGGCCGCGGCAGATTCTGTGGTTGCCTCCCGATTTCGCTACAATATGAAGTGACAAGTCTGTATGTACAGAGTGTAACTACTTCAGATTCAGTAAGTTTCATAAATTTATATTTACTTTGTGCACTTTCAGTAGGTGTCCCGTTTTATAAAAAAAAATACACATGTTTTATTTTAGACAAAACCCATCATTTACTGTCATTACGCTGATATCCTTTGTTTTAATTTGTAGCAGTGAGGCTACACAGCTGAACACACCTGGCCTGGGCGGCTGAGGACCTATCAGGACTCTTCCACGCCTGCGCATTTAACGCTCAGCTGCCCCCAATGTAAACGAGCCACGTCACAGATGACAGCCGTGTTTCATAGTGCGGCCATTCAGGGGAAGGACATGTGGCGGTGAGCTTTGCGCTAAGAGGGAAAGCCCTGAACCCAAACATGTGTACCAATCCAGGCTTTTATTTTGGATGCTGGAACCTAAAGGAGTCCCCTTTTCCTCCCGTCCAGGAAGACGACCACCGACTTCGAGTTGCACCTCACGATAAGTCAAGTCACGTCAATTCTCTTTGTATAGCTCAGTATCACGAATTTGCCTCAGGGGGGCTTTACAGCAACACAGCATCCTGTCCTTAGACCCTCTCGTCGGATAAGGAGCAACTCCCACAGTGTTTCTCAACCGGGGGTCCGCGGACCCCTAGTGGTCCGTGGTGTAATTGCAAGGGGTCCGTGAAAATAAAATATCTTAAAAAAAAAAGGTCCTATGACATTTATAGAAATAGGATTATTTTACTACAATGTGACTGAGACCTTTATCTACCTAAACTATAAAGGGTAACAGGACTTTTTTCTCTAATTACATCTGTTTCACAAGTGTAATTTATTGTATTTTAATAAGAGATCTCGCTCCCGTTTGCATTGTTAAAAGTTACTGCATAAAAATTCTGTTGTTACATATATCTGAAAGTTACTGAATACATATTCTGTTTTGTTACATATATCTGAAAGTTACTGCATAAGAATTCTGTTTTGTTAACTATATCTAAGTTACAACTGAAAGCTCTTATTTTTGCCCCAAAGAGTGAATAAATGCTATAATGCAATTTAAAATGCAGTTTCTACTGTTTCTATCAAATTGCAACCCCCCTCCCCCAAGATCAGATGGAGGGGTCCTCAGGGTAGATCAAAAATACGCAGGGGGTCCAGGACCCCAAAAAGGTTGAGAACCACTGCCCTAGAAAACCCTGTAACAGGGAGGTAAGATAGAGGAGAGCAACAGAGGAGGGAACTCTCTCCCGAGACGGACAGCGTGCAATGGATGTTGTGTTTATACAATTTACACAATACAACATTGACGGAGGATAAACAGAATTATAATGAACTTGTAACATTTATGAAGAATATGATGCGCATGATGCCAGGCAGTGTCCGGACACCACAGCCCAGGACCCAAGCCACGTGACCAGCATCATCATATGGATTTATAAGATATATAAAAAGAAAAATGTGATGAGGGGGATGGCCAAGCAGCGTCCAGGTGGCTACCACCATCACCACGGAGACCTGGAAGGAGAACCGACTGCGCATGCGCACAAGGGAGACTCACATGACGCCACAGAAAAAGAAAGGGGAAGACGTCATTCAGAGAGAGAACACATGTGAGAGAAGAGAACAGCTTGCAATACTCATTAGTCATAATCAATTAATTCATCAATTAGTCATAATATATACGTTATAATCTCAGTGGTTGGTAAATTCACTGAGACACTTGGAATAACCGTTTTAAAGAATAGTTACTGGAGTTACTGGAGATGGGACCTGGCATCCTCTCTGAGCTCTGGAGTGCGAACGAATGTCATTTTGTTTGATTCATTCTGTTGTTGGCGCACTGAAGACAATAACTAATGCAGGAGAATCCAGTTCAGGAGTGTTTTTCCACTTGCTCAATCTAATGATTAACACATGTAGCGCTATCTCTGGGAAAAACAATATGGCGTATATGCAAGTTCAGCTCTGCAGGCCAATGTGGGAGAAGACAGGTAGCTTTAAGTTTGAAGAAGAAGAGACGTAAACAAGCAAAACAGGCTCGTGAGAGACCTTTCCTAAAAGATACCACAACTTCAGCAACTAGACCTCAAAGTCAATGGTCAGCATTCAACCATGTGATGTAATAGAATTGGCAACCGTCCACTTCAAGCTTGGGCCTCAGGGACTTGTGCAATTACCACAGAGCACGATAGGGGTCAGTAAGTTGCATAAAAATGACAATCTGCAGGACTGTAGCTTTACGTCTAGGTTGCTTAATGTTGACCTTGATTCAGAATCAGAATCAGAATCAGAATTGGAATCAGAACCAGAATCGGAATCAACTTTATTGGCCAAGTGTGCCAGTGCACACAAGGAATTTGACTCCGGTACACAACAGCTTTTAGCACTTGCAGACGTCACTCACTCACTCACTCACTCACTCACTCACTCACTCACTCACTCACTCACTCACACGTATCCACAACAGGTATGTCGCTACTACACAGAGTCTTGTTATGGTTGAATAATCAACAGCCTATGCCCATATATTATACCATATATTGGACCATATATTATACCATTTATTATACCATATATTATACCATATATTATATGCAGGGGTTAAAGTGGGATTTGGTAAGTGGGGGATCTCTGTATTAGAGAGGTGGGCAAAAGTGCGGGAGTGATAGTCGGCCTCAATACTACCAGTAGCTAACGTTTGCTAGCTAGTTAGTTATTTGAATGAAAATATTGCATGGCCAGAGCTAAGGTTGGACAAACATAACTAGCTAGCTACCGGTAACGTTACTGGACGCTACCGATAGTCAGCTTGCCTAGCAGCATTCAAACAACTAGCCAGCAACGTCAGCAACTAGCTAGCAACGTTACCGGGTGGAAGCTAGCTAGTTAGCTAGCTAGCTAACGTTACGTTCGCTAACGTTAGTTGCTTGAATGAAAACCACAGCAGAGCTAGACAAAACTATTGGAAATACTATTGGAAATACACTGAAGATACTCACTCTTTATGCCCCCCAATCCAAGATAAGAATGCAGGTAGCAGGTTGACGCTCTCTCGAGTCTTGTCTGCCTGGTGCGGTGAACTGACCCTGACCCGTGAGTGTGAAGCCAGTCTCTTTTGATGTCAAGTCTGGTGAAGCCACACAGCAGGCAGGTGAGGACGCGATATCATTCAAACTTTTAGAAAAAGTAAAGTAGTATAAAAATAGAAGAACGACTTTATTTGCGATTTATTTTGTAATGCTTGTGAATTGGCTGCATCATGTTTTTTGTTTTAAATTTTACTGTGACAAAAAGGTTGAAATTACTCCTGTCTACAGAGTGCCGGATCTCAGCTCCGATTGACTTGGGGGAGGAGAGGAAGTGCCGGTGTCGGGATCCGGGTAGCTCCGGCCCACTTTAATCACTGATTATATGACGTTAGAGTATTCTTGCCCCCTTCTATCCGAGGCATAGAAGGGGATCTGCCCGATGACGTCACAGTCCATCCATCCATCCATCCATCCATCCAAGCCGCTTATCCCAATCGGGGTCGCGGGGACGCTGCAGCCTATCCCAGCAGTCACTGGGCGGCAGGCGGGGAAGCACCCTGGACAGACCGCCAGTCCATCACAATAATAATAATAATAATAATAATAATAATACAGTCCTGGTCAATAAAGACCCGGTTGGATTGTCATGTGGATGGAAACCCTGCCCCCAAGCTCACGTGGTTTAAGGACAATCGGCCCATTGGCTTAGCGGGCCCCTAGGATATTGTCCAATGGGCGCATGCTACAGGTGCTGAAGGCTCAAGTTTCAGACACGGGCGCCATGTTTTTGTGGCTGGCGATGGGAGAAATTCTTTAACCTCAATGCGCATGCGCCCCCTACGATCATTATTACACACATACGTGCGATCGTTATATATTACTTGCATACTATATTGCCCATACACTATACCACATACCACGACTCCCCAACCATCATACCGTTAAATATGTACTCCCACTATGTACCAGAAGTATACACCTACCATCCATCTCACAACTACATACTGCGTCATATACCAACGTTATAACCACTATACAGCAGTTGTGTGTGTATTTATAGCCCAAGTGGGTTTTGGACGTTGGCATTGTAGCAGAGAGATCGTCGATCTTTACGCTGCTCTTTGTGCGAGTCGTTGTTTTTTCTCATCGCTGCATCAGCCTACCCACAACCCGTGCATGGGTGTGTCCGTGCAGGCACACTGCTGCATATTCATGCGTCCAATTAAGCGTGCGTGCGTGATTAAATCTAACAGTCTCTTCAGACTGCATGGGTTTCTGCTCCTTCATCTTTAGATTCACCAACACCCATGAGGAACGTTCTAATCACCCCCTTACCTTCCCCGATCTGCCTCTCTCCCCCGCTCCCCCTCTCCCCGGGTCCCCGCTTCCCTTCGTTCTGTCCTACCCCCGTCTTGACTCGTCTTTTGTCTTCTATCTCCTAATAGGCTGGGCCCATGCTGCTGCGTGCAACAAAGTTGCAGCGCCATTTACATTTAAATGAGTTGCTGTCTGCTGACAAAGGCAAACGTGTGCGCACGGACACACGTGCACAGAGCACACACGCGCGCATATTTGCACCACACAGGTATGAACGCAATTGGTTAACACGGGTGTGGTCCTTGCACACAGGCACACACATGCGCAGAGAGAGCCCCCCCACACACACACACACACTTACATGCACCAAAACAACTAGAGTAGTGTTTCCTTCCTACGGCGTACGTCCCAAACAAATGGGCAGACGCCCAACCGGCCATGCTGTGCTCTGCTTGCTTGCTGCATACCCAGTGGTACTCAAGACCCCCCTCCTCCCTCCCTCCCTCCCCCCTGTGTGACTGGCATTCATCTGCCCTGTAGCTGCTCCGGCTGGGAAATATACCACAACACGAGAGAAGGAAACGGGGAAAGAAAAAGGGAAAGTAAAGATGGAGACCGAGATAGAGTGTGAGAAAGGGGGGAGGAAACTGAGGGGGGGGGGCAAAAGTGATTTAAAAAAAAAAGCAACAAGGAGAGAGGAGGAGAGAGCGAGACACGGCGCAAGTGTGGCAGATGGGAAATGATGGAGGGATGGAACGGGAGAAACGGTGGAGTGTGTGTGTGTGTGTGTGTGTGTGTGTGTGTGTGTGTGTGTGTGTGTGTGTGTGTGTGTGTGTGTGTCGGCTGGGGGCGGGGAGGGGCAGACCTTGAGTGTGATTTACCACTTCAGCGGTTACAGAGTCAAAGGCAACTTAAGTGTGTTTACATTTCACTGATATCTGACTGCCCTTGGACAGTCTCCCCCGTATTACACACACACGCACACGCGCGCGCACACACACACGCACACGCATAACCCCCATCTTGGCATCCCACATTCAAAGCCTCCCTTCTAGTACGCGTGTGAACGAGAAGCGTTCACCTGTCTGCTGTCTCTGCTGCGCTACGCGTCCCCAACATCTCTCCAGGAGACCTGCTAATGACCCCTTCACTCATTTGCTTACATAACCCCGCCCTCCTCGTCACTCTTCACGCTACTATTCAGCTGTCATCCCCTTTTTTTTTCCAGCAGTACCGGGCTGTGACTTTGCAGAGGAAAAGTGGGCTGTGGGAAACAGATGTTTCTGCACGGGCGTGCGTGCACGTAAGGCGCACGAAGACTAAACACACACATGGACGATGGCTTGGATTAATAAAAGGAAATGGGTTAGTTCCGGCTGAACACTGAGATAGCCTAGAGAGATTTAGATGGGGCGGCGGCGGGGGCGGGGCGGTCTTGTGGTTCAGTGGATCTGTCCCCTGGTTTCGTCTGGGTTTATGTTTGTGTCTGTGTCCGACCACGTGCTTGACTGGACGATGAAGCCATACAGATAAGTGTTCATACATGACTGCACATCAGGGTTTGGAGCAGGGCACTTTTTAAGAAAAAGCTGAGCGCACGCAGCTTACAGTCAGACAGCATTAAGTGTCGGGGTGGTGAAATGACGGCAACGCGGTTTGAACACAGAGCTCTGCAGACATGTAAACCACGTCAGCACCATAACACGCAACACTCCAGCAGAGCTGCTGAAACGCTGGATATCAGACAGACTGAATACAGCTACTGGAGGGCAGGAGTTGTTTGCTCCAATCACATAAATCCTCTGCGGTATTTCAGCCTCACAAGAGTTGAACCGTGGGCGTCCAGGTAGCGTGGCGGTCTGTTCCGTTGTTTACCAACGCGGGGACTGCCGGTTCGAATCCCCGTGTTACCTCCGCTTGGTCGGACTCCGGTGTCCCTGCAGACACAATTGGCCGTGTCTGCGGGAGGGAAGCCGGGTGTGGGTATGTGTCCTGGTTGCTGCACTAGCGCCTCCTCTGGTCGGTCGGAGCGCCTGTTTGGGGGGTGGCGGGGGGAACTGGCGTGATCCTCCCACGCGCTGCGTCTCCCTGGCGAAACTCCTCACTGCCAGGTGAAAAGGAGCGGCTGGTGACTCCACATGTATTGTAGAAGGCATATGGTAGTCTGCAGCCCCCCCACCCACCCACCCGGATTGGCAGAGGGAGTGGAGCAGCGACCGGCACGGCTCGGAAGAGTGGAGTAATTGGCCAGGTACAACTGGGGAGAAAAAAAGGGGGTGGATGGGGAGAGAGAGAGTTTAACATTGCTTAACCTTGCTTTCAGCAAGATGAACCATTTCTTCCACGGGGTTGAAAGAAATTACTCACTGAAGAGTATTTCAAGTACTCCATTTCTCTCCAAATACCATTTGAGGAACATCTTCAGGAGGAGGAGGAAATCCATCGCAGGGGTTCCCAGACTGTCCCAGTCACGCTCCCTTTTCACATTTGGACATTTTTAGAAAAGGGCCCAATTTTTCCCCATACATTGGCTAGCTCTATTCAATAAAAACGAAACAACTGAGCTTCCTTGTCAACAATACGATAACTTTGATATTTGTTAGAGCTACACTGGGACAAGAATAGCCAAGTGGCAAAGGCCTATGGACTATGTAGTGGTGCAGCTCCCTATCAGTAAAGCAATATTTAACATAGTCCTCTCCGCCCAATTATTTTCCCTCTTTCTCACTGCTTAGGTATCCATCGTTCCCAGACATCCTTTCCCGACAGTGGATGTCCCAGACCACGCCCACTACACCATTGGTGCCGTCATCCTGGCCGTTGGCATCACAGGCATGCTGGGAAACTTCCTGGTCATGTACGCGTTCTGCAGGTAGTGGATACGGTGGCTGCCGATTAAAAAGAACGGGAATCTGCGGAATGTCCCTTTATGATGGGAAAAAAATATATATATGGGGGGGGGTCTTTGGAAGAGATTAAGAAGCGCTGTTTTTTTCATAATGCAGTCTGAATAGATTTCATGGGTACACACACACACACACACACACACACACACACACATACAAGCACGCACGCACACACACACACACACACACACACACACACACACACACACACACACATGCATACTTCCGAACATCTAAAACAATATCTCATGCAGCAGAGGACAAAACAGTTGTGCTCATGCACACTAATAATTGTTTCTTGTTCCCTCTGGCTATGAACTACAGTTCAGTGAGGATTCAAACAATTACCCCCCACCACCACCACCACCACACACACACACACACACACACACAGATTTTTTTTTTTTGCTTTCCCCTGTTCATTCATCTGTCTTTCAGTCTTTGTGTTGTCTATTCAAACTTTCTCTGCAATACTTTAATGCTAAAATACTGCCATATGAATGCTGGCATTGTGGTCTCTGCAATACTACCTCTATGCAGGCTTTCTCTGCAAAACAGCAAAACAATGCTGCAGCTGTATTTGTCTGGATAGCTGGTCTCTTAGACAAGTCAAATATCAATTGATTTTCCTCTTTCTCTTCTCTCCTCCCTAACATTGTGTGTGTGTGTGTGTGTGTGTGTGTGTGTGTGTGTGTGTGTACAGGAGCCGGAGCTTGCGTACTCCAGCAAATATGTTCATCATTAACCTCGCCATCACAGACTTCCTGATGTGTGTGACCCAGGCACCTATTTTCTTCACCACGAGCATGCACAAGAGGTGGATCTTTGGAGAGAAAGGTGACCCTACTGTATATGCAAGTGTTAATCGAAAGCTATTACACACACACAAAAGGTACACATAGGATGGATATGTGCCCGCATGAGAATACGCACATGCACATGCACACACTTACACGCACATGCCTCTCCATACACTTGTACATAAACACACACACACATGCACTTATCCATGCACATCTGCAATACCGGAGGGATCAGTTTTGTATCTCCTTCCTTTTGCCTGTGTGTTACAGCTCAATTAAGATTCCACACATGTGCTTGCATGCACGAATACATGCACACAGAGGAACATACATGCTTACATATTTACACATACACTGATAATCAGACCTCAAGCTGAGGAAACAAACACTTTTTTCCCCTTTGTTGAGCTATAATTTGTGCATGAATGTGTGTGTGTGTGTGTGTGTGTGTGTGTGTGTGTGTGTGTGTGTGTGTGTGTGTGTGTGCATGAGAGAGAGAGACAGCAGCCCTGAGAGAGCTGGCTCTCACATGCTTATTATAACCCACATAAACACATAATCATACATTGCACACATAATGGAAATAACATATTTACACACCATACACACACCCATCATCATCATCATCATCATCATCCTCATCCTGTATGCTGTAGCGGAAGCAATGAAACCAGAGCCTCGCTTTGTAAGATCTAAATCCATTCAGTCACAATGTAAAATTTAGTATGCATGTATGGAGTGCTTTAAGTGTGTGCGTGCGCGCGCACACGCGTGAGTGACTCAATGAAACCAGCAATAGGAAGGCAGCGAGGATGCGCCACCCTTCACTGATCAAACACTGATAGCTGTAGGTTTAATGTAGGCCTGGGGGAGTTGTTCTCCTGACCTTGGTGAAGACGGCCAATCATCGTCAGATCTGAAGCTTGACCTTCTCTCTCTCTCTCTCTCTCTCTCTCTCTCTCTCTCTCTCTCTCTCTCTCTCTCTCTCTCTCTCTCTCTCTCTCTCTCTAACAGCATCATCACTACCCCCTTAACCCACCAAGGAAAGCCTTTGTCCCCCTCTCAGACACAAGAAACAATGACAAGAGAGAATTGAATAAAAGTGGAAAGTGAGAGATGGAGTTATGGAGGGGGGGGATACCTACGAAATGTCCCGTTTTTGACGGGTGTCTCCTATTTTTTTTCTCAACTCTTTCTCCTGGTGTGCCGCCGTTTAGTTTTTTCTCCCTCCTGTCGCCCTTTCTCCCCCCCACCCACTTTTTTTCCTGTTTCGTGTTGCCTGATTAGAATGGAGAGACCGTCTTCCTCACGCGCCTGTGTGTGATTGATGTCTAACGACCTGGCAGCACAGAGCGAAAGTCGTCAAACAATGTCTACGCGCGGCCAGGCAGCAGTAGCACAACAATGGATCAGATAGTTCAAAACACTCGCGTAAATTTCTTTTCTTGAAGCGAGACCCCCCCCCCCTTTGTTTTTTCCATCTCCCAGCCATGTCAGCATTTTTGGAAAGTGTGCAGGACTGACTTCAGTCAGTACCCAAGCTCAAATGTCTTTATTTTATTGTCTTGTTCATTGTGAGTACTCTGCTCGTATGTTCTCTGAAGTTCACGGTGGTCTCTGTGATTTGAGACACGTGTAGCCCTCTATTCTCATGAAACCGGGTGGAAGCTAAAAATACATGCGCAATATGGGTGTGTCCGATATAGTATTTCTGGCAATTTGGTGACCAGAAACGCAAGCGCATCCCTGGCGCGGTGAGTTTCAGACGATAAAGAGGTTGACTCAGGATAAATACCCAATAAGCGGGGCGGGGCGGGCTTCGACTTGACCAATCAAAACAGCTCCTCTCATTATCTTTAAATGCACCGTGGCGCAAAGTATTATTATTTTCCTGAAGATGAAGCCTGTTAGAAGAGCTACATATTGTCCTTGTTTTCATGGATGTGAAATAGACCGCTACAGCCGGGAGTCGAACCTGGGTTCCCCGCACCACGGGCGACTGCGCTGACCAGTCAACTAGCGGGTCCGACCCGTTAGCCACAGGCTAGCAAGTCTAGACATCCGTGGTCGTTACACTGTTACAGAGGAATCAGGAACGCTGTCATTTTATTTCGCGCAGTACTTGCATACATGAAATGAAACGAAATATCGTCTCCCCCAGCCCACAGCAGTGCAACACAGACAACAACATATCCAAAAACCACAAGAACTAACACATATATCCATAATAAAAACTAAAATAAATTAAACATCACTGTCCAGAGAACGGACGCCAGCCAGGATGACTGTCAGAACTGCCGGTCTGCATGGGCTAGCAGTTATCTTAGCCTGCCCTCGGTGTTTCCTCTTCGGGCGCAGCTCCGGGCAGGACTGTGGTCCTTGGACGCAGCAGACCAGGCCCCCTCAGCCAATCCAATGCCAGCTCTCTCAGCCAGACACACCCCCCTGCACTCCACACGACGACTCTAAAAACACAGTCGACGCCAGGTGTGACCGCCGCCAGACCGCCCTTGGTGTTATCGGAACTGACGGTCTGCATGGGCTAGCAGTTAGCTTAGCCTGCCCCGCTTCCGCGTCCTGTCAGACCGCCCTCGGTGTTACCTCTTCGGGCGCAGCTCCAGGCAGGACCGTGGTCCCTGGGCCCACAGGACGCAGCAGACCAAGCTCTCCCAGCCGGTCCAGCGCCAGCACACATGTATATGCAGACGTGGACAAAGACACTGCATGGACGGTACTGGGTGAGGCCGCCGCCATCTTCCCACACCGATACTAGGCGGGGCCGCTGCAAACGTGAATTCGCGCCGCCGTCTTCCCACACCGGAAGCCCTGTATGTATGAAATCCGGCGGCGGTACCGCTGCTTATTCCAATATATTTCATTCTCATAGATTGTGACAAAACAAAATTTGCATAATTTGCAGCAGCACGCCAGAAGATCACGAGTCAGCAGTCTGGCTGACATAACTCACAAACTGCTTTCAGTCTTGTTACGTCTTGCACAAGCCTACAGAGATTGACAATGGACTTGATATTTACCGACCCCATGACTTCATAAAAATGGTCAATGTCTCATAAAAATCACCCTTTTTTGTCTCAGCTCACTGTTGGCAGGAATGGGAGGGGGGGCAGATGGGAACAACCAAGATAAGTCATATGGTTATAGAGAAGGAATTCATAGATGTTATAGATCCTCCCCAAAACCCCCTTACTCCACTACCCTCGTGCACTTGCTCTCTCTCTCTCTCTCTCTCTCTCTCTCTCTCTCTCTCTCTCTCTCTCTCTCTCTCTCTCTCTCTCTCTCTCTCTCTCTCTCTCTCTCTCTCTCTCTCTCTCTCTCTCTCTCTCTCTCTCTCTCTCTCTCTCTGTGACAGGGCTTGTTAGTGTGTTTGCCGTTTATCCTGTCACTTCTAATGGGACACTAAGACCATCTCTAATCAGCTCTATTGATCAATCCACCCTAAACGGACTTGTTCCTGAAAGCGGCTTGTCAGATGACAACCCTGATCAGGTCACTCAACATACATATTCACACAAAACAAACACACACACACACACACACACACACAAGAATAGACTGGATGAAAACGCATTATTGAGTTTCGGCATAAAGGCAAGATAAAAGGTTTTAATGCAGATTTGTTATCTGCGCTCAATTCGTCACATACCAGTGACCTCTGTCTCTGTTAATGCACACTGTGTGGGGCTTGTACACATGTACACATCGTCCCTCATCTTGAGTCAACCTTCCAATCATTCTCTGTCTTTTTTTTTCAAATCTAATATAATTTGTGCAATTTAACATGAACTGTCACACACACACAGACACACACACACACACACACACACACAGTCAGAGATACCATAGGGACTGAAGACAAATAGACAAGTTGATTTTTGTTTGGTTACTCGGCACATGCCAAGCACACTCGGGGATTTGCTGAAGAATGTGCTTAACTGTCGCGACTTTGCGTTGTGATTACATACAAAAACTCCTCTGCCAGGGCCTGAGAGGAGAGAATCTGCAGCCAAGACAGTGGGATCAGTATTTGTCTACAAATGTGTGTGTGTGTGTGTGTGTGTGTGTGTGTGTGTGTGTGTGTGTGTGTGTGTGTGTGTGTGTGTGTGTGTGTGTGTGTGTGTGTGTGTGTGTGTGTGTGTGTGTGTGTGTGTGTGTGTGTGTTTGTGTGTGCGTGCGCGTGCGTGCGTGTGTGTGTGTGTCTGTGTGCATGGCCGCGTACTTGCGTGTGTGTATATGCATGTCTGTATATGCTTCCAAGTGTGGATGTGCGTGCGGCAGCCTCCCTCATACATTATGGACACACTCTGGGTGATGATAGTCCCCAGTGGAAATGGCAGGTCATCCTGTGGAGAAAAAATAAGGCTTGTAACAGTCGTCAAGTCCTAAATTATTTCAGACAGTTATTTTCCAGTGCTGTCACTTTTTCTATACTGACTCCACAAGTCATGTTGTAAAGAAACGAGCATTGGGTCCTTAATAGTGCCAGGCAACTTAAATGAATAAAAATCCTCCATTTGTCACAGCACCAAAAAATAATAGACATCACAACTTCAGTCCCTTCTGAGTTTTTAAAGAGATCCAATCCAGATAAATGTAACCCAGTCGCCGATACATCAACATGTCAAAGGTGTAATACGGTGTGTCAAATGAGGATTAATAATTCAAACACTCATGCTGTACTCTAATTTTGTATTCCAATCTTGTTTTCCACCTCTCGCCCTGTTTCTTCTCTCTTCATCCGCCCTTTTCTCCTCACCTGTCCTTGCACTGAGCCTCCATTCTCCACTTTGCTGTGCTCACCCCCCCCCGCCACTCCCTAGCCTGTTTCCATGTTCCTCCTCCTCCTCCCTCCTTGACCTTATATCTCTCCACCATGCCGTTCTCCCTCCTTCCCCTTTTCTTTTTCTCCCTCCCTCATCCCCCTCCCGCCTCTATGCTTTTGCTGCACTTTCTCCCCCTCATACCCATTCTTACTCCCCCCCTTTCTCTCGCTCTCTCTCGCTCTCTCTCTCTCTCTCTCTCTCATCCTCCATGACATGACCAACTCCAGGTTGTGAGTTGTACGCGTTCTGCGGGGCTTTGTTCGGTATCTGCAGCATGATCACACTGATGGTGATTGCGGTGGACCGCTATGTGGTGATCACCAGGCCGCTGGCCTCCCTAGGGGTCATGTCCCGCAGGAAAGCCCTCTGCATCTTGGCTGCAGCCTGGATCTACTCCATGGGCTGGAGCCTGCCCCCCTTCTTTGGCTGGAGTGAGTACAACCAACATCCAGAAACGATGAGACCTGTCTCATGTTGACTAATGTAACTGATCTGATAGATTTAACCTGTTAAGCGTTGCCATCGTTTGTGTTGGTGTCGCTCCCTCTGTTGTTTGATTGTGTCACCATGATGAATACATATTACAAAACATAGTCAATACGAAACACATTTCCTCATATACATATTTATCATATTGGAAGTGTTGTTTCTACTTTGGCTCAGTGCGCACAAAATAAACCTATGTGACCCACATAAACGAAGGACCTTTCAATCTTTTACATGAGACAACACATAGATACGTCTATCGAGCGGGGCAACTGCATACTAGTGAAGTAGCCCATCAGTCCAAGGGGAAAGACTCTACAGTATCTCATCATTTGAATATGCATAAAAGGTACCTTTTTCGGGATTCAGGAAGAATTTATTGTCATTTCATCTATGTACTTTCGTACACAAAAGAAATGAAATGTAATTTCCCCAGCCCACAGCAGTGCAACACAAAAGATAAAAACACATATCCAAAATTTCCCAAAAATGGCACCACCAAAAACATACAAACACAGAAAGAACAAAGCAAAAAAAACCAAAACAAAAACAAACAGTTAACAACACAGTCCATTCAGTGCAACACAGTCCAAACATTTCACTGTCCAGAGAGCGAACGCCAGTCAGGATGACTGTCGGAACTGCCGGTCTGCCTGAGCTAGCAGTTAGCTTAGCCTGCACTGATTCTGTGTCCTGTCAGACCACCCTCAGTGTTTCCTCTTCGGGTGCAGCTCCGGGCAGGGCCGTGGTCCTTGGGCCCACCGGATGCAGCAGACCAGGCTCTGTCAGCCAATCCAACACAACCTCTTCCTGCCAGACACCTACAACACACATCCCTTGCACTCCACACAATGACACAAATGCAGACGCAGACAAAAACACTGCACAGTCAGTGCTAGGGAATGCCACCACCAGACCGCCCTCGGTGTTATCTCAGTGTTATCGGAACTGGCAGTCTGCATGGGCTAGCAGTTAGCTTAGCCTGCCCAGCTTCTGCATCCTGTCAGACTGCCCTCGGTGTTTCCTTTTTGGGCGCAACTCTGGGCAGGGCCGTGCTCTCTGGGCCCACAGGATGCAGCAGATCCAGCTCCCTCAGCCAATCCAACGCCAGCTCTCCCAGCCATTAAACAAAATTGATGATCACATCCATAAATCCTTGCAACCTTCACACGATGACACAAACTTAGATGCAGATGTAAACGTGAACAAAGACATTGCATAGTCGGTACTGGATGAGGCTGTCACAAACGTGAGTTCATGCCTCCATCTTCCCACCAAACCTTACCACTTTTATTTTAAGGTATATACCCAAGGGATTCCTCCTTCAAGGGCATACTTTAACCTCTTGCAGACCTGTCATTCTCACCTGCTGTTGACAAGTCTAAATCCGGCACGTTTTTCTTTAAAGGAGACATTTAAACCTGCGTCAGTATTTGAATGGATTCCATGTTATTCAACCAATAGGTTTCTGGGTTATCACGTCTCCTTGTGAATAACGTTTCACTGGTGGACGGACCATGTTTCAGGCAGTTTGTATTGCACTCCTGGGTTTATCCTTTTGTTAAAGCACAACAAACAAACAACACAACACAACACACCCAATTACAATGTGTTGTGTCAACATGCCAAAAACATGTCTCAGTCCTTTGAGCAGTTGAGTCCACATTAGCTTTATTTCCCCAATGTACCAAACAATATTTCCTATTAAACAAGCAGAATGGGCCACCCTGGCAGTTTGGACAGTTTTAGTATAATATGAATTCTTGTTTGGAGGCCTCGTCCCCTCACGATAAGAAT
This sequence comes from Lampris megalopsis, assembly GCA_022114975.2. Classification (NCBI taxonomy): domain Eukaryota; kingdom Metazoa; phylum Chordata; class Actinopteri; order Lampriformes; family Lampridae; genus Lampris; species Lampris megalopsis. The sequence continues at coordinate 1,970,622 of JAJHIY020000467.1, read as the reverse complement.
ATATTTCGAAAGAGAAACACTGAGAATAAAGCATAAACCAAACAAATACCCTCTGTCCAACATAAAATGTTATGCCAACATTAATAATACCTTCATATACGTGGTTTGTTTCTTTGTGGGTACAGTTAAATAGAAAGAATACCAATTTGATATAAAAGACATATACCATGATATACATTGGTTAAAGTCTCCCCACCCTACATCTATCTCGCATTAGTAATTGCAGCATCTTTTCATTTTCTCTGGAGCTGGGGGGGGGGTCCAAAGCCCCCACTGCTGCACCATGGTAGTAAAAAACATGCTAAAAAAAGACTTATGGATTCCTTCCATGTCTACAGCTGAAGATAGAGAGTATTTTTCTACATTTGTCGTCACACAGAAGTGAGTTATGATAATTGTGATATCTGGAAACTGTATGTGTGTATGTACATGTAAAATGTGCACACATTTTAGTTTAAAGGTTATTGCTGCACCCTTGGCATTCTACTTGTTAACAAAATGTTAGCATGGTGGAACTGGCCTGACTTGCTTCTAAAAAATGCCAAAATCTCTGTACTTGCCACATGAAATTTGCATAAAACTTCTTATAAGACCTTTGCTGCCTGACAGTTCTGTCCCCCATTCAATACTTTATTCAATCCAGCGGCATACCGTGTTTCAGTTTTTATTAGACCTCACAATGTATTCAGTGTTGAGAGAAGGGACATTTTCACGAAGAGGAGCCTCTGATCTATTGCACTAGCCCATCCTGATACCCTGTCTCAGTCTGTTAATATGGTGCTGGCCCTTCTAAATGTCACTCTCAAACAAGATCTCTCTTTCTAAACACTTCATTGCTTGTGCAAAATTGGACATTCTATTCATGACCAAGGCCTTGTTGAAGCCTGGTGAGCGCAGCCAGCTGCTAAGATTGTTGTTTCTGACTATGGTTTTTTAAACCCTCCCAGGGAAAGTGTCCCAGGTGATGGGCTAGCTGTTGTCTCTAAAAAGTTTGTTAGATGAAGCCTCCTTGCAACTAATGCTTTTTGTTTTTGTTTTTACAGCTTTGAGGTGCCTATGTTCAGTTGTGAGGACCCCATTCTTTGTGTGCCTTTCTATTGCCCTTCTATACACCCTATAGTAATGGTAGCTTCTTGCCTGAATTCTTGGTTTTTATCCTCTGATTACCGTGTCATGACAAAACCATTGCTCTATTTGATATTAAAATCCATGATGATGATGTTTGATGACAAATCAAACTTTTACTCTGCATTTTTAGATATTGCTGTCCTTCAATGTTAAACTCCCTGTGTCCAACCAAACCCATAACTGTTATTATACCTACCTTAAATTTAGCTTTACCCCTTGGCTTTGACTGAACATAAACTCTCTTGTTTTGGAAGACTGTTTTGCCTCTTATAATCAGTGTACCATGATTGTTAAATGTGTAATTCCAGCTAACACAAAACACAACTGCTCATTCTTGCATTTTCTGTGTTTAGAGTGCTCAAATATTTTCCTCCATGTTTCCAAGTTCTAGTAAATATTTGGATCACATTTCCCACAGTAATTACATTTGCAGTTGTTTCAATGCCAATCAGCCTTTGATGCTATAGCTCTACTAAAACCTAAACCCAAAATTTCCATCAGTAAATTTATTTGATTAAAACAATCCCTTACCTAAAAAGTGACTGGAGGAGCTGAACAAGAATAGAAAAACTGAAAGCCTCCCATCTGCCAGCAGCAAATGAAATACGTATTACTTTTCTATATGCAAAAGAAATAAAGATGCTAGAGCAAAGTATTTCTGTAGCCTAATATACAAATCATTAAGTATAAGCCTCAGTTATTTCTGTTGTTGTTTAGTATAAATAATTGTAATGATCCCTGTGTTTCCGGTAAATACTAGCTAATTTCAAAATATTCTTCATTCGAAAAGTGTAAGGTAATTGGCAAAGGTTGTATTAAAGCAACATCTAGAATTTATTGAACTATTTCAACTCTTCTGGGTCAAATAATTCGTGCCATGGCATCTTTTTCCATTGCTATGCAGATGATACCCCAGTTTGCCTCTTTTACATTTTGCAAGAGTTGTAAATTAATGCATCCCATCGCCTCTTGACTTGTGCAATGTTCCTATTGACCTGCCTCAACTGAAAAAAATATAACAAGTCTGCTATATTTATTTCTTAAATGTTTCTGTAGCAAGGCTTTTAATCAAAGTTGAGAAGGGACCATAGCGCTCTGTTTTTAACATCTCTTCATGGATTGCCTTTGCTTTTTAGAATTTGTTTTATTGATAACTTTTAAACTTTAAAGCTCTACATGTCCTAGCCCCTAGTTATCTCTGAAATATTGATCTCTAATGAGACAGCACAGAGTCTGAGCTCTTTGGCAAGCCCCGCTCCACCATTCCCCTATCCAGGCTGAAGAATAAATATGAACAGGCTGGAAAGGGGAATGGTGGAGAGGGGCTTGCCAAAAGATCACTGTGTACTGGGCAAGCCCCTCTCCACCATGCCCCTATTCAGGCTGAAGAACAAATATGAACAGTCTTTCTCTGTCAGAAAGCCCCAAGAGTTTGGAATAACTCGAGGAGCTGAAGAGCACTGGCCTTGCAGAGTTGCTGTCATCTTTCAAATCATTTTTCTAAACTCACCTTTGGGTTTATATAATCCCTGTTTTTTCGGGGGGGGGGGGGTTTCTGTATTGCCCTTGTCACTTATTCTGTTGGTATTTCCCATAGCAGAAATTAATTTTTTTATCTCATTGTCTAGTTTTAAAAAAAATATTTTCTTCATTCAAGCATTTTTTAACAGTTTTCTAAAACTGCAATGTTTTGCCAGTGTGTTGGGTAGATATAAGTGAAATTGAGGGCATATTCGCTTATCGTGTGTATTTTTGTGGCCATATATATGTCCTTTTGTGTACACATGCATTTGCAAGTATGTTTTTGTATGTGCACAATATGATGACCTAGGGGAATACACAGGTACGATTCACAACAAAATCAGTGACAACAGACATAAATTGGGAGAGAAAAAGCATCTTTAATTACAGACTTTGTTGGTAATAAGATGTAAGATTGATCTAAACCAGTGGCTCTCAATCCAGCTCAACATTATGTCAGGTATTCCAGTCATTTAAAGAAGGAGGTTTAGACCTGACATAACAAGTGAATGTGATTAAAGATGAACTACAGAGATTTTTGCCACTTGTAGTGCTAATTAGCAAAGTGGGTCCCTGTACAATAACAAAAAGACCAACGTCACGGGAGCATCCTCTCCAAGTCATTGCACTGAAATATGATAAGGAGTGTCTTAAATTGGACTGATTGTAAAGCCCTTTGGGACTGATTTACAATTTTAGGCTATGCAATTAAATTTCACTTGACTTGACTTTTTGCTTTTCTTTTCTGTAAATTTCTTTCAATGTAATTTATATTGTGCTGTATAAGTTGTAATTTTATGATATATTTTTATTTTTCCTGGTTTACTATTATAACTATTTTCATATTATTATTATTATTATACAAATTTCCTTTAACTTCATGCCATAATACAACATAATAACCAGGCCCATTCCTTGGGGTTAGAATGAGGTAGAAATCTATTTGGTGGATAGTGCCTTTCTTAGGATATGAGATGTTCCAAGTAGTGCGATCTCCTGTAGTTCTTGTATTTTGTTACCCGGGATCCATTGGGTGTATTTCTCCATCCCTTTTTTTTTACAAATCCCAGGGCTCCTATCACTACTGGTACTGTTGTGGTTTTCATTCCCCACATTCGTTCAATCTCGATTATTGTTATTATTATTATTAATTACTATTACTGTTATTGTTTTTGTTGTTATCGTTTTCATTAAATTAAGTCTCATTAAGTTTTGAGACTTGTAATGTATTGGAGCCTTGTAATTTTAACACTGTATCCTCCTAAATATAATTTTTTTTAATGTATTTCAGAACATTTTTTTAGGGTAATAACTTTTGCCAGCATAGTCAGTGAGGTCTAACAACATACTCTACAGCTGTACAAGTGAAATTTTGAATGTAAACAAACCCGTGTTTGTTTACATGGAAAATTCTACAGTTAAGCTTTAACTACCTGGCAGAGGAAGTTAAAACTTAACACCAGCTGTAGTTGTGGTACCTGAGGACTGGATTGGGAAACACTGATTTAAACAAAACAACTTTTGCTATTTGCAGTCAAGGCCCCCTTCTCATCCCCAGGGGGGCTGCTCCAACAGGGTTTTGTAGGGGATAGCAGAGAGAGCTATGAGTTTTTGTATGTGTTGACGTGGAGGCGGTTTATAAAAAGAAGAGACCAAAATTGTAATAATATGACAGAGTTGCTTAACTATTTTTATTTAATTGTTTTCTTTTTTATTGATTTTTCAAAAGGAAAAAGCATACATACATAGCTAATAAATTGTATCATACATCAAGATATCATCGCAAACTACAACCCAGACAGGACAAGAACAGGAAACAAGGATAAAGGGGATATAACAGAGACATTCTACATGATATATATCATATGTACCAAATGATATGTCATACTATGTAAACTAATACATCAAATTATACATATCATATAGAACAACACACTATATTATTGGAAAGGGTGCAACTCTTCAGTACAATGGGTTACCGTAGCACAAGGGCCCCATATTTTCATGTTGATATCTCACCTATCTCTCAGCTTAAAACATAATCTTTCACAGGAGGAGATTTTGGCCATTTCTTCCAACTATTTCTTCACTTAAATATCTCCTTTAGTTTTCCAGTGTCGCAATACTATCCTGCATCCAGTGATAAGTGTTATTCTGCACCATGCAATCTGGTGGGCATTTAGACAATTTCCCTTTGGTATCACACCTTATAGCCAAAGCATTGGTCCATTGTACCAGCATAGAAGTCATCAGTGTATTGATGAAGGAGATAATGTTAGACCATAGAAGATCTATCATGGGGCATGAATACAACATGTATAAGGGAGTGCCACAAGTAGTATCACATCTCCAACACACGTCAGAGCTTCTGGGTCCTATCCAAGATTCAAGAGTTTTATTTGTCACATACACACAAGTACAAGTCCTGAGTGCAGTGAAATGAAGGGGAAAAAAAGGTACAAGCTCTGAAATGAAATGTGCAAGCAACAAAATACAACGGGTACACACGCATTCCAATTTGCAATATACAATTTACAATTTACAATCAACGGCTTAAAAACTCTCTGTAAAAAGAAAACAGACAGCACAATATATACAGTAATATAACATATGCACATATATTGCTCCGGGAACCACCACATCCGGGACGTAAACCCGGATCTCCCGCACCACAGGCGACAACATTAACCAGTCGACTAAAGGGTCTGACCCAAAGCGATTAAAATATAGAAAGCTGAGGTATATGTGCTGAAATATGAGGTATGTATGTACATAATATGAGTTATGTGTAGTCGGTTACCTTACTGTGTGTGCGTGTGCGTGTGCATGTGTGTGCGTGCTTGAGCATGAGGGGGTATGTATGGGTCAGTGACAGGGCCCCGGTAAGGTCAGAGTTCACAGTCCTGATGGCCTGAGGAAAGAAACTCCGTCTCAGTCTCTCTGTATTTGCAGCATGACTTCGGAGGCGCTTGCCTGACCGCATCAGCTGGAACAGTCCGTTGTTGGGGTGGTGAGGGTCCTTCATAATCCTTTAGGCTCTGGTTCGGCACCTCTTGGTGTATAAGTCCTGCAGGGTGGGGAGTGAGTTACCAATAGTGTGCTCAGCCGAACGCACTACCCTATGCAGAGCCTTCCTATCCTGGGTGGAGCTGTTTCCAAACCAGGCAGAGATGCATCCTGTCAGGATGCTCTCCACTGCCCCAGAGTAGAAGGACTGGAGGATCTTCCAGGAGACTTTGAATTTCCTCAGCTGCCTGAGGTGATAGAGGCGCTGCCTTGCCTTGCTCACCAGAGTGTCTGTGTGTGAGTGTCATGTGAGATCCTCTGTAAGGTGGACTCCCAGGTATTTATACCTGCTCACCCTCTCCACAATAGTCCCATTAATCCTCAATGGTGTGTATGTCCTCTGTTGTTGGCATTTTACTTGGGGTCCAATAAGTTCTACTGATAATTTTATAATTAATCAGACGTGTGCATTTCCTTTGACATTTTAAATCATGAGCCAATGATTTATACGTTAGACCAGCTGACTGCCATGTAAATAGCCACCCCTGAATAACATTAGGTGGACATAGTCTCTATAGGGGCATTGCTTCAGATTTTGACCCGTTTATTTTATACCCTGATGTGCCTGAAAAAGAGTCAGTCAAGGTGAGACTGTGAGGCCACAGTTGTTGCAAGGCTTCTAGACAATAGCAAAATATCATCTGTGTACAGGAGCATTTTATTTTCCTCACCACCAGCCTTTATGCCCACTATGTTGTCATTTTGCCTAATAGCAATTGCTAATGGTTCAAGTGCCAGTGCAAAGATTAGGGGAGACAAAGGGCGGCCCTATCTTGTCCCTCTATGAAGGTGAAAAGCGAGAGGATATCCTGTCATTTGATACCACAGATGCCTTATGATTGTGATGACCCATTTAATAAAGGAGGGACCAAGGCGAAAGTTTTCCAGCGTTTGGAAAAAGTATATCCACTCCACCCTTTTGAAGGCTTTCTCTGTGTCACACGAGAAAGCTACAGTTGTACAGCCACATTTCCAGCTTGCCACATGAGATCAAGTAACCTGCAGAGATTGTCAGAAGATGTCCTATTTTTAATTAAACGTACTCGGTCTGGCTGAATAAGTTTTGGTAAAAAGGCCTCCAGTCTAGATGCCAAAATCTTGGAAAGTCACATGGCATCCACATTAATCAATGATATGGGGTGGTAGCAACCCCACTGTTGTGGGTCCCTGGCTTTTTTATGGATCAAAGTGATTATAGCAGTTTACATACTGTCTGGAAGTAATCCCCTCTCTACCGCGACCTTAAAGACTCAAAGTAGTCTTGGGGCAAGTAGATCTGAAAAAGCTTTGTAAAATTCAGCTGGGAGGCCATCCTCCCCTGGAGATTTCACACTCTGTAAGTCCCCAATGCCCTTTTTAACCTCCTCTAATGTATTATCCGCTCCAATTTCACACTGTTCCTTGTCTGACAGGGGTGAGCATTTACACGATATAAAAAAGATCATATCTTGATTATCCGGGTTGTCTGATTTATAAATGTCTTGATAAAACGTGTTAAATATAGCAGTAATGTCTGTCTCGTCTGTCTTCAGGTCAACTCCATCATTCTGTATAGATGGTATTATTGATTGGGTATACTGCTGCTTTGCTCTCATTGCCAGAAATCTCCCTGTTCTTTCCCCTTGTTCATAATATTTGTGTTGAGTTCTGAATAATACATTTTCAACTTTCATCTGTAATATGGAGTTAAATTAGTTTCTTAGTTTAAAAACTGTGGAGTGGTCAAATTGGGAAGAGTGTATATTTTCCAAATTTTTTATTTCCATCTCCAGTTTCTGATGACGTTGAAGAGATCTCATATCAAATACGAACAGTGTTGAATAAGTCAACTTTTAATAACTGCTTTAAACATCCCACTCCATGGCTGGGTTTGACACTGAGCCTTTATTATTCAGCCAATAATCCAGTATCTTATTTTTAATAAATTCAAGGGAGTGTTCATCCCAGAGTAGGTAGGCTTATGCTGCTAGATGTTGCTAAACCAGTTTTGATAGAGCATTTCAGTGGTCTTGTTGATTTGGGGACCTCTTACACATAAACCCTCAGAGAGTATTGGAGAGCTGTGGTCTAATTTTCATTCTGTTCCAGATTGACTAATAACCATTTATTCAACCTGTATGAGTTAAGGTTTCTAATATAGTCTGATTAGCCTCAGGCGTGACTACATCCATGTTGAAATTCGTTGAAATAATTGGATTAGATTATACATTGGCTCTATTCACCTAATTGAATTATTCAAATCATTGCTAGCTTCTTTCCTACTGGTTTCTGGCTGGTCTTTGCCTGGGTTTGCTGCATTATGTGTATTTTTTGCATTTGTACAGTGCGTGTGTGAAGAAGACAAGTGTCACATATTTCCTTATTTAAGGTGCCTTGAGTTTGACTGGAACTTTACTTGGTTTTCAGT